>JBAIZL010000002.1:215066103-215303603 GCA_036971475.1 Prosapia bicincta | reverse complement strand
CACACACACACACACACACACACACACACACACACACACACATACACACACACACACACACACACACACACACACACACACACAGCGTGCGAGTGAGAGAGATAGGAGGGAGGGGGGAGAGAGAGGGAGAGAGAGAGAGAGAGATACTAACATATTGTTTATTATGTGTCAATCTTAGTTTTATTGGTGACGTTACCAGACAAATACCTGTTTCCATCCGATTATAATGTAGGCTACGCCATGAAAGCTTCTGTTCTCGCCAGTACAGTGTGTATAGTGGAGCCGTATTCGAAAAGGAGTTGTGGCAAATTTCCGATAAAGAATAGCATAGTAATAAACCATCTGCGCTAAGCTGAAAAAACCGTTCTGATAACAAGTTGACCAAAGAGCTTTCAAGCGTTGCTAGATAGGAAGAACATCAAATGAAGCTGTTTTTACGGTTTAATTTTAAAGAAAGTAGAAAAACCCCTGTTGACCTCAATCTACTCCTCGTCGAATACATCTCTGAGACTCCAAGTGTGGATTAGGCGAGTACGCAAGAGTGATAAGGAATGTGGGTACGAAGCTGCACCTAAAATACCGGTATTAGGGGAAATTAAAGCTGGGTTGAGGTTGCCAGACTGGAGATTGTAAAATTAAAAAGGTATTTGCGAGACACAAGCTTGAGCATATATATTATTAAGGCTTACAAAGCTACGAAGGAATGTTTGAAACACAACAATAAGGAGTGAAAAAAATAATAACAAATAAGCGCTTATTAACTATAATAGTTAACAAGATGGCAGTAAAGTATATAGAAACTGAAGAGATACCAACACGGTGATGAAAATAACTTCAATCACATATTGAGAGGGCACAAATTATGCGGAGCATGAGGGAGGGGTTTGCCCAAAGTTCCAGCTAGCAGCTTCCAATTACAATAAAGAAAGTAAGGCCCCGATAGGACTAGAAATCAAAAGGAAACCTTTGATTGGTTTTAGCCAAGCAGGGTCGCCTTCCTGTTTCGTCATTCCTTGTTTCCAAAGGAAATGTCATTCATTTTTTCTTTCAAGCGTTCGTCACAGATTGCATTTGAATAGATGAAACATACCATTGTTCCCCAAACGGAAATAGTAAAAGCAAATTGTGTAACCACGGGTAATGCGAAACAGACATGATTTTTAAAACGAAAATTCCACTGGCTTATAAAGTTTTGAAATAATTTTCTGTTTCCTAATTAAAAATCAGGAAATAAAAATAAAACACAAGAGAATTAACAATAATTATAGTATTCTGCCATCTGTCCTGCGTGACCATGGTTAAGGTTGAATTGAAGGTCAAGCATAAATAGCAAGTGATCCGCCCTAACAAAAATACAGAATAGGTTGGATGGATCATGTAAACAAAATATAAGAATGGGATGGGGGGGCCTTAAAAAGTATAGTTATGTTAGAAGTAACCAAAATCTTTCGGATATGTCTGGAAATAGAAATGTCAGTTTCACAAGTAACGGATTCAAGTCCTAAAATACCAGTTTCAAAAGTAGAGGAGTTAATTTCAATTCTAAAGTGAAATATTACACTATTTTGTTTTAAATAACAGACTGAATACCAGCTCAAAAATAACAAAGAATCTAGTTTTATTAATAATAGAGTCTAATTCTAATTTAAGAGGACCAAAATACCATAGGCAATGGAGTTTATTTTGATGAGGACTAAACTACGAGTCTAAGTAATGTCGTCCAGTTTAAAGAGACTGAAAACAAAATTGTTATAAGTAATGGGAGTTAGATCCAGCTTGAAGAGGACAAAGATGCAAGTTCACAAGTAACGTGTTAAACTCCAGCTTGAAGAGGACAAAGATGCAAGTTTACAAGTAACGTGTTAAACTCCAGCTTGAAGAGGACAAAGATGCAAGTTCACAAGTAACGTGTTAAACTCCAGCTTGAAGAGGACAAAGATGGAAGTTCACAAGTAACGTGTTAAACTCCAGCTTGAAGAGGACAAAGATGCAAGTTCACAAGTAACGTGTTAAACTCCAGCTTGAAGAGGACAAAGATGCAAGTTCACAAGTAACGTGTTAAACTCCAGCTTGAAGAGGACAAAGATGCAAGTTCACAAGTAACGTGTTAAACTCCAGCTTGAAGAGGACAAAGATGCAAGTTCACAAGTAACGTGTTAAACTCCAGCTTGAAGAGGACAAAGATGCAAGTTCGCAAGTAACGTGTTAAACTCCAGCTTGAAGAGGACAAAGATGCAAGTTCACAAGTAACGTGTTAAACTCCAGCTTGAAGAGGACAAAGATGCAAGTTCGCAAGTAACGTGTTAAACTCCAGCTTGAAGGGGACAAACATGCAAGTTCACAAGTAACGTGTTAAACTCCAGCTTGAAGGGGACAAAGATGCAAGTTCACAAGTAACGTGTTAAACTCCAGCTTGAAGGGGAAAAGATGCAAGTTCACAAGTAACGTGTTAAACTCCAGCTTGAATAGGACAAAGATGCAAGTTCACAAGTAACGTGTTAAACTCCAGCTTGAAGAGGACAAAGATGCAAGTTTACAAGTAACGTGTTAAACTCCAGCTTGAAGAGGACAAAGATGCAAGTTCACAAGTAACGTGTTAAACTCCAGCTTGAAGAGGACAAAGATGGAAGTTCACAAGTAACGTGTTAAACTCCAGCTTGAAGAGGACAAAGATGCAAGTTCACAAGTAACGTGTTAAACTCCAGCTTGAAGAGGACAAAGATGCAAGTTCACAAGTAACGTGTTAAACTCCAGCTTGAAGAGGACAAAGATGCAAGTTCACAAGTAACGTGTTAAACTCCAGCTTGAAGAGGACAAAGATGCAAGTTCGCAAGTAACGTGTTAAACTCCAGCTCGAAGGGGACAAACATGCAAGTTCACAAGTAACGTGTTAAACTCCAGCTTGAAGGGGACAAAGATGCAAGTTCACAAGTAACGTGTTAAACTCCAGCTTGAAGGGGACAAAGATGCAAGTTCACAAGTAACGTGTTAAACTCCCGCTTGAAGAGGACAAAGATGCAAGTTCACAGTAACGTGTTAAACTCCAGCTTGAAGGGGACAAAGATGCAAGTTCACAAGTAATGTGTTAAACTCCAGCTTGAAGAGGAAAAAGATGGAAGTTCACAAGTAACGTGTTAAACTCCAGCTTGAAGAGGACAAAGATGCAAGTTCACAAGTAATGTGTTAAACTCCAGCTTGAAGAGGACAAAGATGCAAGTTCACAAGTAACGTGTTAAACTCCAGCTTGAAGAGTACAAAGATGCAAGTTCACTAGTAACGTGTTAAACTCCAGCTTGAAGAGGACAAAGATGCAAGTTCACAAGTAATGTGTTAAACTCCAGCTTGAAGAGGACAAAGATGCAAGTTCACAAGTAACGTGTTAAACTCCAGCTTGAAGAGTACAAAGATGCAAGTTCACTAGTAACGTGTTAAACTCCAGCTTGAAGAGGACAAAGATGCAAGTTCACAAGTAACGTGTTAAACTCCAGCTTGAAGGGGACAAAGATGCAAGTTCACAAGTAACGTGTTAAACTCCAGCTTGAAGAGGACAAAGATGCAAGTTCACAAGTAACGTGTTAAACTCCAGCTTGAAGGGGACAAAGATGCAAGTTCACAAGTAACGTGTTAAACTCCAGCTTGAAGGGGACAAAGATGCAAGTTCACAAGTAGCGTGTTAAACTCCAGCTTGAAGAGGACAAAGATGCAAGTTCACAAGTAACGTGTTAAACTCCAGCTTAAAGAGGATTTAGTTACAAATGTTATACGTAATGGATTCACATCCAGTTTCAAATGGATCCAGTTTCAATGAGTTATACCCAGTTTCAAATGGACCGAAATACAAGTTTAATAAGTAATTTAATTAGATCCATCTTAATGAGAACAAAGATAGAAGTTTCATAAGTATGCTAAGTTTTATGAGGATAAAATAGGAATTTCATAAAAAATTGAGTCAAATCCAGTTTAAAGAGGACAAAGATACGAGTTTCATAAGAAACGTAATTAATCCCAGTTAGAAGAGGACGAAAGTAAAAGTTTCACAAGTAATTGGAGTTGCGTCTAGTTTGAAGAGGATAAAGATACGATTTTTATAAGAAATATAATTAAACCTAGTTTAAAGAGGATGAAAATAAGAGTTTCACAAGTAATGGAAAATTACGTCTAGTTTGAAGAGGATAAAGATACGATTTTTATAAGAAATATAAATAAACCCAATTTGAAGAGGACGAAAATAAGAGTTTCACAAGTAATGGAAGTTACGTCTAGTTTGAAGAGGATAAAGATACGATTTTTATAAGAAATATAAATAAACCCAGTTTGAATAGGACGAAAATAAATGCACCCTGGTTAACAGGGAATTGAGTCTACGAGTTTGATACTTTAATGATTGGCTTGATTTCTACAAACACTTTGCTATTTCTTGGGTTACGTTCTGAGATTGGGCAATGCGTGGAGAGTGCATAGCAATTGGCACGATTCATTTATTGCATGGGACATTCCACTTAACCCATTGCCCCTAGCGCGCATAGTCATTCGGCACGTCTTCGTTTAATAAGTCAATTAGTGAATCAAATAACCCGTAGTGGAGATTCATTCAGTTCTAAAACTGCTCAATACAGCGAAATACTACAAACCTATAGTTGTTATGGCGAAAAATAAATGTTACTTCCAGGGCTGGTAGTTTAGGGGTGCTAATGGGTCACCATAATTAAATACAGAAAATGTTTTCAAAAGATATTTGTAGGAACTAAAAGAATTAAGCAAAAATGTATATGCAATAGAAATTAGCTATGAAAAACGTTCAGATTGTCTTATTTTCACACGTCAAACTTTATTTTTTATTTTAAAATCTAAAAAAACATCTTCCATCTAAAAATTTGACCTTGAGCAGTTTTTTATTTTAAATTTTTTGGAGATCCAATAAAATTTATTTTGTATTAGTTTATTGCATCCAGTGATTTACATTCGCATCAGAATCCAATGAGAAAAACTAATCCATTGCGGGATTTGTTTTCATTCAAAGCAGTAGAATAAGTTAAAAAAATAAGAAAAAAAATTGTTTATCTTTATCTTGTTCTTTTATTTGTTATTTTCGATACAAGTGTGTAAAGGTGTTCTGCCATGGAGCGAAGCGACACGCGGGGATGGCAACCATACGAGATGCAGAACACTTTAGAAACGTGTATCGAAGGAGGAACGTTAGGAAGGTGGACGAGGAGGAGGTGTACTATAGGAACGTGATATTTTTTTAAAACGATGAGCGTAAAAGCGATTTCAAAAATACAAAGTGTGAGCAGAATATGACGTTCACGCTCGGAGTTATATAAACTCAAGTTTACACCACCTTACTTACTTGGAGGCTGAAAGTATTTTCAAGTAGAAAATTATAGCGCATTTCAAGGCAATTCAGATATCTAGAATAAAATGTTTCTTAAGATGAATTTCATAAAAATGTAAACACGCTTATTCATGAGTAAATTTTCAAATTAGTACTTGAGCACTTAAAGTACCTTTATAAGTAGGAAAGTAACGGGGGTATTAATTAATTGTAAATTAAATCCAAAGCTCTATTTTAAATCTGTACTTTTCGGCTACTTTCAGCTTAATTTCAAATCATTACGATTATAAGTAGAAATAATATTTTATACGCTTTTTAATAATGGTAAACCTATTTCAACTACTTTTCCCTTCCAAGGGCGCCGAAAAAGATTTTGCCGGGCCAAATGCTAAAGCCTAAGGCAGACGCTGCTTGTTAGCACCCGTGCTTGTTAGTAAGATCAGAGAATGGATATTCACAAAACAAACAGTGTGTTACATTCCTTTGTCTAGAGTAATTTTTCAAGATTTTTAAAGCGTTTAAGAAACGTCCTACTGTTTCCGGACAGAGTTTACTCTCAAACACGGGACGGCATCTTTCAAATAACCTTGTTGAAATTAGTTGCCATGACAATGACAGTCCAGGGGACCTTGAAATCTGCGAAACAGGTCCTAATTGGCTGCTTGTATCAAGTCATTACTTATTCCTTTAAAATTAACTTTGTCTTTCAAACAATTTAAAATTCTTTTGAGAATAAAATGGACTATTTGGGACTGATTTGAACAATTTTACTAATTTAACAATTACTTTTACAATGTGTATTCTCATTTTTATGTAAGTTTTAAAGGAATAGCTTTAAAAACTATTAAATATATAATATATTTTTAATAAGATCTTCTACTGTATGTAATTAAATCATAGTTTACTGAATCTAATTAAGGATATAGTTTACTGGTTTTAATCAATCACATGGAAGTCCTACTGGATGTTTTTAAGATATGTTCTACTGGATTTAATTCAAAACGTATCATACTGGATGTATCTAAAGATATGTCCTACTGGATGTATCTAAAGATATGAACTACTGGATTTAATTCAAGATATACTCTACTTCATGTAAAAAATTATATGTTTTCTAGATGTACGTAAAGATATTTTCTGTTTGTAATCAAATACATAGGTTATGTCCTACTGGATGTGTTTAAAGATATACTCTACTGGGTTATAAAGGCATGTTATATTGGATGCACAAATAGATATATACATGTCATACTTGATGTAGCCTACTTATAGATATACTATTCTGGGTGTTATTAAAGGCATGTTATATTGGATGTACAAATAGATATAGACATGTCCTACTTGATGTAGCCTACTTATATATATATACTTTTCTGGGTGTTATTAAAGGCATGTTATATTGAATGTACAAATAGATATAGACATGTCCTACTGGATGTAGCCTACTTATAGATATACTATTCTGGGTGTTATTAAAGGTATGTTATATTGGCTGTACAAATAGATATAGACATGTCCTACTGGATGTAGCCTACTTATAGATATACTTTTCTGGGTGTTATTAAAGGCATGTTATATTGGATGTACAAATAGATATAGACATGGCCTACTGGATGTAGCCTACTTATAGATATACTATTCTGGGTATTATTAAATACATGATATATTGGCTGTCCAAATAGATATATACATGTCCTACTGGATGTAGCCTACTTATAGATATACTATTCTGGGTGTTATTAAAGGCATGTTATATTGGATGTACAAATAGATATATACATGTCCTACTGGATGTAGCCTACTTATAGATATACTAATCTGAGTGTTATTAAAGGCATGTTATATTAGCTGTACAAATAGATATAGACATGTCCTACTGGATGTAGCCTACTTATAGATATACTATTCTGGGTGTTATTAAAGGCATGTTATATTGGATGTACAAATAGATATATACATGTCCTACTGGATGTAGCCTACTTATAGATATACTATTCTGGGTGTTATTAAAGGCATGTTATATTGGATGTACAAATAAATATATACATGTCCTACTGGATGTAGCCTACTTATAGATATACTATTCTGGGTGTTATTAAAGGCATGTTATATTGGATGTACAAATAGATATATACATGTCCTACTGGATGTAGCCTACTTATAGATATACTATTCTGAGTGTTATTAAAGGCATGTTATATTGGATGCACAAATAGATATAGACATGTCCTACTGGATGTAGCCTACTTATAGATATACTATTCTAGGTGTTATTAAAGGCATGTTATATTGGATGCACAAATAGATATAGACATGTCCTACTGGATGTAGCTTACTTATAGATATACTATTCTGGGTGTTATTAAAGGCATGTTATATTGGATGTACAAATAAATATATACATGTCCTACTGGATGTAGCCTACTTATAGATATACTATTCTGGGTGTTATTAAAGGCATGTTATATTGGATGTACAAATAGATATATACATGTCCTACTGGATGTAGCCTACTTATAGATATACTATTCTGAGTGTTATTAAAGGCATGTTATATTGGATGCACAAATAGATATAGACATGTCCTACTGGATGTAGCCTACTTATAGATATACTATTCTAGGTGTTATTAAAGGCATGTTATATTGGATGCACAAATAGATATAGACATATCCTACCGGATGTAGCCTACTTATAGATATACTATTCTGTTTGTTATTAAAGACATGGACTACTGTTGTAATTAAAATTATTTTCTACGCATTAACACAAGTATAATCGTTGAACAGAGGGTATAAATTTTTAACTATAAAGAGATCATAAATTAAAAAATTACAGAATATACAATAAAACGCTAATATTCTACATCCAAAACGAATCATAAAACACGTTTTTTCAACTATGTAGCCATCACCAGTGACTCTCAGCGAATAATATTCACTGACGATACACATTAGAAGCATGCATTACTGTCGATTTTACGACAATAAACGCGTCACCGATGAGTTGTCGAACATTTGTTTTGTGAGAATTGATTATCAGTGCTTTTGTCTTATAAACTTTGTTTAACTATCGCACCCGCCTAGGCAACACAAAGCTTTTTCGAGTTCTATTACAAGTATAGCTAATGTAACACTCCTTGGGACGCTATGTTCCTACTTCCTCTGTACACACGATGGCGTACGACAAGCACTTTCTTCTCTTTCTTGTTTTGTAACAACTTTTGTCTTTGTCAAGCAATGTCTTTGTGTCGAGTTTCCTTACAATTATCTACACTTATACATAAAAACGTTATATTTAGAAAAAAGAAAATGAGTTTTCCTCATTTGTGCAAACTGCGGCATCTAGATAACGTGATGGGAAATCCGGCATAGTCACCGATAAACCGCAGCGAATACGTCGACTACGACTTGTTGCAGTGCATAATGGCGGTTTCACGCACGTATGGACTAACTAACAAAATGGACGTGCAATGAATGTTTTAGCATGACTTTTGTTACGCGACTCAACACAAAGGAATGTCAACAGAATACTCGTCCTATGTAGAACAAAAATGGCTACCGTTTAACGTATTACAGGGTCCATTTCGAAGTAGCTCACTTGCTGAACCTGGTAGCGGGTAGCTTCCTTCGCCCCAGATGTAAGCAAGACTACTTCCGTAAACGACCCTGCCTAAGAGAAGTTGTAAAATTCCCCTGTTCTCAGTACCACGGAATTATTATGGGTTTTCCTAAACCTGCCCAATTGTTTTACACTTTCTTTGACTTTTATAACCAGAAGGTATAAGAGGTAGACACCTCTCTGACCTCGATAGAGAGTAGGGTCTATTTCAAGTACTCAACCTTGCAATAATACCTATCCTGTTCATGTTTATTTAGACACTCGAATTAAGTACTGAATAAATGGGAAAACTGTTGTCATCGAGACAAAGATATACATTTTATCAATGCAACGTTTTGGAAATTAGTTCGTTGCCCTTATCAAGCCTGTTGTCCTATAAAAACACAACTGGCTATGTAGAGTTATATAGCTCAAAAGCAGTCCTCAGTAAAGTGTAGCGGGTTTGATATTTTTCCTCCTCACATTAAAAATGTTAATGTTAAATGTAGGCCTAAGGGCTTTTTTATAGCATTGCGGGCTTGATAAGGGTAACGAAATAGTTGCCGAAACGTTGCACTGATAAAATGAATATCTTTAACTCAATGACAACCGCTTCTCCATTATGTAATACCTGTCCTGTAGCTTGTAGTACCAGGGGGGTTTAGGTACGTACCTTAGGCCTGTCTATATGCACAGTATTTTACAATCCATCGTAGGCAATAACATTGGCCGACCACCTTGAAACTACAAACAAAAATAAAAGACACCAAAAAGATTATCCTTTCTAGAACACTCTATTATATGTCGTTATCCATCTTTTAAATAGAACTGTCATTTGAAAAGTATAATGGATATGAACTTATAACCACATAACTTATTTGATCAACGCACTTCAGTGACAAAGCCAAACATTGCTGCACTCAGCATTACTTCACACAGCTACACTTTACATGCTATGAATTATAAACACTTGTTACACATATTTTTTAGAGTATTTCTGCTCACCGGGAATAACAATTTTGTTTATAAACGTGTTTGATCAATTAAATGTATTTATTATAAACCAATAATATAACCTAAAACCAAAACTATGTTTGAAAATTTTACTTACTACAATATCACTTTATGCACAATTCATTGACATGGTCAAATCATCTGAGGAACATTGTACTCTCTGACTTTGTCGGTGTGATTTTTACCTCTGAAGATGTTAACATGGTTAAATCTTCGTAAGGTGATACATAGATATATTTTTGCTGTTTTTTAAGTTATATTATTGGTTTAACACATTTCACCAACGTTTCTATAATGTAAAACTTTATGTTCCTTCTATTATGAAATGGTTACCTGGACTCACCAGCTAGCCTTAAATCCTACTGATAAATTAAACCATACTAAATGTTCTACATTAGTGAAACATTTTTTAAAAATCTGTCTCGAAAAACAAATTAAACCTCCTTTTGTTTCATAAAATATTATGTTGAAACTAATTTTTATTACGTACCATTTTCGAAGCTAAAACTTGTTTTACTTCTATTTGCTTTACAAGAGTTCATATTTTGTTTACGATTTAAAGAAATTAAAAACTCATCTATATCTGAAATATTACTTTTTTACTAGCACCTTCTCTAAGTTCATTTTTTTACTACTTTGTTAAACTGTCCATTATACTCGTAGAGCAATATTTAAATTTTTACATGACTCTGCTGAAGCTGAAAATTAATAAAAGCAATATTTAGTAAAAGTAATACTTTCAACAAATTAGCAAGTTTATGTTGCTGTAAAAGCCTATATATTTTAGACTTATACTGGTAAATTGTAGTGTTTAGATAAATGTAAGGATTTTATAGATAATATTTGATATTTTGGGCTGTTACCATTAGAATTTGGGAGATGCTAGGTGAGTGTATCTTAATCATCTATTTCAATTGAACGTCAATCAAATATGTTTGTCAATCAAATCATAAATTGCCTTATGTATTTCTCTTTCTTCTCACAAACGGATTCCGTATTTATTTAATTTTTTGTTACTAAATTAACAATGTTAGATTATATTATATCTATTTGCCAACATTTTCCGTGCCTCTGAGGCAAATCCTAAGATTTGTTGAGTGCATGATGGTAAAAGTTCATTTGAAGAGTTCGGATTTTAACCATTATGTCTATGTATAGGCTTTTACAGTAACTCGTATACGTAGAACTAATTGCAGGCTGTACTGCAACTGTATTACTAGTCCAAATTTTCAACGACTTTTCATGAAATTCATGTCTTGCAGGGGTTGCTTATGCAATTTAGGTACATTTGTACCCTGTAACTTGCAATTTGTATCCATTTATACATTCCTTCCCTAGGGACTTCTGACTATTGTTAAAATTGGCCTGTTTGAATCTCTAGCAAGGAATACGAAACGTTTTAAGAGAACTACAGCAATCTTGAACATCTTGCTTTTTACGGAAACCTTTATTCTTGGATTGTATAACAAGCCCCCAATCTTGGCAAAAGATACGAACAAAATACTTTTCTAATTATAATTTTAATGATGACACACTTTTATAAACCTTTCTGAAACAAAGGGATAAATTAATTATCAACGACTTTAATTTGTTTATTATATCGGTCAATTTATAATAAAGCAATTACACTAACTACTATAAATTTGATTTACAAAGCAACCAACCTCAAAGAAGACGAACATAATTGATTTCTGTTGCCTCTGAGAATAGTTTGTTTGCATTCGAAACGAACAAAGGTTTATACAAAATTATTGAAGTTAAAAAGGTGTTGTTTATGTGTTTTTTAAATTGCGTCATCCATTTTTTTTCGACCTAAGAGCACATTTTGACCATCATTGGCTGACATTTGAGCAGTTGTACAAGGTAATAAATGACCCCTTCTAAAGTAAATTTTAGTTTTCTTATAAAGACCGCACTTGATACCAAAGATCCCTCTACTATTAAAAATTTTTAAAACAACACAATTTAACCAGATAATTACGTATTAATATATATATATATATATATATATATATATATATATATATATATATATATTAAAACAACATAGGTTATTCAAATACAAGAATATTTATTAATGTATCTTGTATTTGAATAACATATGTTGTTTTAAATTATTAAACAAGAAAACTTATTATATATATATATATATATATATATATATATATATATATATATATATATATATCAGATTTCAACTATATTCCTTTCATAAAACACCTTTACAAAAATAATTACAACCAAGCCAGGGTGGAAACCACCAGAAACTCTGTAAATTCTCTGAATTAGCTAATGAATGTTTACAAAAACAGATATTCCGTAGCATAACGGTAAATTAGCCATTCAAATCACCTGTTTATCGTTAGTAGATTTCCACGCTGTTTTCTCTCAAAATAATTGAAACTATGTAAAAAATGTTCCTTGTAAATTTGTTTATCTTACTGAAATTTAGTTCGTCCAACTGAAGCAAATTCCTTCAGTTGTGTTCGACTTTTATCTGTTTGTTTCTTTGTTTCTTCGTTTATTTTAGCTACCTCTTAAAAGTGTGAAAAGGCTCAAACATGTCTGAAACACATTAATTACCGTTTGATCAAATTAAAAACATGCAATCTAGGAGGGGACAAAGACACTCATGCACGGGTTTTCTATATTACTACCAAAAATTGTAGTCTTTGCCCACCATGCTTTATCTCGGCATATTTTGCAATCAATTATTCTTCCTTATTGTTCACCCTCTTAGCCCTGCTAAAGACATATTTGTAAAATATCATATTTTTCACTCTTCCTCTCTTTTGTGCCATGATTTATCTCATCGCATTTTGCAGATTCTTTTTTACCTTCCTATTCCCCAGCCTTGCCTTTCTTCTCAAAATATTTTGAAGCTTTTATCAATCTTATCTTCTTTTATTTACTTTAATGTCATCTATAATCTTATACATTCTTCTGGAATCTTTCTTGAATTCAATCTTTATATAATTCATTAGGCCATTTTGTTCTCTTCTTAAATGTTTTACAAATTGGGATTTTCACATATTTTTGTAATACAACTTTCTCTGTTTACCTTCCATTTGAATTAGCTCCCTCCTTATTTTCTCTCAAATAATTTCTCTTTAATTCGTTCATTTCCTCTTTATTTGTTTCAGTTCATAATAATATTCCTGTTCAAACACCGTACAAAGTTACCCCTCCCCCCCCCATAAAGCACTTGACTAGTTCTTTATTTTGGACCATTCTCCCAAAACCAACAAACAAATATCTTCTTCATTAGGCTTTTTACGGCATATTTTTTTTGTTGATATAACTGTTTATCGAACATGACACGATCACTTTCCTTGTTGCGTATTACAACACATTCCTTGGTTGTGGAATTTTCCATTTCTGTAACCACTTCGTCCTCTAGGTCTTTGTTTTTTCATATTGTCTATGTATTGCTGTGTGTATGTAATTCTGTATATGTTTTCAAGTAGAATTGTTTAACTTAGTCACCTTTAACGTTGTTTTTGCAGAAGCTATGTATCATACTCTACTAAACAGTTATTACTTCCGGGTATGAAAGGAATTATATCTTGACTTTTAAACAAGTTCAGCCAAATTATCAGCACCAAGCTTCGGGTACTGCCGATGCCGACTCCACAGTCGCCAAAATTCCTTTAGGATTTTTCAATTGGGTATATTTGAATTCATTAGGTGAAGGGTTTATGGTACAACAAAAGCCGGCGCGGTGAAACAAAGTGCTAAGAAATTGGTAGGTGAAATGTTTGTAGTAGCCTGACGGGTGACCTTGAGATAGAATTAAGCCAATTAAAGAAGACATACTTTCTGTAAACCTTTGTAAAACACAATGCTAGGGTATTGCCCTATGTAAAGATAAGTAAGCCAAAAAAAGGATTGAAACACACGGCAAGTGCTTAATAAAATAAAAATTAATTTAAATCTACGTAAAAAATTTTGTTATTGTAGAAACGTTTGGTGAAGAAAATATTTTTTATAAAATACACACACATACACACACACAAACGCGGGCGCGCGTGTGTGTGTGAATTATAAAAACTTTTTTCGTCAATACTATCGACTATAAAGGTTGTCAAATGGTTTGTGAAAATTGGTATAAGTCCATATACAATACTACTATTCTGAGATTTGTATGCAGCCGTTTTATGTGCAGTGCCATATTCTACTTAATGTAAACATCAGTGGCACATGTAGAATTTGTTTCGGAGGGGGTGCATACCTCTCTTCCAGATACAAAAAAAAAAAAAATTCATTTCACTTTTATTTTTCACCTGGGTATTATTACAAAAGTCTATACATGGCTAAAGTAGATAATAAGAATAATTTATCAGACACAGGTTTTGAGATACAAATTAACACAAACAATAGAAGTAATTACTTTTTATGAGACGGCAACAGTTTTTTTAAACAACAAAGAATAAAACATTTCTGGCTTATATAATTTTACAAGGGTATGAGGACAATCAAAACGTTCAACTACTGGCCCAATAAGTAGACAGAGTAAAACACCCACCCACTAAAAACATCCATCTTTATTCCACCCTGGTACCATTTATTCAGCATAACCACAAGATAGAACCCTTAATAAAATACCTTACAATGTTACTACCATTACCTCAGATATTATTATATCTTATGATTTGGATCCATCATTAAAACATTTATAAATACGATAATTTGAAAATTATTAATATAACATAATCCGAGACCTCCCCCCGGCCCTTCTTGGTACCGTCTATATATATACTCCTTAGAGGCGTGTATAGGGTTCCAGGGGGATTTATTATCTGACCGACAAGAAAACAGGAAACTTAGGAAAGGCGCGGGAGGTGATTCCTGGAAAGGCTTTCACTCTCTCTATCTCAATTTCCGCCTTCTCTTATTTTCGTTTTACACCCATTTCATAAATATTTTCCTGTTATCTTTAGGTAGGGTTAGGCAATAGTTATTTTGTTTACAAATTACATACACAAGCAACTGTTGAACCATTCTTGTTATTGTACCTAGTAAATGTAGGTTAGGTTATGTCTGTCGTTCTTATCGTGTGTATTTTTTAAATTTTAATCGAAAGTGAAGGATATTCGATACTGCTGACACAAGGAAAAAAATTGAACTATTCATTGCGACGCAAGGAAGGTTATCGCAAATTCGATATATCGAAGTACGAAGAAAAAAGCTGTAGATAATAAATTATCTTTCCTGTTGAAGAAAGCAGACGAGAGAGCTTTCTTTATATAGACCAATTAGTTTTATAGATACTACTAAATTATGTATATACTCGAGGATAAGTTTATATTATGTAGAATAAATTGGGTTAGCAGCGAGGATGTATTTATACCCTAACTCTGTTAAGGGTAGTGTTCAGGCGGTGGGATGGAATTGTAGTAGGTCCTAAGTCCAAGAAGAAGAGAAGTGTGTGTGTGTGTGTGTGTGTATGTAGCAACACTTTTTTCTTAATAAATACACAAAAACCTCTTAACCACAAACTTTTTTTATTTTACTCTTATGTACATTTCAGTTACCAAATAACCATCCTCTTGTGGTTAAGAGGTTTTTGTGTATTTATTATCAAATTCAACCACAGTATATTCCTAATAAGTAGTAACTTTTTTCTTGTGTTAATTTAATACATGTAAATAGTAAGTACATGTGTAAGTAATGAATATATTTGAAGGTCTACTTTCGAGAGCTCGTTTGGTTGGTTCGGAAAAGTCGTAACTGAACTGAGATAATTTTTGAGAAAATTAAATGTTGTGAAAGAATAACTGGTGTGAGAACGATAATGTTTTCTATTTTTGGGTGATCTATGGATTTATTGATGGTCATTTTATAGTAATTATTGAAACAATAAGACAGCATTGTGGCAAAATAGATATTTTTGTGTGAAGTAGCACATGTAAATATGATGAAGAGATACTCTGGCAAAACCCATTGTAAAAAGCCATTGTATACCATTTAGTCACGATGTATTGAACACTATAATGTCTAAGTTTATAGAAGATTGCCAATGTAAAACGTGTAGTGAATATATATATTCCCGTGATAGAAGATATAGAGCAGGTTGTGACATCATGACTTCAGGTCTGCGTGTCTGAACTATGTCTACTCTCTGATTGAGATATAAAGAGGAGTCTGTCCGTAATGTCCCCTTGTAAGAAGGAGGATAAGGAAGGAATTACGAAGGAGTAAGGAAGAGACATAACGGTCCCCTGGGGAATTCTAACAGGGGAAGGTTTTAGCATCGAGGCTTTGTACCGAGGTCAAGGAGAGATGTTAAGTCGGTTGTACGATGTTTCGGAAGAGTAGCGACTATCTGCGATATTCTAGTAAGAACATGAAACACAAACAGCAAGTGTGCGGCCCATAGAGGAAGTGAACTGTAGCAAATAGCAACGTAGGTTCGCCACCCACTGGACCTGCCTGGCCTTGCGCGCTTTTACTTGTTACTTCCTTTCCGCAGACCTTGATTGCTGGTGCTCGGCGCAATTCATAATTTAACACGTGATCATCGTGAACTACCGTACGTCACGAGGAAAGTATGTGCAGTACAAAGGTTAGGGAAAGGTGCGCTTTCCTACAAATACATATAATATAATAGTATTAACCAGAAATCCATCAATGATAAAACTTTCCTTCAATATAGTTCTTATAGAATTTGGGAGAACCAGTAAAACTTCGTCTCTCCCTTACTATCCATAAACATGCCTTAATATAAACAAATATAAACAAAATTCGTATTTGACACAATAAATTCAGGGTGGTATTTTTACTAAGAGTGTTGTAAAGAAAAACATTCTTGTCCCTTGTGTGCGCCTCTAAATTCGGATAGTTTTTTTTTTAGTAGAAGTTGAAATAAAAACGTTCCGTCATACACATCTTTTTTGTAAGGGAGTTTTGAGATTTCTAGGCGTCAAATTTTACGACCAACTAACTTATGATTTCATTAAACACTTATTTTTCCATTATTTCTAGGCATCATCGATAATGAATGGAATACAGTAGTAATAACACCTGATGATGTACAAAGTCCTCAGGGAAACATAAAACTTGGTACTGACCGCCCAATAATTGAAAATGTTGAATAAAAAGCAACACAACAATAAATGTTACTTTACAACACACACACACACACACACACACACACACACACACACACACACACACACACACACACACACACACACACACACACACACACACACACACTATTTCATCCAAAAAGAACCTTTTGCATGTATCGATTACTTGAGAACTGTATACCTAATTATTGGAAGAATGTTCTAGTAAACCAGGTTTCGTGGACAATCCTTTCGTAAAACATCCGGCGATCAAATAATATTTTCGATAAGTTTATATATCTATAGCTAATAGTTGTGTCCATTAATATATTTCCATTCAAACATATAAAAATAAAACTGACCAAACAGTTCTCCCGAATTATCTGAGGGCGTTTAATTGCCGTATAATAAGTACTTTATCTACTTCGTGATAAGATTGACGATAATATTTGTCGATAGCGTTTATTAAAACTTATAATGAGTGTAGCTTACATATTTCCTTATATTACTTAACATATTTATGTAACTAATATAAACTATCAATAAACCTAACGTTAAACAAAAATAGAAACTTTCAATATATTTAACTATCAAAAACATAAATATAAACTTTCAATACATTTAACTTCAATAAATATTATTATCAACTTTAAATATACTTAACTCTCAATTACCATAAATAATTAATTTCAATAAACATAAATATAAAGTTTTTTTATACTTAAATTTTATTAGACATAAACTTTCAATTTATTTAACTTTTAATAAATACCAACTTTAAATTTACTTAACTTTGAATAAACATAAATATTAAATTTCTATATACTTAATTTTTACTTCCAATAAACACACACACACACACACACACACATATTCGTAAATATAAACTTTCAGTAAACATAGTTATTAACTTTCAATAAACATAATATTAACTTTCAATATACATAAGTATAAACTGTCAATATATTTAAATTTCAATATACATAAGTATAAACTTTGAAGTACTTAACATTCACGAAACATAAATATAAACCAATAGATTGAACTCAAACGCTGGCAAATGCCGAGTCTATTATTTTCATATTATAAAAGCTTTTATAATATTAAAGCAACTACCTCGACATTTATCATCATTTGAGTTCAATTTATTGTTAAAATTGCAAGCCGTTACAAGCTAAACCCATGAATATAAACCTCCAATATACTAGAAGTTCAAAAAACATAAATGTAATCTTTCAAAATATATTCTACATTCAATGTACTAAATTTTCAATAATTGTAAATATAAACTATCAGTAAACATAATTATAAACTTTCAATATACTTAACATCATAAAACTATAAATATAAACTATCAAGGCAATTGAAACAGTTACAGAGGTAGTAGGCGTTCAACAGTGTCTGAAATCATGTCCATCGTTGACCATATTGTGCTGTCTATAAGTTGTTTTGCCGACTTTTTCGCACAGTCAAGTAGTATTAGGTTCTCTAAAACCGTCTTTGGTAGTGCGTATTCATACTATCATGTTTTCTCTAACGGCTACATCCTTGTTCAGCTAAAGCTTTCTGCTCTGTACAGACCTCCTGGCCAGACAACTCTAAGCTTTGTACGTCCTAGAGGCAATCGAACGCGTTGTCTTTTGTCGTTTATGAAGGATAAGGACGGTTCTGCGCATAATACAGAGGATTACGATATTCACATAATACTGCTTGACGTTAAAACTCTATCGCCGTCATACATCGTATCTAACAGTGACACCACCATGAAAGGTAAGGAAAGCACTGCGGATAATACAGAGGATTCTGGTATTCACATAAAAGTCCCTGATCCGAAAACTGTATCGCCGCCACAACATCGTACCTAAGGTGAAACCACCATGAACGGTAAAGGTAGATGGTAGGTAGAATTAAGAATAGGATATAATTATCTCCGGACACTGGAAATATATAAAAAAATATGGCTTCATGTAATCCAGGTACTTACTTGATTTATACCTGTTCTCGATCAAGGTGAAGAGATGGGTTTCCCTTAGTCCGGGGTCTTATTATAGGTCATAGTGGTAAAGCTACTAGTTAAATTTCGGTTTAGGAGGGATGTAGGAAAGAAGAGGTGAGATATGAGGGAAATTGATCGTTCGCAGAAAGCAGGGTACCTGAAAGAAATCTACTTTGTTCCGAATTGTCCATTTGCTCATCATCAGATGGTAAAAAGTTCCCAATTGAAGGAATCGCTCAGAAGAAGGCTGTTTCCACATACAACTTCACATTACAAGTTCTCGTGCGTTTCTACGCCACATGCTAAATTGATTTTTACAAAAACAAGAACACTTTTCTCTCGTTGAGAAAAAGTTGGAAAACAAAATGTAGCAAAACTAAGCAGTTCGTAAAACATTTGAACTTTGTTTTTGAATTTCGCAGACATCTCATTTTATAATTTTTGTAGTGTAATCGGAAAGGTCAAGTTGTTTTATAACAGATATCTCGAAACTTATCTTTGTCTCCCATTGCGTTGGTCCTGCTCTGACACGTCAAATTATGAACTTTGTCCTGACGTAATTTATTCCAAAGATGGCACATCGTGACGTCATTTCTGCATCAATATCTTCCTCTCGTGCACGTATCGATAGCGTAATCTAATTTTTAAAACAGTCATCTATCTTTTAATTGTCATCCTAGCTGAATATTTTAAAAATACTTTAAATAATTAAGTTTAATTTAAAAAGAAGAAAATAAACCTTTTTAATAACAGTCTACCAACTGCTTCTTGGACAGACACATCTCTTCTCAGCCGTTTTTAGTGCTTAAAAAAGAATTAAGCCTATTTGTTTATTTCAGACATGCGTTTATATGAAATATTTAAATATGAATTCCATTATTTCACCTATCACATAGAAGAATAGAAATCCATTACAATAATGAACTTGAAGTCAAATTATGAACTTTGTCTTTACGTAATTTATTCTAAAGATGGCACATCGTGACGTCATTTCTGCATCAATATCTTCTTCTCGTGCACGTATGGATAGTGTAATCTCATTTTTAAAAACAGTCATCTATCTTTTAATTGTCATCCCAGCTGAGTATCTTAAAAATATTTTAAATCATTAAGTTTAATTAAAAAAGAAGAAAATAAAACCTTTTTAATAACAGTCTACCAACTGCTTCTTGGACAGACACATCTCTTCTAAACAGTGTTTAATACTTTAAAAAGAATCCAAACTTTAACAACTGTAGAAGAACTTTTGGAGTTTCAAAAGTATTGCAACACCTAAACAAAGCGAATTTCTTTAACCAAATAGGCATATTTTCTGTTTATTTCATACATGCTTTTATATGAAATATTTAAATATGAATTCCATTGTTTCACCTATCACATAGGAGAATCGAAATCCATTACAATAATGGACGTTTGTCGAGGGAAATCGGCGATAAACACCTTATTTTCGTTTAGAATTTTATTATGAAAAAGTACAAATTAGGCCAGAAGCGCATCGGCCTTGATTACTTCAGCAACAGACAACCTATGAAACCTGCAAGATTAAACTAGTGCATATTAATGTGAAACCACGCCCTTGTAAAGGTTACTGTAGCAGTACTTGTGTGCATTCATTATTAAGGACGTAGTTTGAATGTTTTCAAGCGTTTATTTAAATAATTAGGTAACACTTCCAAAAGAATTTTCCCTTTTTGGTGTCCTTGGATAAAAATAGCTCAACCATTTTCTTATATATGAAAATGCCATTTCCTCCACCAGTCCTGTGATGAACTCATGCGTGTTTTTATGAAAGAATACCGATGATTCGCATTTTCCTGGAACCAGATTTGCTGGGAAATTCCAAGAAAAACCCATTCTTCCTCACATTTGCACAAGATGCATTTTGTAATTATCCCCTCTCCCAGTTCGGAAATTTGCCTCCAATTGCTGTGATTTCCTGTAAGCCTCACGTAAAATAATTGTGCCTGCATGGGTTTGTAAACACTATTGTGCAGCGTTTGCTAGTGTCAGTGTTGTGAGTGAAGTCGTAATGGTTGCGGAAATGGTGCACGCTAAGGTAAGGTCTACAAGCCTAAACACACTTCTAACTAGAACGCGATTTTTATGTAGGGTGACTTGCACAGAACATATACTGTACAAAGACGGAAATCTCAAACCGTGATACATTTTTCACAACTGTTAATCAATAACAACTTTTAACAAACATTTCCTAGTTTTGCTTTTTTTAATATATACACGGCGGTTTAAAACCTTATAGGTAACAGTTTCTGTAGGGCTTCTATATTGGAACTTCTCAATTTAAACAGCCTGTCTGGCGACGATCATGTCACGTTTACGTACTTTTGAATACTTGCCAGCCTGGTTTTAAAATTTCAATATGATGCATAGGCACCGGTACGCTAAATTTAAAGCTCTTTTTCAGTATAACTTATCTTGCAAAAGAAAACTGAAAAGTAACAATTTAATTTGAATAAAGCAGTTTTTGTAAGGCGACTAGTCAATATGACACTTCACTAAAATCTCCTCCTTTTCCCAGTACCAGGAGGTCATTGTCTCTTTTTCTTAGTTCTAGCTAAGCCAATCTATCCTTTATAATGTGAGTAAAGAGTAGACACATTTACGATCCCGATAGAGATTAGGTTAATTTCAGGTAAACTATTCTCTCCAACAAATCACGATTTCCCCTCATTTACAATTCCAGGAGGTCATTTTATGCTTCCCTTATTTAATTTTACTTAATGCTATCTACCCTTCCTTATAATTTTTCTTAGCAGAGTGTAACGATAATAACGCCTCTTTATGGCTCCGAAAGAGATTAGGTTAATTTCAGGTAAACTATTCTCTCCAACAAATCACGATTTCCCCTCATTTACAATTCCAGGGGGCCATTTTATGCTTCCCTTATTTAGTTTTACTTAATGCCATCTATTCTTCTTAATCGTTCTTCTTACAAGAGTGTTAAAGAGATGACACCTCTTTAAAACCCTTATAAAAAAGATATTTACATTTCCCATCTTTTTATAAATTAGTTAAATTGAAGAAAATCCAACTAAACAACAAAATTAAAACTTAACTGTGCCTTATATCGAACTCTAAATTTGTAGTTTAATTTATCTACAATGCTTCAAGACTAATTAGTTTGTACAATTTTAAATTTCGTTTTAATAAATGGTTTTTGTATACCGTAAATATGAACCAGCAGAACCCGTTTCCAGTTTACTTCCAGTACAACTCTTTGTCCACTACATTTCGAATTGACTGTATAAATCCTCATCTAACTAAATGTTTATCAATTATATTTACAAAATTTCTTCTTACACTGATAAATTTAATCAATAGTTTGTTCTGAAAAGTTCTATCAAAGATTTTATTCATTTGAAAAGTATTGGAATGTAAATTATTATATTTGTATGATATGATACTGATAAAAAAATGAATTTGTTAAATGTATGTTTACATATTCTTCTGGGAAGTAGATGAGTAGGAGGAACGAGCTATCTGTCTTCGAACGTCGGCTTTGCTGCTGGTTTTTAGTCTGTCGCAACTAATAACTGGTTTAAGCATCTTTTTAAGATGTCTGTTTCGTTTCCCTCTACCTTTTTCTAGATCTTTCTGCTTAAGTTCCTTTCTTGTATCTACACATTTCTACTAGAAAGGACGGCATATCATGTATTTATTTCTTTTGAGTAGCGGTTAAACACCGCTTTTGTCCCAGGTTGAGAGCAGGTCTACGCGGGGGATTCAGACAGAGGGAGCGGGGGCATTCAGCCAGGAAAAATCTTTTGATACATTGTTTTATAATAATTTTGAAAGTTTAATAATAGTTTACATAGTTTTAGGTTAGGAAATTTTACTAAAATTTTTTTCTCATTGTGAGGTAAATAAATTTAACTAAAAAAATGTTCCTGTTTACAGCGATTATATGAATGGCTATTTATATATTCAGTTTTACTTATTTATACGAGTTATTATTAATCTGTTACTGTAGGTTTTGCTTACTTACTTCAGTTTTTATTCATCTGTTACTGTAGGTTTCACTTATTTATGCGGATTTTATCGTCTGTTTCTGTAGGTTTCACTTAATTATTCGAATTTTATTCATCTATTACTGCAGGTTTCATTTATTTATTAGAGTTTTATTTATCTGTTACTGCAGGTTTTGCTTATTTACTTCAGTTTTTATTCATCTGTTACTGTAGGTTTCACTTAATTATGGGAGTTTTATTCATATGTTATTGAACGTTTCACTTTTTTATTAGAGTTTTATTCATCAGTTACTGCAGGTTCCACTTATATATTCGAGTTTTATTCATCAGTTACTGTAGGTTTTACTTATTTACTTCAGTTGTTATTCATCTGTTACTGTAGGTTTCACTGATTTATTCGACTTTTATTCATCTGTTACTGTAGGTTTTACTTATTTACTTCAGTTTTTATTCATCTGTTACTGTAGGTTTCACTTAATTATTGGAGTTTTATTCATATGTTATTGAACGTTTCACTTTTTTATTAGAGTTTTATTCATCAGTTACTGCAGGTTCCACTTATATATTCGAGTTTTATTCATCAGTTACTGTAGGTTTTACTTATTTACTTCAGTTGTTATTCATCTGTTACTGTAGGTTTCACTGATTTATTCGACTTTTATTCATCTGTTACTGTAGGTTTCACCTATTTACTTCGGTTGTTATTAATCTTTTATGAAACAGGTTTCGTCTGTTTATTTGAGTTTTATTCATCAGTTACTGTAGGTTTTACTTATTTACTTCAGTTGTTATTCATCTGTTACTGTAGGTTTCGCTTTTTTATTCGAGTTTATTCATCTGTTATTGTAGGTCTCACTTATTTATTTAAGTTGCTATTAGCCTTTAGTTAAAGCTTCAACATTCTTGTAATCTTTCTGGTACTAACGTTGCGAAATACTTTAATAGTACAACCTTAATGATTGTAATAATACTCTTATACGTTTATTATATTTTTTTACATGCAGTTATATTATTAATTTATTACATCCTATTTAGTAACACAAATTATTAACCGCAAAAAACGCAATTAACAGAGAAAACGTAAATAAAACTGGCGAAATGAAAACAAGCAAAGATAAGTTGGAGGCGACCGACCTATTCTGCCGACCAGTAGTGGGGAGGTCCCCCATACACTACAAAACCAGAATGAAAGGTCCGTCGGGCCTCCAGTCTATCTCGAACTGTGAACGTGACGTTACGATGCGGCCAAAGAACGAATTTTTCAATAAACTCCATTCGTGTTACTGCGAGTTGGAAGTTTCTTCGAACGACTTGTGCGATCACGAATTCGTCCACAACGAGGTAATTCACATTTTATATCTTTATTTTTCGATTTTATAATTACATTTGGAAAATAAATCTGAACAATAGGCAATCAAGTCGCCCACATGTTTCTAAAACAACTTGTAATTGAGTAGATAAGGTAGACCGTTAACAGGTGGTATTTATCCACTCTTGCCTAATCACGTTCAAGGAAAGTCGATAAACTTTTAAAACAAGGAAGTAAGACAAATTTAATTTCTTTAAGTCAACTAAACTACTGTTTAACTATTTAACGACTTTTTCAAGTTGTAACGTTTAAATATTTACCACAATATACAAGCGTGTTTATTCATAATCAAGTTTTAACGACAGGAATTTTAAAACAATCATATTTTCTTGTTATAAGCATAAACAAACTGTAGAAGTTGATATATTTTTTCAAATTATTTAAAAAACTCTTTGAAAATTTTTTTTAAACAGATAGAGTTAAACTTGATAGAAAATTATAGTCAGGAAAACCATCTTTTATAAATGCTTTTAATTAAGGCCATACAAATCATCTATCTATATAATCAATTAAAGAACAAAATTATATAAGAAATGTTTTCATAGAATTTAATTCTATATACATATATATTATGCAGATATTCATCCTGATGAAGATATATATTTTATTTTTTTGTTTACTTTATAAATAAATTAATTTTTTTCTTTCAGAAATTTCAATTGTTTAAGAAGTGAAATAGATTGAACGCAATTTTTGAAAGCTGTAAACATAAACTGTGCCAATTTATTTTGCACTGACTTAATGAATATTTGAAATTTAGTTTTTTTTAATTCATGTTTTAAAATTAATATTTATGATACCATAGTTTTGCACATTATTTTTAGAATTTGTTTTTAATTTTTACTTTAATAATATACAACCAAAACCTAATTTTGTGTACCTCTAGTAGTTGTTTTTTGTAGCAAGTTTTTATAAAACTGTACACAGTATCGGAGTATAATTTGCCAGTGTTAGAGAAATGTTAAAAAGACCCATATTTTCTTTCCCAATCACTTTCGTTTTCACTCGTAAAGTGAATTTTGCTAATAACGTTCCTTTTAAGAGAAGTAAAGTGTATTTTGTTTAGTTTTTTAGTTATTTTCGTTATTTATAATTTTGTTGAAATATTTAAGAATAAATGTTTAAAATTACAAAAAACGAGTGGTTATAAACACCGTAATTCAAATATAGCTAGTGGTTAACAGTTGAGAAAATAAAAATAATACTTCACTTCATAAACATGCATTAAATTATAAACTCAGTATATACTTATAAGAGGGAGTACTATTCCGTAGTACATTACTGTATATCTACAGCTAACCCTGTCGCGGTCACCCCTTTATTTCACAGGTTACTTTATTTTAGAAAACCTATAGGTTATTTTTTTAAAGCAAACCTTGCAATAATTTGTAGCTATTTTCGCTGAAATTATATTGTAATGTACTCTGTTTTATGAAGAAATAGTGAGTTTTTAGATGAAATTGGTTTGGATTAATGAAAGTTTTAAACACGTTATCTGATTTTTAAAGTTAACTTATACCTTTTTCTTGTTTAGAATGTATTTTCAAGTAATTTAAGTACAAAAAAGCCGTTTGCACAGTTTTGTATACATCATCCTTATTACTTTTCTATATATTAAATAAAAGTGTCATGTATTTATTTAGTATATTTCATATTATTTAATTATTTAGTAGTTTATTTTCTATAAAATAAAATTTTTAAAGTGCCACGTTTGCAGTTTTTCTTAGTGATTGTGTTGTTACACAAGAAATAATTGTTTAAAATTATAAACAATACATTTTATAATAAAACGTATTTTAACAAATCTTTATTTAAAACCTTAACAGTAACAGGAATACAGTTGAAACAGGTAGCCTATTTTAACCTAATGCTATTTATTGTTAATTGCCGGATATTATTTAAAACTAAACAAACGCTTAGGCTACTTGCCTATATTAAAACAAACAGTACGACAGGATAAGGGCAATGTTAGATACAAACTATTTTTACTTATAAAATAAGCAATATGCAAAGTTCAAAATATCTATATTTTTAACAGCAAAAATAAGTTTAAACGTTTTCAATTTGTCTGAAATTTCAGTTAGGACTCTTAGCTCGAGCGATAAGAAAACTGAAGAACGCAGATAAAATCGCTTATCAAGGTTTTATTGAGGATATGAGCAAAAGAAACTATAAAACACCGATACGAGTAACACAACAGCTTAACTTTGAGTTGGTGCAAATTTTCGCTGACATACTTGTGCTTGGCGTAGAGGCTAGGCAGGCGGCCGCTCAAGGCCATCTGAGACTTCCGCACCTTGTCTGGAGGCTTACAAAACGAAAAACTTGAAGTCGGGTTACAAACATACGTGCAATATTTCAAGTTGTTACAAAAATACTAGAGTGACTTAAACCCATGCATAGAATAAAAAAACTATAAGAGAAATATTAATGTTAGGAGACCGGAGAGACTGTATCTTAAATACTTTAAGTTTTGTTCATGCCTTAAGATGAAGTTTATAAACCTCTTTAGCCTGAATTAATATTGATTCAGACAGGTTCTTTAATAACTTAGAATACCTTTACTATGGATTTAGCTATTTTTCACTAAAATTGTTTTAGTTTCAATGTTTTTCTTTGATTTCACTGTTAATATATTTATACTCCTACAATTTACATGCTCTTATTTTACTATAAAACTGTGAAATTAATTCTATTTAAAGTTTTTTTTTAAATTAAAAAAATCATCAGTTAACTTTAAATAGTCATAAAAACCAATGACGTGATTGATGGCCTTCATCTTGTCTCAAATGGTGATATGGACAATTATTTTATTTGTTTTATAAGCAAATCTACCCTGTCCGGATACTTTGTAGCTCCAGTGGATTGTAATCCAGTGTAACATAGAGCTCTGTTATACTTAGAACTCTCGGGTATATAAAGTTTTGTTTGGGTTGTCAAGTAATGTTTTTTTTTCTTATCAAAGTTTTTAGTTTTGGGCGACGACAACTTTAATTTTTACCATGTTTCTCAAGACCTTTGTCAGTTGTATGTTTTTACGGTGACTGCTAGAATTCATATTATACCAGGGGGCTAACACAGATAACTAACACCGTAGCTTGTGCTGATGGTCACGTTGATGATTTGGGTGGCACAGTGCCTCACTTCACGCATGCGCAGAATCACACAAACATTATTCAGCGTGATTAGGCGCTAAAACGTGGATTTGAATATGCAAACGAATTGCAAAACGTAAACCGCCATGAATAAACAACAGGTGAAGTAGGTATTGGCTTTCGCGCATCCCCGCTGTATCCGCGAAATTATATAACTTGCAGGTTGGGCATAGATTTTTACCTCCAGTCCTTCACATATCTACTGAAAAGTGCAATATTTATGTCGAAGTAACACGTAAATGGCTTTGTAAAGGAATAAACATGGCAATGGTGAAAGTTGTCAGTAACATGGTAAAATAATAATAACTATATATGAAGGAGCAAAAGTTAAAATTTTGGAAAACCTACAAATTACATAACTTTACAATACACAACTTTAAAAACTCTAGGTTTAACTATAAAACAAAGTACCATCTTATGCTTTATGAAAATATTGCCCAAAGTACATGTTTAGAATAGATTTGGTTATTGAAATACCTAAATAAAGTTTCTGAATGCAATCTAACCTAATAAGAATAGAATTGGCTTCCATTTACGTGCAAGTTATTATACACAAGATGTAGGCCAATCTGTCCCTAACGTATTAGCAAGTTAGCTCGCTTTAGTAAACTATATCATCGACCACTTCCAGCTATTAATTTCATTCGTTCACGAAACATTTCTGGTCAATTTTCTATCAGAATTACGTAATATAGTATACACTTGTTTCAACTTCAAGTAATATTTTCTTGCAAATGTCGTTTAACACCTTAAATAAAATTTCCTGCGGCTATTAATGTCCATTTGGCTTCCATTCCGATTACAGATAATTATTTCCTATCTTAAAGTAATCGATTATAGCAAAAATAGCAATATCTGATTATACATATAGTATTGAAGAACAAGAGAAAAATAGTAAAATTTTAGTGACGACTCCAAAATTTTACAATTTTGAAAAAAGACAAAAATAACTTAAGAATACACACATTTTTTTATATAAAACAGAGTACTGTGTTATGCTACATTAGAATGTAGCTACAAAATATCCGTTGGGATAAATTTGACTTTTAAAAAAATAATGTTCACCCACAAGGTAAACAGTTAAAAGCGTTGAACACGGCTGACTCATTCCGGGCAACAATGCAGAAACGTATACCAAAATTGAGCCCACTTTAATTGTTAACAATTTTGTCTCTTTGCTTGTTTTAATTACTTTTTTAATAACCAAAACTATCCTAACTGGATACTTTGTACCTATTTGTTATTCTAACGCAGTAAGTCAATAATATATGTGTGCTTTCTTTAAAAAAAAGGCTTTATGTGAATTGTGAAGCGAATTTGTGTTTGTCTTTTTTTAAAATTTAAAATTGGTGGGGGTCGTCAACAGGTTTTATTATTCTTTTTTTTTAGTTCTTGAAAACTTTTGCATGGCCAGGTATTACTTTTGTTGCCAATATCGTTTACTTGTATTAAGGAAATATTTACCCAGGTTAACAACAAAGTTTCTATTGCATTGTGACTTAATTCTACATGTTAAGTTTTAAATGCTATTCTTTAAACAAGCTTTTGAAATTCTCTCAGACACGTCTACTGTTATCACGGTTAACACTAGTGTAAATAAACAGCTGATAAAAATGTATTCTGTTGTAAAAATTCTTTTTAAAAATAGCTCTGTGTGCAAACGATCACACCCGAACTAGTGTGTAGATTGTGGGTGGGGAGAAGTGCTTGACGCACTTGGAGAATTAAATTTAAATAGCAACAAGAAACAACATTTCAGTACAGAATCCTCAAACCAAGGTTAAACAAATGCCGTTTGAAATTTATGTGTGAATAATGTGTGCAAAACTTGAATGTGGTGGCTGGAGTTGCAAAACCAGTCGCGCCATTGCTTCATCTGGTTTATTGCACACATTAGAAGAACCACCGTGTTTAGGCAAATGCAGAGTTGAGAGATGCTACACCAAAGGCGTCTGTTGTGCCACTTTATTATTAGACGTATGTTTTCTGGTAAACAGTCAATGTTAGACTATGAAGGATGTACCTGTAAGTAATCGATATACAGTAATTAGTTTCAGCAAATGAAATCATTAATGTGATAGGATGGCTCTTGGCTCACGTGCGCAGTGTCGATTGTAAATCTTCCGAGTACATTCACTGACCAGTCGGTCATTCCAGACATATTGAAATATATACTACGTATTTAGTAATAAGGAAAACTAGGTGCAACTTTCACTCCCGGCTAGGATAGGTTACTAAACCTGAACGCTAAGAAGCCTACGCAACTTTTATGTGTGATTAAACTTGTATTAAACAATTTCTTCCATTGTTGGTAAACAATCTATGTTTCTCATGAACAGTTGTAGGAACAGCTCTTCGATTTAATTATATGAAATAATACGTCATTGCATAATTTAATCGAATACAGTATTCTTTTTAATAGCCTACCATATAGAGGATTTTATTTGAAAAAATTGAACATAACCTCCAAACAACCTCTGAATGAAGACAAAAACAACTGTGGGCGTTTACGTAAGTTTAACTTTCAAAATACTTCTGGGAAATTAGAGAGAGAGGAAGAATAACGTTTGTAAAACCTATTCTCTTTAGAATGCGTATACTATGACATCCCGTCCTACCGAATCACAAAAAAGCTTTTATATATGCTACGTCATAAAAATAAGTTCGAGTATGTCTCCAGAAAGAAAATTACTTTGCGATATAATTAACTCCTCGATTACAATAAACACATTTAATTACACTAAACGCGTTTCAACGATCCTGTCATCATCACCCGTGATTCGAAGTATATTTTATTTTGCTTGTAGAGCGTAATTTAAATTACTGAAGATGGCGAGGGTCATTATACACGTATATTAAAACTATAGTGTATACAGAACACAAAAACTAATGCATCTATATTTCGCAATAGCCCTAGCATTTATACTCGTATCTAAACAATCGCCTCAGATTGGTAACTTGTATTTTGCGTAAGAACACGCATACCTAAGGAACATAAAAACAAAAGATCTCCAGCCAAGACCGAGTCATTAAAGGTAAGAATTCCACTAGACACGTGTAGTTTACACCCTTTAAACGTTTACCCCATACTCTCCAAGGACCGTTACAACACAAATGAAACAAAAGGTAGCTAAATATAAACAGATCCGAGGTTAGAAGCAGATAAATAAACATGCATGAGGCGGGTCTCGGTATTTACGTAAGGTAGAAAGCTAGACTGATAATCAATTGGAGGGGGACAACGACAGGGGACTACGCCCTTGGGGAAAAATGCCCGCGGCAAGGTCAAGGGGCGGTGTCTCGGAGACGAGCCCCTGGCACAACCGGTTTGCACGAGGCAGTTTCCGCAAACCTATTTACTAATGTAAGAATGGGTAGGTTAGGTTACGTTGGCGTAACAGATCAGGTTACGTTGGGCGCGCTGGGTCGTAATGAAATTAAAACAAGATAAGCTGGAGTAGTTTTTATACTTTCCAGCAAAGTAAAAAATGGTAGGCAAATGTTCCTCAAAGTAGAAAACGGCTGAATGAAAAAACTTACTTTTATTTTTAAAAATTCTCCAGACGCATTTTTTGATGCACAAGTGCAGTAAGACTTTTTACGGGTCTGCGATGAAAGTGGAAATATCCCAAATTTGCTTTAAATAGCTATTTTACCCAAAAACGAGTTGAGTTTGGTCCTGCATGTAGCATGCTGAGTTCTAATGAAATTGCGATTTAATATTTATAAAGACCTATTTTGCCTCTGTTGGTGAAGAGAACAAATCGTTACACTCGCCTTTCTCTTCATTCTGCACTCTTACCCTCTCGTACCATGATTCTTCTCATATTGCTACAAGTTAACTTTACAAGCATTTCTTTTGTTGTTGCTCCACGCACAAACCTTTGTATTTTTGTATAGTCAACATGTATCCTCTTATATTTATCTTTATTTTACAGTCAGAGTGAATTTATTATTTTCCCCATTAAGTAAGTATTCCTTACCAATATTTGTCGGTTCCTTCACGGCGAAGCTGGACTTGTTTCTGAAACTTCACAGGCTGTAGTGAGCACGGAAACAATCGTCCAAGTTTTACGAGACACCATAGCCAAAGATAAGGCAAGTACCATTGTACTTTTTTTAAAATCAACTCAAACCTAAGTCCTAAAATGGAAAAAGAAGCCTCTAAAGATTCTATCCTACTAGTTTCGTTTCAACTCTCAGAATTCTTAAACAGTAGCTTGTACTGCGAAACCAGCAAAGAGAGGGGTCTTATAATTAAGGGGGGTGTCCCAGTAAGTTGGTAACAATGCAAAAAAATTATTATTTTTAAAAAAATGGTAATTAGAAATGGCAGTAAATCTAGTAAGCCTAAGAATGATTCAAAGCACTTTTGTCGTCACTTCACAATACAATAAGCAACGACTTAAGGTGGAGACTAAATTCGCTGTGACCACGATACAATTAGCTATCGTTAATTGTATAGGGTGAAGAGCTTGGCATTGACAAGACCCTGGCCCAAGGCCGTTTCCGGATCAGCAGAGCAACCTTCGTGACGCTCTAGCAAAGTATCTCATTGTTTATTGCTTTTAAATTGCCACTAAAAAGATCCAATTATTAGACTATGTTGGAGTGTAACGGTTGCGTAGAAACCAGATTGGTTTTTTGCTCAGGCACTCTAATCAGCTGGCATTTCCAGCTGCGACAACATTCACATTCGTGTTGTTTCAATTCGTTTCGCATTAATTAACTAATACAGTCTAAATTTTACGGCCGATTCATTTGTGACGGAGTCCAGGCATTGTAATGTTTCACTAAATAACGGCATCTCTTAAGAAGCAAAGATGTTGTCATAATTATTAAGGGTGGTGATTTAGTAAGAGAGGTATTATATATGAATGGGTATATGTATATATATATATATATATATATATATATATATGTGTGTGTGTGTGTGTGTGTGTATGTGTGTGTGTGTGTGTGTGTGTGTGTGTGTGTGTGTGTGTGTGTGTGTGTGTGTGTGTGTGTGTGTGTGTGTGTGTGTGTGTGTGTGTGTGTGTGTGTGTGTATGTGTGTGTGTGTGTGTGTGTGTGTGTGTGTGTGTGTGTGTGTGTGTGTGTGTGTGTGTGTGTGTGTGTGTGTGTGTGTGTGTGTGTGAGTGTGTGTGTGTGTGTGTGTGTGTGTGTGTGTGTGTGTGTGTGTGTGTGTGTGTATGTGTGTGTGTGTGTGTGTGTGTGTGTGTGTGTGTGTGTGTGTGTGTGTGTGTGTGTGTGTGTGTGTGTGTATGTGAGTGAGTGTGTATGTGTGTGTGTGTGTGTGTGTGTGTGTGTGTGTGTGTGTGTGTGTGTGTGTGTGTGTGTGTGTGTGTGTGTGTGTGTGTGTGTGTGTGTGTGTGTGTGTGTGTGTGTGTGTGTGTGTGTGTGTGTGTGTGTGTGTGTGTGTGAGTGTGTGTGTGTGTGTGTGTGTGTGTGTGTGTGTGTGTGTGTGTGTGTGTGTGTGTGTGTGTGTGTGTGTGTGTGTGTGTGTGTGTGTGTGTGTGTGTGTGTGTAAGGCTTTGTCACATCTTGAAGTTATACGACTAGTGGTCTGGGGATGTCCCCGCATTCACATGTCTGTCGAGTCCCCTTCAATGCTCAATATAAAAATTCTTTCGCAAGAATTCCATCACACCCTGAGTTCCTTAGTGATATATATATTACTCTGCAGTAATGCATTCTAAGTATATTTCTCATGACACGAAGCAAGGTTAAAATAATGTAAGCCATTAAGAAGGCTATATATACATAACATAACCTTAAAATAGTTCTACTTTCCCTAGACTATTAACTTTATTCTAATGACCTATTGAAATGGCATAAAACTTATACAATACACCACGTACTATAACCGTATTTATTATCTTTATTTTCAATCTTAGAACTTATTTTATCTATAAATTTTTAATTCTACTTTTAAATTTCATTAATTAGGGCCTAGTAAATTTTCTTACTTAATAACTATTTATAAATAATTAACAAGTCAGTATATTAGGCCTACGTAACTCTATTTGATATAAACTTATATTTCAAATTCATTTAAACATAACCTCGAAATTACCTGAAATGAACGTAACAGCTGTTGTCATTAAAACGCCATGTTTGACTTTTGTAAATATTCGGTACATGCGTTTTACAGAAATCTGACGTCTGAAATGTGACGTTATATTTTTACAATTTCACTATCAATGGCGCTTATATAATGAAGAAAACACCTCAAACTATTTCTCATACCCAAAAGATAAAATAGGCCAAAGGAAATGTTTAAACACAAAAAACTAAAAAACAGATCGTTACTACTATCAAATGCTGTATAGTATTTTATTATATAGTTTTGTATACATATATTATGGAAGAATAAATTCGTAGCTGGGTTAACATGCATTTAAACTCGCTTTTAAAATAAAATCAAAATGCTATGTTGATTTCGCAACATAATCGATAAACAATGTACAAAATTCTCACTTTCAAAAGTCTATACTTGTGCCAGCGTTGTAGAGCCTATCGACTGATCATGTATAATCGGTTCAACGGTGCCATTGAACCTGGTTATCAAATCTGCCAAACAATTATTTGCAATTTACACAACGGAACTATTTAACATGTCATATCTTCAATACACTGCTTTTATTTCAGAACTGAAACTAAACAAACCAAACTAAATCTATTCTCAACTCGCCTGGTATTGTGACAAACTTTGCGTTTTGGCCACCGTGTTAAATCATCACCTAACAAGCATGTTTCCTATAAAGGACAACAATTTCCCGGAGTCAATGGTTTCTGTTTGTTAGTAACACAAAGGTCAAACCGACTGCAAAAAAAAGAAAAGCAAACACGTTGCAAAAAAAACCTTTATAAATAAAAGCGAGTTTCCGTCGACGCGCCGGTTATAAAAGTCCCAATAAACAAGTAATATAGAAAAATAATATTTAAACTCAATTCCTACTAAGGTAGACAAAGAAAATTTTTATTTTAGTTACTTTTTATTTTATAATTACAATTAATTTATATATATATACAGTAAACTCCCGATTATCCGTGGAATAGGGTGGCCCGACAACGCCGGATAACGAATTCCCCGCATAATCCGCTATGAACAAAGAATACGCAAAACGATCGATAATCGATTATTATACCATAAGTTACACAAATAATGACCCCGGTTAATGCAATTCACAAATAATCTTCAGAGGGCAAAATAAATACAGAAAATAATTTAAAATGTCAATGTATTTGACGGATTATAACATGTACATTTATATGTCTAACTATTTACAATACGTATATAAGTATATGTCAAAAGTAAGTATGTATGTACATATGTAATTTCCTTTACACATAATACTTTCACTTTTTAACCAAAAAATCTGTCACTTTCGTCTGTTTCTTTGTGAGCATTGATTTACCTTTAACGTGCGATCTGAATTTCTTGAGAAAAATTTTGTCGCACAGTGTTTACTTGTGTCACAAAGCCATAAAGATCGATAATGTATATGACAGACATGGATAAGCATATTTCACGCCCTAGAATATTTATAGTCGAGATTAGCTGACATTTGTTTACAATCTTATGATACACATTAGGTTTTCGGGCGTCTAAGCATTTTGTCATTGTCTCTCATATACAGTAGTCTGCTCGCCCCTTTTATTTCGCTGGCTCGCATCGGGATGCTTCCCTTTCAATGTAAAAATTAGTACGTACATATTTTCATATCTATTCCCTTCATCTTAACTTCTATTAAGCCTTATATGTATTTACGCCGTAATTCACCGTTTGGAAATTTAAACACATGAATCTGATTGGAATAAAAATTGGATATTTGTAAAACAATGGCAGACCCCGGATAATCCGCAAACCGGTTAATCCGCCCACGGATAATCGGGAGTTTACTGTAAATATATATATATATATATATATATATATATATATATATATATATATATATATATATATATAGCCTACACATATACGTGACAGAATCACAACGTTAAGTGGCAAAATATATGCGAATTTCTTTACAATAATTTTCCATTTCCCTCTTTATACAATACATGGTGTTGGACTATGATTTTTGTTTGTTACTATTTAATTGCTTTCTTTCTTCCTCTATAATTTAAGAAGCTGTTGCTGTTAGTGGTCTATAACTTCTCATTCTATCCACCTCTTGTAATAAATACTTCACTATTACAAAGAACTTTGTTCTTATAATTTTCTAAGTAAATCTTTAAGCAGTTCTTAGCTCTGGGAAAGTTAGCCCAGTGGTAAAAGTGCTAGATTTTATATATGTAGATCCACAGTTCGAATCCGACCAGGACATTTGTTTTTTTAATTTAAATTAATAAATAAATATTTTAAAACTGTAGTACCATGAATTGTCATTCACTATGAGTTTTTTTAAAATTGTTTGAACTTGATTGGATGAATAAAAATTTATTTTCCTAACAATTGAAAATTTGTACAAGATATATATAAGGAGAGTGTGAACTAATAGAAGGAATTTTGAAAAACAAAAAAAAAGAAAACAGGATGTGGCTTTACGGTGTTGTTTTTCTTTAACCCGAGACAGGAAGCTTAACAACAACAATGTACAGATACATAATGAAAACAATAAAAACTCAAAAGCAAATGCAATAGAAACAACAACTTTGATTTAGTTCAAATTGTACTATTTTTGACGCTGAGTACCTAAGCGGATACATTTGCTAGAAAAATTGTTGTATTTTTTTTTATTAAAAGGGTTTAATTAAGAGGTCAAGCACTGCGTTTTTTTTAAACCATATAGTCTATGACGTGAGTTCTCGATAGAGACCAAAGATGAAGCTGTTGCTTTTCCCTTTAAACCGAAATTTGAGTCCACTGGATCTCGGAATGAAGAGATGTGGAGTCAGAAGAGTTGTCTTGCGTCTTAAGAAAAATCATTGCTACAAGATGTTATGTGGAGATACTTAACATTAAATTAGGAGATACTCAAATACTCTGGTATAGAGTAAAAATAATTATGATGCATAATTGGAGAGCAGCATCCCTCTCTGGATCACTCTGTAGAGTCACGGAAATCATAAAACCCAGCACTGACAAAAATACCCTCTAGTGCAGTAAGCTTTGATTTTCAGAACCTCGTCTAACCGAATTCCGAGTCACCGGTTTTCGAGTGAATACTCTTACTGTATTTTGGATCTCGGCATGCTCTTGGAGCAACGACGTTTTCAATTTTACTTGTAAATTTTTCGTTAGATAATACAGTAGCCAGTAGATGCCTTTTTCACAGTTTTTACGACATTTTCATTCACTTCCCTAGTTTACCAAACGTATCCCCTCTCGATGTTTCTCAGGTTTCCCAGTTTTGTATTGTCCCAGTTTTCGATTATCCGATGTACCACAGTCCACTCTAAATGTTCAGCTCTTAAATTGACCGACACTCAAAACAAACTGATTGAACTAAGCACTTATAATAAATTCTGAATAAACGAATTTTTGCGATTTAAAACGAAATCATTTTTCTTTCACGCAGGTCGCTTTGTATATAGCCTTGACTTTCTACTAATATTATGGCTGAGCATATTAGAAACGTATTCACGGCCTTTAATATTTCAATAGCGTGTCTCTTTAAAAGAAATGCTCCGCTAAATTACATTCAACATAATATCTATCTTTTGTATGACTACAGGGCTTTATTTGGACCCGATTTATCTTTGACCTGGCCCTATGATATCAACAGCGGTCTTTATGTTATACGGCTAGTTAAGTTTTACGACTGTTTTTATTGATTTTTTTCTTTGTTTCAAATCAAATATCATTAATTTATTGTTGCTAATTTATTTTCTAATCTTTTCCAGTTTATCTTTTATACTTTCATTTTTTTGTACATCTTTAAACATGTTATCAACAATCACAGCAGAAACTTGTTTTTTATATAAATTAAAGAAATTTAGAAAGAATGAAAAAACAATCTGAGAGTAAAAACTTTGCCAGACTAAATTTCTTTTTTCTGTTTTTGTGTTGTACTACGAACGTTTCATTACGCGAGAGAGTGCTTGAATATACAAAATATGTACTAAAGGCTACATCTAAATGTGACTGGGCTGCCGTCCTTTTACAGTAGTTGCTACAAATCTGATTTATACGATTGTAGAATAGACGTATCTCTTTACCTGGAAAGGTTAGGTGGCATGCTCCTATTTAGGCTGCTTAGAACGAAAACACCTACCTAATTCTTAATTTATTTACCACACGCACATCCAATAATTTGCATTATCCAAATTATTGTAGCCTTAATTAGTAAAAATTGAAGCAACTTGTTTTCCCTTTAATTTTGTAAATCTACTTGAAACACAATTAATTGGTTGCATTCACAAATCACGTGCATAGCTCGCTCTGTATTGGGTCAATATGTTTAGGTTGGCTAGTAGATGGATACATCACGAAATGAGTAGTAGAGCGACCGCCAACTCGGCGACCCTTCGTTCTACACCAGCCACTGTCAATAAACTCATCAACTACTGGTCGAGCTGCTTTCAATCAATACGTTTCACAGCGTACAAGCTGTGTTGGGAACATTATTATTTAAAAATTGTAGCACAATGCTTCAGAGTCGAGCATATGCTCAACATCGCAGCCCTTGAATTTGCCAATAGCGTTACCTTCTGACAAACAGGACTGACAAAAGAATAACTGTTACAAGAATAAGCTATTAAAATCGATCTTGCTACACTGGTTTCCGAAAGTTCTATAGTTGAAACATATATTCTCCTTACACTAATTTTTTTTCTAAATTCTCTATGGCTTATTTATTACAAACAATAGGGAAGGATTGTGAATTTAGGTAAGACATAATATCTGTTGCATAGGATGTAGGAAGGAACATGGCAGCACTTATGTAGGGTAGTTTAGTTAAAACACCTCCTTTCTATCAGGAACATACCCATTATACCACATTAAAAGAAGAATATATAGATTTAGTTAAAGACTGAGGAAACAGAATAATAATTTCATGGTACTATCAATATGGGGAAATTACGGTATTTAGTGGGCATGGTTGTTTACCCGGTCTCATCTGAGTTGAAGAGAACGTAGAATTGGAAAGGAATTACAAATGTAGGTATGTAGAAAATTATACGTAGACATTTTTCGTCAATAACTTTCGAAACATTTTCTGCGGCGCCTTTTTAACCTTAGTGTTTAAGCTTCTGAAAGATCCAGTAAGTTCTGTAACTAAAGGTATAGAAATAAAATCCTGCTTTGGCATAAAGGAAAGAATTACGTCATCGAGTGTGTAAGGTCCTATACGTTATGTAGACCAACTCTTTTTTGGGGATTATATATATATATATATATATATATATATATATATATATATATTTATTTATATATATATATATATATATATATATCACTTTCACTATATGTACTTAAACAAGAATCTTACTTGGTATTTATGCGAGTTAACTTTCAAAGATTGGTAGTAGCTATCTCCATTATCAAGCACCACGGACCGGGGGTTGTAGTAGACTCATATATATATTAGTGTGTGTGTGTGTGTGTGTGTGTGTGTGTGTGTGTGACCGCACGAAGAAGATGAAGGATTAGGAAAGATGGTAGGGTTGCAATAATCTCTTCGTTTTAGAGGTAGAGGAAAATTATATAAAACTTATGGAAAAACTAATAGCCCGAAGTTAAAACTAAAAATCAGAATTAATTGTCAAAAAACCGCATTACTGGTGCTGTACGGATAGTCAAATAGTCACAGCCAGGGGCGAAGCCAGGATGATGGTTTGAGTGGGCACGACCGGCGGGGTCAAGGAGACAAAACCTTCCTGAGGAAATTTTGAACATTTTTATTCCTAGAAATAATATTTTATGATTTTTTGGCACTTAAAATTACGCAAATTTTGAGTCGTCAGGAAGACATTTTGCTAACAACCTAGCACTGTTTTATAGTTTAATATTTTTGCTAACACTATTTGGTTTGGGGGGAAGACACGTGCTCACTTAGCTACGTCACTGGTCACAGCCTTTGTAGTATTGCTCCAACAGTTTATCTAAATATAATAGCTGCCTATTAAGTATCTTCTTAAGTATACACTGTAAGATTTATTATTGTTAGGACATTGCTATAGTAGCACTTACTTTTTTATTGAATGAGGACATCCGTTTCGAGAGATGTGTCCCGTTATCGCTAAACAACCTTCCTCGTGTAAACAAAATGTAGGTGCCACTATACCCAAATGTTTATTAATACATGTCCAAGAGTAAACTAATAGTTCAAGTTGAGGAGGGAATAAAAAAAGCGCCACATAAAACCCTTGATTTTGTTTTACTATTAACACCGAAAACTGTTAAAATAGGTTGTTAAAAAGTCGGTTTTCATTTTTTATATGAACTACCAAGTCTAATAGTTTTATCTCATGGAGTAAGACTTTTAAAAAACTAAAAACGTTGAAAGGATCCGGACCAGCAAGTAAGGCTATTGCTACTGGTTGAACTGTTTTATCGTACAATACACGATCTTTTAATTTAATGGGAGTACATTACCCCAAAAGTTTCGAAAAGAGCATTGTAGGACGAATATTTGACACTAAGAGAAAGAAAGAGGAACGTTAAACGATAAACTGAACACGTTATTTTGCTACAGAACCATCAACAGGTTTTATGATCAATTAGCCATGTGCGTGTAGGCATACTTGACGTTGTTCCTAAATACCTTTATGTGTTCCAAAGAGTCTTTTTTATAATTTCAGTTCATGTTGAATATTATTAAATCTTTACAAGGTTTCTCCCCTAAACCATCACATACATATTGTTCCCATGTTTACGCCAGTCCCTACCCGCGAGTCCTACTCAACACGACTCCACTTGCGCCAACTCGATATCGACCAGACGCTACGCGCCTGCGCGCCTGAGGCGTGGCACTCAAGGTGACCTTCGTTTGCAAATACTATAGTCATGCGACTGCGCAAAACGCTTGCTCCCTTTTGGCTAATTTCAGTCTCAATTGTTCTTGAGGCTTATTATAAAATTAGTGAGTAAAATTAAAACTGAACTAAACTAACTCAGTGCAATATTGTACACTGCGTTACAAAATACCTGATTCGGGGACGTTAACTTGAATGTTTAGTTTAGCAAGTTTTTATATGTAGAAATTATAATTGTCTTCCAGGAAATCATACTTAGTAGAATATATCAGCAAATTAGGATCATAGAAGGTTTTATGTAATTAATGTAATTTAAACCTTCAATTTAAAAATATGCAAACATACAACCTCGTTTTCACCAAACCATAGTATTTATTTTGATTGGTTTCAGTGCTGTACTGAGGACGATGCCCACTCTAAGTGTTTGTGTTAATTATTCACGTGTTTTCAAGCTGATTTTGTTGTGTTCTTAATGTTATTCTGTTAAAACATATGTGCCATGATGATGCGGCTGATGTATGATTTAACAATTCGTATGACTCCTTTTGCGTTTACGAAATTTGAATTTACATTATGGATATTTGCTACTTATTAAATAAATGAAATTAAATTGAATTAAAAATAAATTTCCTATAATAAACAGGATTTTATATGAATAAAAGTAATTCAACCGCAGAAGCTTATGTAAAAAAAAATCGCACAGTAAAAATACACTCAATTTTGTTTTTAGTAAAGTACTTTAAAATAAGGTTTCCCACCATCACCGACTGATCAATGTGACAAGGTTTAGATGAATCAGAAAGGGACTTACCGCTTATAAATCACTTTCATAAAATCACTATATCCAGTGAAAACCACTATATCCAGAAAAAACAAATAATATTGTCTTATACCAAAACCGGACCAGAAATCTAGCACCAGGCGAAGACCTAGCAAGTTGTGTAACTTGAAGACCATTGATGTGTAAAGATCTGGCCACTGCTTCGTGAATGTAACATACGGAAGCCAACAGAAACAGCGAAATTTGTTACTATCCTCTTACAACCCCAAAACAAGACTCTTGAGAGAGTAGTTACTGCCTTGAATATTTCATTCGCCTCTTAGTTGCTAAATCAAGGAATTAATAACACTTGCAATGATGAAGACTCACTTGCACGCTGCAGCACTCCTGGACTAGATTGGACCTCAGACAGGTGGCTAGGGATACAGGCATAGAAGGATTATGGGATACAAGGAAGAATGAACCAGCAGTTCACTTGGCACTCAGAAAGGAGAAAATCCCGCTTAGTACTGGGAATGGAAGAGAAACTAATTGGTGCTGGAAAAAAAGAGAAGATACTCATGCTACTGGAAATAGGAGGTAAAGCCACTTAGTGTTGGGAATGGGAAAACCCCAGTTTGAACTGGGAAAGAAACCCAAGCCTCACGGTACTAAAAATGGGGGACATCCATTTGAAACTAGGAATGAGGGAAACCCCTCTTGGTTCGGGAATGAGAGAGAAATCCAGTTGGTACTGGGAACGAAAGCCAAGCCTCATGGTGCTAAAAACGGGTGAGACGCCCATTTGAAGATAGGAATGAGGGAAAACCTCCTAGTTGCGGAAATGAGAGATAAATCCAATTGGTACGGGAATGGGGGACAGCCACTTGGTGCTAAAAATGGGGGAAACTCCTCTCTAAACGGCGATGAAGGAAGAACCCACTTCATACTAAGAATGTGAGGGAAGTCCACATTGTACTGGGAAGGGAGGAGAAACTACGTAGTATTGGAATATGCGGGAGAAGCTGGGAATAGGGTGAAGATACTTGGTTTTGGGAATTGAGGAAAAGCCCTCATAGTAATAGGAATGTGAGAGGTATTTAGAAACGAGAGAAAAGGCATTTTTATATCGGGAATGGGACAGAAGCCCTTTGGGTATTAAGGAGGGGAGACAAGCCCTCAAAATACTAGAGATTGTGAAAAATCAAGACCATTCATAGTTAATTTATTTAAATAAATAAATAAAACTTGTGTATCCTAAAATCGGCAGTGCTGTTTATATTGTCGTGTATTTATGAGCCAAATACGTATGACAAACAAGCATTCATTATCACAACAATAGTGCTTTTGTGGCGTTATGTTACAAGTGTTTGTGATAACGTATGAGTCGGCGGGTCTGTGTTTGCCCAGTCTGTGTTTGCAGATCCTACTACAGATAGCGTAATCTGTAAATGCGTTGAAATTAAATTACGCTTGCGTAAGAAATAACTGCCGTGCGCCGTTCGTATATATAGGTGGCACGCTAGTTTAACCGACGTGAGGTGTTCTTATAGGTGAATGGATAATTTAACCTTTGGGAGGTGATCTTGTAGGCGCAACGCTAGTTAACACTACGCTAATCAAGATATTTTACAGAGCTCCTGACGTGACATTTGATGGGAATGGCACGCCAAATTATGATGAGAATTATCATGTGTGTGATACGAGCATTCTGCATAGCTCTAAACGTGACAAGCGATGGGAATGGCACGCCAAATAATGATGAGATTTATCATGAGTGTGATACGAGCATTCTGCATAGCTCTAAACGTGACTGGCGATGGGAATGGCACGCCCAATAATGATGAGATTTATCATGAGTGTGATACGAGCATTCTGCATAGCTCTAAACGTGACAAGCGATGGGAATGGCACGCCAAATAATGATGAGATTTATCATGAGTGTGATACGAGCATTCTGCATAGCTCTAAACGTGACAAGCGATGGGAATGGCACGCCAAATAATGATGAGATTTATCATGTGTGTGATACGAGCATTCTGCATAGCTTTAAACGTGACAAGCGATGGGAATGGCACGCCAAATTATGATGAGATTTATCATGAGTGTGATACGAGTATTCTGCATAGCTCTAAACGTGACAAGCGATGGGAATGGCACGCCAAATAATGATGAGATTTATCATGAGTGTGATACGAGTTTTCTGCATAGCTATAAAAGTGACAAGCGATGGGAATGGCACGCCAATTAATGATGAGATTTATCATGAGTGTGATACGAGCATTCTGCATAGCTCTAAACGTGACAAGCGATGGGAATGGCAGGCCAAATAATGATGAGAATTATCATGTGTGTGATACGAGCATTCTGCATAGCTCTAAACGTGACAAGCGATGGGAATGGCACGCCAAATAATGATGAGATTTATCATGAGTGTGATACGAGCATTCTGCATAGCTTTAAACATGACAAACGCTGGAAATGGCACTCTAAATAATGATGAGAATTATCATGAGTGTCAAACGGATATTGGAAATCGGATATCCCAATCGAGCTACACCCTCGTAGTGGCATTAACTAAAATATAGGAACTGGATGATATCATCTGTTCCCAAAGATTAATAAAGCCCCTGGGGAGGACAAAACAGTTGCTGCATTAATTTAAAACATGTTCTTATTTGTTCTTATCAATAACAACGTTTTTTTAAAAGCCTAAAGTCCGATATTACAAAAACTGTAATATAAAAACAGCTTAGTTCAGGCAATTGATATTGCCTATCCTTTGCATATAATGATCTTATCTGCTCAGGAAGAAATGATGAATAGTTGTCTGCTTATTGGAGGGCAGACTTGATGCTCTATCTTCAGAAAAGGTGACAGAGAGCAGTATCAAATTACAGAGGAATAACCTTGTTTGTAACCTTTTATAAGGTAGGGTAGAGGCCTACTCTGAAAAATTATAGCAGGTTTATAAATTCGGTTTCAGATGGGGCCACAGATAAGATGTGGGATGAGAGTTACAGATCAGATGTGGGAAGAGCATCAGGTATCAGATGTGGGAAGAGCATCACGTATTAGATGTGGGAAGAGCATCACGGATCAGGTGTGGAAGATCATCATGAATCAGATGTGGGAAGAGTATCAGGGATCAGATGTGGGAAGAGCATCACGGATCAGGTGTGGAAGATCATCATGAATCAGATGTGGGAAGAGCATCACGTATTAGATGTGGGAAGAGCATCACGGATCAGGTGTGGAAGATCGTTATGAATCAGATGTGGGAAGAGCATCAGGGATCAGATGTGGGAAGAGCATCGCTTATTAGATGTGGGAAGAGCATCACGGATCAGGTGTGGAAGATCATCATCAATCAGATGTGGGAAGAGCATCAGAGATCAGATGTAGGAAGAGCATCGCGTATTAGATGTGGGAAGAGCATCACGGATCAGGTGTAAGAAGAACACTACGGATTAGATTTAATCCGACATTCTGTGGAGAAATATTATGAATTTAATATTGACTTGAACCTCTTCTTGATCGATTTAAGCAGGCTTTTAATAGTGAAAACAAGAAATAAATAATTATATTTTATATACAAACAGAATTCTCCATAAACTGATTAAGCTAATCCAGATAACCTTCAATAACGTGTACTCCAAGGTTATGATCGGAAGGACTGTGGGAGAGGAATTTAGTGTCCGCTCTGGTTTACGTCAAGGTGACGCGTTACCTGCGAAGCTGTTTAATATTGGCTTTCATGAAACTGTTTGAGAGGCAGTAAAATTTGGTACTATAATTAACAAAATGTGGCAAATATACGCTTATGAAAACTACTTCGGGATTGTTGCTAGGAATGTTTTTAACTTAAAACAAACTCTACAAATGATATTCGAGCAAAGAAGCAAGGTCGGGCTCGTAGTTTATGAAGAAGGAAACCAAATGTATCAGAATTTCGCGGAACCAGGCAGAGAACGCCTTACGACCTCGCACCCAACAATTTAATCTTTACGGACGTCACGAACTTCACATACCACAGCAATAAACTGCGAACATCAAATTACTCCCGATATAGGAAGGAGAAATATGCTAGGAAATCGTGCACATTTTGCCAGCTAAAGCTATTACGCTCACGATTACTGTCCAGGAAAACAAAAATTAAACAGTAGAAAACTCTGTTTAGACCCGTATGGTACAGAGATATGGCGTATTTCAGCTGCAGATAGTAATAAATTAAAGACCTTTGGAAGAAAAAACATGAGAATCTACGGTGCATATTTCATGGAATATGGAAAATAATGACGATCGAAGTAACTCAGAAAATTTTAACTAACGAAGATATCGTTATAGTATACTAAGATGGGCTATGCTTGTTATGGTTAAGTGAAGATAGAGTGCAGCTAAATATTCTGGAGCTAGCAGTGAACTCCAGTGAAGAAGAGGAAGACATCGAAGCCGATGGACGGATGAAGTCAGAAAAGTTGCCTTAACACTGAAATCCAGAAATTGGAAGAAGACTGCAGGAAAAGAGCGAGCTCGGCAGCTCTTGCACATCAGGTCAAGGGTCACGCCTACCTGTAGAGTCTTGTAGTATGTAAGTACGCCCACTGCCTCCATTTACAAGTTAAATACGATTTACTACACATGTACTGAACGAGAAAGATTCTGTAATCCTTGACATTCAAAAATGTTTCCATTCTATTACAGACAAGAGTTTACTTATCGACAAGTATTTCAAAACTATTAAATCATTGACAGCTAGGCTTTGCCAAATTAGTCATGCACTCTCTCTCTCTCTCTCGTTGTTTCAATCTAGAGATAGTTCGTCTCAATTCCACGAACTACGCGACGTATCTGGCCAACATTTTCCGGGAAAGAATGAAAGAGGAAAACCTTGCTAAAAATTAGCAACAGGAAGGTCAAAGAGGTTGTGTTATTTACATTTCACGGCCAGTTAGACAAGCAACTAACTCCCCGTGAACAAACCTCAATATAAAACCTAAACACGGAGCCAACGTCGACTTCTAAAGAACATTTAAAAGAAACTTGAATTTCGTCTTTGTATGAACAAAGTCGTCACAATAAAACGTGTCTGTGACATGGGTCTTTTAATATCAGGGTAGGCTATACTTTTACCGTCTTTGTACGTTTGACTGTGTGTTCGAACGTTCGTACCTTGGCTGTGTGTTCGAACGTTCGTACCTTGGCTGTGTGTTCGAACGTTCGTACCTTGGCTGTGTGTTCGAACGTTCGTACCTTGGCTGTGTGTTCGAACGTTCGTACCTTGGCTGTGTGTTACAGGTAAAGCAAAGTACAACTTCAGTAATAATGAAGTCTAACTCACAATTATAAGGACAGTACTTAAATTCCAACGGTAAACATTAAAACGTTTAATCTAAATCTACTAAATTAGTTTCGACGACGATGTCGCCAAGCGTTGATAACGTGACGACGTCGTCGTAACTAGTCTGTTTTAATAAACTAATGTGTAGTGAGATTTAGAGTAAACTGTTTTAGTTTTTACCGTTGTAAATTGTTCTTACTAGCTAAGTTCTAATTAACTTAATACTTAAATTCCATTCGCGTGTCAGTTACTTATGTTGTCATCATCAATGAACACACATAACTAAACATGTAAACCGATACAATTTTTATTTATATTAGAAAGGTTATTTATTTATCACCATAATTCACAGAACGGCTCAAACATTACATTATAGTGTTCAGTCTATTAACACCTGTTAATATTGAATAACAGGTAAAATATTATAAAATACATGTACTTGTTTTGACGTAAACCCAAATATAGGTTAATGTCAACAAAATTAAGGAAAATAAAATTGACAGTTGCAAGTAATACTAAACTTTGAGCTTAGCTTGTGAGTAAAAAATTAGTAGTCAACTCATAATCAAGGATTTTTCACAACGCATTTCAATGACAATATCATCATCAGTGAGTATAACTTAATGAATTCTGAAACTATAACAAGGTTAAACTTTAGAACTTGAGTAGCTATACTCACTGCTTATGATCATCACTTTGTTCCTCAATGAAATCGATTGATTTCTCATGGAAATTAGGAAATAAATTTATTATATTAGTGTTTTTTTTATTAAATTAGGCGAAAATTAAAACACCACTGGTAATTTAAAAAACACACAATGAAAAGGTTAAAATGACATAAAGATTATAATGAATCAACAATTTTTTAAAACAATTCAATTATAACTGCTAATGAACCAAATACCATAAGCAGTTCAAATGTAGCCGGTTTGTTTAAAATGGGACGAAACTACATTTGTCTTTACGAAGTCCCTCTTTAGAAATAAATTTGGGTCCGAGACCTTTACTGTACGCTTCTGTTCCACAGTACAGAGGGACTACACCTAAGGGTTAGAGGTTCCCCACTGTTAGCGATTGCCAAATGGGGGGCTTAATCAGTCGCGCGACAACCTGCCGTCTCGCCACGCCACTTTACCTATAACTTCTTGTCAGGCTAAAAGTCGACTTTCCTTTTTTGTAGCTGGCATTCTACCAACACAACCCGACGACCTTCAAGAAGGCATGTGGAGGGTGTGTCCTGCATTCTTGTGACGTTTATAAGAAGTAACGGACCACATGGTTCCCGTACAGGGCTCCACAGGGATTCGGTGCATTTTGAATGGGAACCGGCGGACAACCGAAATTATGTCGCTTTCAAAATAACTTTCGTTCAAAGTGGCTTACGTCACTAGGAGACAGACCGGGGCAGTCTGACAGAATGTAGATAAGAAACGTCAGATACCCCACCCCTAACCAGACTACCCTTTCTTTACAAATGACTAAAAGACGTAAATACCTATGGAAGACTGTAAATACCTGTGGACAATTTTTGTAATTGTATCGTAAATGATAATGCAAAAATAATTAATTTTACTATACTCCTATGGGCATAAAGAATATTCATAACAACACAAGAATAAAATTATAAATGATAAATCTTGTCGACTACGTCCCAAAATAAAAATAAAAAATTACATAAAAATCAATACTTTATTCTATTATCACTCACAAAACTTTATACACTTGATAAATTTCAGTTCAATGTTGTACCTCATTAAAATGTATCTAAAAATGTCTTCGTGGAGCTGTCCTGGAGTTCTGACATAACCCAATAACATACTTTCTGCTCTGCGTGCACAGAAAATATTCGCGATATTTTTGTATACGATATTTTAAGTATTTATATGAGTAAAAAGGTTCGTACATAGAAATTTACCAAGGTTTTTTCTGTACATCACTCTAATATCTCCAATATTTCTACAGTAACGATGTATTTATACCCTATCAGGGTAATAACGCTTACCCTGTCGATATTACTATTATTATTAATTAATTGGAGGAAACCCATTTCATTCGTGCATTGAAATGGTAAGATCATATCATTCAATCCAACTACATATAGAATATAAATTGTTTATAGTAATAAACATTTATAATTTATAGTTTGTAAATTGTAGTTATATTCAATAAGGGTAATGGCCTTGTCATCAAGAAGCATGTAGATAAATAAAGTTTTGATAATTGGCGTTGTTTTTATATAATAGTTATAAATGATAACAGAATATTGTTTCCATAGAAACGCATATAAGATTTTTCAGAAACTTTTAGAAAAATTCGCAGTAATAGTTTTCAATAAAATTTAAATCCAACTTTACATTGAATACCACCATGGGAAGTAAACAAAGCACAAGCGTGAGTGATCTTTCATGTATCTGTGTTTGTTAAATATTGTTTCTCTTTTGGTAAACAGTATATTTATTCAATTTCTGTTGAAGTTTTCGCGTTTACACTCCGACCGCGCAGTGTTTATACAAGGCTATGTTTCATTCATTCCTCTTGTACTTTAAGTTTATAAAATTGGAAGTATGTGATAGTGTAGTAGTTAAACAGCTCGGCTTATGATCTCACTAGGTAGCTTCAGAGAAGCAATCTCCCCACCTCTCTTTTTCAGTAAATGTGATCTTCTATGACGCCCACCCTTTAAAACAAGGCGTTACGAAACACATCTTTTCACCACCCTGCTAGAAAACCGATTCACTTCGGTGAAACTGCCCCATTAACCCCCCTTAAAGAATTATTTCAATTATTAACTCTCCCTCCAATACACAGATGTAGGAATCGATCTTTTCCGCATCCTACCAGACACTATTCTCCAAACCCTGTAGTCTGTAAGTCTATACCTACTTCGTTATTAACTCTCCCTCCAATACACTGATGTAGGAAACGATCTTTTCCGCATCCTACCAGACACTATTCTCCAAACCCTGTAGTCTGTAGGTCTATACCTACTTCGTTATTAACTCTCCCTCCAATACACTGATGTAGGAAACGATCTTTTCCGCATCCTACCAGATACTATTCTCCAAACCCTGTAGTCTGTAGGGCTATACCTACTTCGTTATTAACTCTCCCTCCAATACACTGATGTAGGAAACGATCTTTTCCGCATCCTACCAGACACTATTCTCCAAACCCTGTAGTCTGTAAGTCTATACCTACTTCGTTATTAACTCTCCCTCCAATACACTGATGTAGGAAACGATCTTTTCCGCATCCTACCAGACACTATTCTCCAAACCCTGTAGTCTGTAGGTCTATACCTACTTCGTTATTAACTCTCCCTCCAATACACTGATGTAGGAAACGATCTTTTCCGCATCCTACCAGATACTATTCTCCAAACCCTGTAGTCTGTAGGTCTATACCTACTTCGTTATTAACTCTCCCTCCAATACACTGATGTAGGAAACGATCTTTTCCGCATCCTACCAGACACTATTCTCCAAACCCTGTAGTCTGTAGGTCTATACCTACTTCGTTATTAATTCTCCCTCCAATACACTGATGTAGGAAACGATCTTTTCCGCATCCTACCAGACACTATTCTCCAAACCCTGTAGTCTGTAGGTCTATACCTACTTCGTTATTAACTCTCCCTCCAATACACTGATGTAGGAAACGATCTTTTCCGCATCCTACCAGACACTATTCTCCAAACCCTGTAGTCTGTAAGTCTATACCTACTTCGTTATTAACTCTCCCTCCAATACACTGATGTAGGAATCGATCTTTTCCGCATCCTACCAGACACTATTCTCCAAACCCTGTAGTCTGTAAGTCTATACCTACTTCGTTATTAACTCTCCCTCCAATACACTGATGTAGGAAACGATCTTTTCCGCATCCTACCAGACACTATTCTCCAAACCCTGTAGTCTGTAGGTCTATACCTACTTCGTTATTAACTCTCCCTCCAATACACTGATGTAGGAAACGATCTTTTCCGCATCCTACCAGACACTATTCCCCAAACCCTGTAGTCTGTAGGTCTATACCTACTTCGTTATTAACTCTCCCTCCAATACACTGATGTAGGAAACGATCTTTTCCGCATCCTACCAGACACTATTCTCCAAACCCTGTAGTCTGTAAGTCTATACCTACTTCGTTATTAACTCTCCCTCCAATACACTGATGTAGGAAACGATCTTTTCCGCATCCTACCATACACTATTCTCCAAACCCTGTAGTCTGTAGGTCTATACCTACTTCGTTATTAACTCTCCCTCCAATACACTGATGTAGGAAACGATCTTTTCCGCATCCTACCAGACACTATTCTCCAAACCCTGTAGTCTGTAGGTCTATACCTACTTCGTTATTAACTCTCCCTCCAATACACTGATGTAGGAAACGATCTTTTCCGCATCCTACCAGACACTATTCTCCAAACCCTGTAGTCTGTAGGTCTATACCTACTTCGTTATTAACTCTCCCTCCAATACACTGATGTAGGAAACGATCTTTTCCGCATCCTACCAGACACTATTCTCCAAACCCTGTAGTCTGTAGGTCTATACCTACTTCGTTATTAACTCTCCCTCCAATACACTGATGTAGGAAACGATCTTTTCCGCATCCTACCAGACACTATTCTCCAAACCCTGTAGTCTGTAGGTCTATACCTACTTCGTTATTAACTCTCCCTCCAATACACTGATGTAGGAAACGATCTTTTCCGTATCCTACCAGACACTATTCTCCAAACCCTGTAGTCTGTAGTTCTATACCTACTTCGTTATTAACTCTCCCTCCAATACACTGATGTAGGAAACGATCTTTTCCGCATCCTACCAGACACTATTCTCCAAACCCTGTAGTCTGTAGGTCTATACCTACTTCGTTATTAACTCTCCCTCCAATACACTGATGTAGGAAACGATCTTTTCCGCATCCTACCAGACAGTATTCTCCAAACCCTGTAGTCTGTAGGTCTATACCTACTTCGTTATTAACTCTCCCTCCAATACACTGATGTAGGAAGCGATCTTTTCCGCATCCTACCAGACACTATTCTCCAAACCCTGTAGTCTGTAGGTCTATACCTACTTCGTTATTAACTCTCCCTCCAATACACTGATGTAGGAAACGATCTTTTCCGTATCCTACCAGACACTATTCTCCAAACCCTGTAGTCTGTAGGTCTATACCTACTTCGTTATTAACTCTCCCTCCAATACACTGATGTAGGAAACGATCTTTTCCGCATCCTACCAGACACTATTCTCCAAACCCTGTAGTCTGTAGGTCTATACCTACTTCGTTATTAACTCTCCCTCCAATACACTGATGTAGGAAACGATCTTTTCCGTATCCTACCAGACACTATTCTCCAAACCCTGTAGTCTGTAGGTCTATACCTACTTCGTTATTAACTCTCCCTCCAATACACTGATGTAGGAAACGATCTTTTCCGTATCCTACCAGACACTATTCTCCAAACCCTGTAGTCTGTAGGTCTATACCTACTTCGTTATTAACTCTCCCTCCAATACACTGATGTAGGAAACGATCTTTTCCGTATCCTACCAGACACTATTCTCCAAACCCTGTAGTCTGTAGGTCTATACCTACTTCGTTATTAACTCTCCCTCCAATACACTGATGTAGGAAACGATCTTTTCCGCATCCTACCAGACACTATTCTCCAAACCCTGTAGTCTGTAGGTCTATACCTACTTCGTTATTAACTCTCCCTCCAATACACTGATGTAGGAAACGATATTTTCCGCATCCTACCAGACACTATTCTCCAAACCCTGTAGTCTGTAGGTCTATACCTACTTCGTTATTAACTCTCCCTCCAATACACTGATGTAGGAAACGATCTTTTCCGCATCCTACCAGACACTATTCTCCAAACCCTGTAGTCTGTAGGTCTATACCTACTTCGTTATTAACTCTCCCTCCAATACACTGATGTAGGAAACGATCTTTTCCGCATCCTACCAGACACTATTCTCCAAACCCTGTAGTCTGTAGGTCTATACCTACTTCGTTATTAACTCTCCCTCCAATACACTGATGTAGGAAACGATCTTTTCCGCATCCTACCAGACACTATTCTCCAAACCCTGTAGTCTGTAGGTCTATACCTACTTCGTTATTAACTCTCCCTCCAATACACTGATGTAGGAAACGATCTTTTCCGCATCCTACCAGACACTATTCTCCAAACCCTGTAGTCTGTAGGTCTATACCTACTCCGTTATTAACTCTCCCTCCAATACACTGATGTAGGAAACGATCTTTTCCGCATCCTACCAGACACTATTCTCCAAACCCTGTAGTCTGTAGGTCTATACCTACTTCGTTATTAACTCTTCCTCCAATACACTGATGTAGGAAACGATCTTTTCCGCATCCTACCAGACACTATTCTCCAAACCCTGTAGTCTGTAGGTCTATACCTACTTCGTTATTAACTCTCCCTCCAATACACTGATGTAGGAAACGATCTTTTCCGCATCCTACCAGACACTATTCTCCAAACCCTGTAGTCTGTAGGTCTATACCTACTTCGTTATTAACTCTCCCTCCAATACACTGATGTAGGAAACGATCTTTTCCGTATCCTACCAGACACTATTCTCCAAACCCTGTAGTCTGTAGGTCTATACCTACTTCAGGGCAGCGATGTCCATGGAACTAAATAAACTAAAAAGAATTCGTCAAACTTTTAACGCCTTTTTTGCTCTTTTCACAATAAGTAACAAATAAATTTGGATCGCGTGAAAAAAATCGAAGCTCGTGATCAGAGAACAAATTGAAGCAGTCGATGTAGGTGAACTACAACGGTATTTTGGAAGTTAAAGAGATTTTAAGGGTATTCTGTTAGAGCGATTTGTAGGTTAATATAGCCGGCAAGTTAAACGTGTATGTTGGCCTGGTAGGAAATATATTTTTAAGAAAGTTAACTGAAAATAGTATTATGAAAATAAAAGTGTAGGAATTTGAAGAATATAAATGTTTTTTTAGAACAAACATATTTTAATTCACATAAGTTAAAGTTTAAAATGACTAGATACCCCCCACTGACCTTAAGTCGTTCATTTTTCGAAATAATAAAACTAGCTCTTAGGTAACGTTATGTAAGGGCTAAGGATACCTCTTTTTGAATGCTAATCTGCAAGGAATGCTGTAACCAGGAGAGTGGAACTGTTATTGGTCCGTTGCACCTGCAGCCATTCGATACGTCTCTGGCTGCAACAAGGTCGATCTCAAGGCGCCACTTTACTACATTGTTATAAAGTGGTACTGTTATATTATACTACGGCGTGCACAAAGGCAATGTCAACAAGGGCAATTTATTCTTTTGTAGTAAATTCGACTCTAGTGTTAGAGCATACAAACAGCTACTTCACGTAAAGCTTCCATGACTTCAGACACTCCTGAGGAACATTTTACTTCTTGATAATGAAAGGGACTAGCATAAAAAACGTTATAGAAAAACAAAGGAGAAAATAGCAGTTATGATTTAGACATAAGAATACCCGAAATAAAAGAGGTTAGAGATTCTAGGGAACACAACAAGGAATCTGGTGAAAAAGTAGTCGCAGTGAAGAAGAAATTCGTTAGAATCGAATTGGTCTGAAAATAAAACACGTAATCAAAGTAGACTTCGGCAGATCAGTGATTTGAATTGTCAGATGGTTATAATTGAACACTATGGGATAAAACTAAACATTATAAAAATAAGAAGTATGTATTTTTAAAAATCAACATTTATGAAGACATTTGAGTCAGGCCAATCGAAAGAATACTGAGAATCTTACAGCAATAAACTCAAGTTGGAAAAAAGAAAAGAAACACGCGGTTAAAACAATTATTATCGGTTGATAATTAAATTTCATACTTAGGTTTAGAAATTAGAGGAGACTAAAGGCGAATGTCGATAGTTGATGTTTTCAGTTCGATGTTGGTGATTTTTAACTATCGATGTTTTTAGCATAGATTTTATGTGATTTAACTTGTACATTATTAAGAACTGTTGACCAACTGATATTATTTAGTATTTGTTTATAATACCTATTTTTATTTTTCAATTTTTTATGATTTTCAACCCTATTCAGAATATTAACTGATACATTATTTTGCCATTAGTTGTAGTTGAAATTTCGAGTTCGTTCTCACAGTTATACTATTGTTTTATTTAGCTAAATTCTCTATACTAAACGACGGAAATTTGAATGTGTTCTACGTATTTGAATTCATAGAATATCGATTTGTTGATAAAATAAATTACAAGTTGTAAATAAATTTGAAGTAAATTGTAAAACTATTAATTTTATTTATGTTATAAAGTATTAATATTACCGAATAAACATTTATGTTTTACTCCGAAAACATTTGGAGTTTGATGTTTTGAAACGTTTTGGCCGATTATGATAAAAGTGGACTTATGCTGTATATTCGAATCTCGTACATAGTTTAACAAACTGTTGCCTGACAACTTTAGAATACCATTCCATTCTAATTTTATCACAACTTCTAGCCCATTACATCTAGTAGAGGAACGCTTTGCGAAATTATCACTAGCATGTGAGAGATTGCTTAGCGCAAATCCGCACAATTATTTTACAAGTTCGTGCCTGGCCTCGGCGAGTGGGATGTTCCATGACGCAACTGTCTTTGCTAATTGAAGCAAGTGTTTTAATTGTTGTGCCAGTTAATTGTCAACCGTTTGGCCATTCTAAAAAGCAGATTGCACGTAGGCCTACAGCTCATTAGCCGGTGGTGGCGAATAACCATATCTATTTGCTAGTTGTTGCTTCGTTAACCACTGTTTGTGAATAACAAAGCAACAAATACAGATTTGTTTCAATACAACCCTCTGACGGTTTAAAAGCACACCGCCATCAAGTTACACCCTCAAACAAGATGACAAGGCGTTTTCTCACCGCACGTTACACAAGATACTTCCGGTTTAGCCATGCGAAGTGCTTCGCAGCTTGAATAAAGGAAAATTATCCCTCTTTCCTTCTACCTAGCCCTAGAGGCTGTTTGTACGCAGAAAACAGTTGACGCTAATATAAATAATATAACAATGGTAATCGGCTGATTTTATACTTTTAAATTGTCCTAGGCACCCGCCTAGAACCAGTACTATGTGTTCAGAATAGTTCTGAAAAGCGGGATAAACGGGAGTGTTTCGTCCTAAGGGAAGGCCAGGCCGGTTACCAGTCCAACCCTTACAATTCGGCGTTCGGGCTCTTACTGATACCACGGAAGCGGGAGAAAGCAGATTGTTTCGTCCTAAGGGGAGGCCAGGCCGGTCACCAGTCCAGGCCTTACAATACGGCGTTCGGGCTCTTACTGGTATCACGGAAGCGGGAGAAAGCTTATTGTTTCGTCCTAAGGGCAGGACAGGCCGGCACCAATCCAGTCCAGGTCGTGGCTCCGCCCCTCCCCCGTCGTTTCGGACCTAACACTAGTCACCCAGTCAGGAGTCACGTGCCCGAAAACTTTCACGAACAAATTAACTTTGGGATAAGAGCTCTAAAGAAATTGAAAAAGTCAGTTTCCAGACCTTTTCCCAGGGATATCTCTATTGATAATATTTGTCTCTCATGTCCAGAGCCAAAAACGGAAGTCATTAGTTGATCTTTACCCATATTTAAAGGCTAGAATGATCTGCAAACTATATACTGGGATTATACAAATGTGACTGCCGGAATGGTGCGAACAAATCAACTTGTTTTGGAACGCGCACAAGTTCTGACTGGTTTCTGCGAGGTCTGACGAACTAGAGTTCGCATTCAGTGTAACCTCAACCTCTGTAGAGACCCAGCTAAGATGCTTGCTTGGGCCTTACGGTGCGCACGGAGTGTAATTTGGCCAACACTACCGCCCCTTGTTGCACTAGGTTTGGCCCTAGATAGGCTGATTTTGTCCCTAGTCTAAAAATTAAAACAGAATCATCTAACGAAACCGGTGATCGATCGCAGGAACTTTAATTTAAAAATCTGACAATCTTCAAAGAAATAAAAAAAATAGCTTCATAAAATTAAAATTATCTACCGCTTTGATACATTTAAAATACAAAATTCAATATTCCTTTTACTATTAAGATGTTCTTTATACTATAATAATATGCTTACTATATATTTCTCTCTACATAAAGATACACAAGTACAAGTTAAGGGTACGTTTATTACCTGTCAGGTGATACTTAATTAGTTGATTAACATTTAAATTCCCACGTCATCGTAAGTCTTAAGAAAATCTCTATATTTTTTTTAAAGCAACGCCAGATGTCGCCTTTGTACTGATGTGGAGTGTGACCTTCTGATTCCTAATGCATATCGACAATAGAAGGTCGTGGGAAAATACCCCTATTGTCTGTTGTCAAAGCACACGCCTCCTAAATGACAAATCCGCATGCAACCGTTTGCTGATCTGAAGCTTAACCAAACATATGATAAAAGACGTAAATGTTGTTGAGGCAACAAAAAATATAAGGAAATAACTTTGATAAGACATAAATAATTTCTGACACCTAACCAAAAATATAAGAAAATATATATGATAAAAGACAAATATTGATGCAACCTAATCAAAAATATTTTTTAAAAAATTTCTGTACTTTGTGGTATGTAGAACTTACTGACCGCTTAATGGGTGTAAGTGCCTAGGGATGGGAAAATTTGGATAACAACTACCTCGGATAAAAGGTCTCCTAAATATAGTAACCCTTTTAACTCTTTAATAAGAGATGTTTTTACTGTTAAACGATTTATTTGAGTACACGACCATGGCACGCAGAACTAAATAAATTTAGTGTGTTTTCCATATTGTTTAACTTTGTAGCTAAGCAATTAGCCAATATGACTAATATCAAAGGGTAATAAAGGGTTTTGGATATAGGGTAGGGTTAAGATAGGAACTCACTAATCCCCTTGAGAAGATAGGTGGATTATAGTTTCACGTATGCAGATGTGCGAACCAACAAGGGTTACGTGTGTAGGGAAGTATACTCTGTCAGAGTCACATAGAGGTATCTACTTCTTACACCTCCCCTCCTGTAAGAAGACGGTCAAGGAAAGTTAGAAGGAATTAGATAGGGAAGAACATAACCTTATCGTGGTGTTTAAAACCGGGGGAAATTATGGAACAATGTTTGCATGAAGCAGACCTGCCTTGAACTGGAGTGAAGAGAAGTCCTAAGCCTACACAGTGAAATAGCATAAACCAATGATATTTAAACATGTTTGGATTTGTATGACTATAGAGTGACCATGTAGTGAAACAAATTTATTGTTATTTATTTACAGTTTTTTCCAGTCTCTTATTAAATATTCTGTTCAGATATTTATACAATTTCTTTAGATTGTCATCAGTACTGATTTTCGAGACGAATAAAAATAGAAAATAGTTTTCCTAATAGACTATTTGATTTAATAAAAGATATTATATACTGAAAGCAAAATCCTACTTTTATTGTGAGGTTCCATGGAGATGCGCAGTACCACATGAGTGCTTCCAGTGGAGGGGATCCGCAATTGAGTTTGCCTACAACTTTCACCCGCCCTGTCTGAGTCTGTCTCCTCTCCCACCAGCGAATGACCCTCCCCAAGGAAAGGTCACTTGCTGGAGTCTCGTCAAAGCGCGGCATCACCGTCTCACACTTTTTAACGAGTTAGGAGCATCAGTTACTACTCGTCACTTTCTTTGATCACCAGGCCACTTCTACTATCACTGGGTGACTTTGGCTCCAAAGTTGTCACCGGGTTGTATAAAGAAAACGTCCACCCTATCTGTATTGATAATCTTATTGACTGTATGAAACCTATGCGATACCTCATTTGCCTTGAAAAACATTACTGCAATAATGTATATTTCCTTTCACTTATTAAAGGGGTAAGAGGTACATTCCCTAACCTCTGCTTCAGGTGTTGCCCTGACTCAATACTTGACCCTTAAATCCTCTACCAGGGGGTTTTACAATTCTCTTCTATTAGGCTATATTAGTCATATCTAGTGGTCGCCTTAAAACTAGAAGAAAGAAATAACCTTTTCATTACGCCTCTTCTACTGATAACGAAACTAGGCCTCGGGTGTAATGAATACAATGTTTCCAATCAGCTATTTTAGTCGTTGAACAAAATACAGCAAGTTTTAATCTGCACATTTTGGTGACTAGGTCTGATCACGTTGGGGTCACCACTTTGGGTTCCAGATGGTTATTCCTTTAACGAAACACATAAATGGTTCACTAGCGAATTATCTTTATTTTTACACTTATAGCGAGACAAGTTAAAGCTATTTACAGCAACTAAAAAACTATTTTTATTCTTGCTGGAGCAAAAATGAGTTAAAAAACAGCAGTGTTAGTCTCCAATTCTGACAGCTCGCATCTTTTGTCTCCAACACGTTTACTTAGCCCTTTGATCACAACACGCCTTTAAATGTTTACAAACATCTTTTACCTTTTATTTGAATTTACTATTAATTATTTTCAGTAGCCTTATGATCTGAAACTTTTACTCCAAGTGAGCAGATGTGGTCGCACAATATAGGCAAAACCGAACAGTATATCGGCCCGCTTTGACCGCGAACAGCACACTATAAATGCAAATGGTTTTCCTTTAAGTAAGCACGCCAACATGAAGAGATCGAAATCTAAACATGAAGGGATCGAAATCTAAACACGAAACTGACGAGTGAACAGCGTCGCATTTACGTCACTCAAGTCGATGCCCTGGACTCGGTGACGGGAAAGTGTGTCAGGAATTCAATTCGTCAGGAATAAGCGAGAAAATTGCAAAACATGGTAAATCCATTAGTTAAAGTCGAATTTATCGCATTGATTGTACAATTTTAAAGCTTTATTTGAGGGGTTTTCTTTAAAAATTTAAAATGTAAAGTCAAGTAAATTTAACAGAGGAAGCCTGTAATTTTATTTATTTATGGTCTTAATACTTCTACGTATTTTACTACTACGGAAACTATTGTCAATACGGAAACTATTGTGAATGATGGATTTTGGGTGAAGCGTAGCCATTCTGTTGTGGTATGTTGGCACCACTTCCTCAGGGTCACCAATTTAAGGTAGGCCTGTATGATGTTTACTATCTACCGGGTTAACATCGTCTGTATCACCGTGTAGGAAAGGCTAGGTGAAATAAATGTTTGGACCATCGTGGAATTAAGATATACAATGAGTTCAAAAAGTTCCTCTGCAGAAAATTGAGTATAAGCTCCGTTTATTCATGACATTACCTCCCTCTACTTGGACATGACAGACCTTAAAATTGCCAAATGCTTTTGTATAACGTGCTTGGTTGAATTGCGGAGGAACATTTGTACGCAAAGTTTAGGCCTATACAGTATAATTATGACGTCGCTTGGATTAGGCATTAATCGGACCTAATATCTACCAAGATCTTATGCAGAGTTAGAGGTAATATATGTAATCAAACTAAAATGCAAATTAATATAAATTTTCTGAGATTGCGACCATTTTTAGCAAACAGCTGTGTGTTGATAATCTGTTGTCGCACCTGTGATGTTATAAACAGTTTCATTCCAGTTTCATATTTACACATCGTTCAGCCATTCTATAGTAATCGATAGCCTTTATAAAAGGAATGACCAATTACAAGACGTTTAACACCTCAATCATTACTTAAACGCAAACAATCTTAATGTAACATCCCCAAATAAAAATTGGACTATACTCAAAATTATAAAATATATATCCGAAATGATTTGTCTATTTGAGCCGCAACAGAATTAAACGACATGAATGCATTGGAGTTTGTCAGTAAATTATACGTTTCTACTTTTTTCTTAACATTGACTCAGCTGTGCTTGGATTGCAAAGCGTTTAATGTCCTGCTAACCTTGAGTTCAAGCTGACGTCACAACATCCCAGATGTGGTTGTGGCGTCTCTTCACCGGAAACCAGATACCACTTATCGCAAAGGAACCTACTATCTGGCATTCCCGCCAGGAAAGTGAGCTTGGCCGGAGTAATATTTCTCCCGGTAAATGCCCGAGTATGATGAAACGCTTGGAAAAAACAAAAATAACAGGAACTTTAAAAACATAACAGTACAGCTATAAAATTTGCACCAATACGGCTGCTGGTAGACCTACCTAAAACTCCACGCTGTAGTCGTTTAGCCGTATTAAAAAAATGCATATGCCTACTCGATCTATCAATTAAAAACAGCCAACTGAATCGAAAATAGATTCTTTGAATCTTTTTTAAAAGAATGAATCCCCGGGATCCCTCAAACTGAAACAGCTGGCAATTCACCCTTTACCGTTACTACCAGTTAAGTCACTACTAACTGAATATTGAGTAACTGAATTAAACAATCGACACTTGAAGCTGCTAGTTTTTCACTTTTCGTTTTCACTCGTTCACTTACTAGGCTCGTTCGAATTGTATTTATGGTCGTACTTGTATTTATGTTTCACCTTCATCCGTTCGCCGTTCATATGATCTCTATGTATTTAGTTCAGCTCCAGTCTTCAATACTTCACTGATACTTGTTTCTATTCGTCGTATTTTGACTGTTTACAATAATGACAATCATTATAAAATTTCAACGAAGAGGCCACCGTATGTTTTCTCAATTTCATATGTAAGAAAGTTTTTATGATCGCCCGTGATCGTGACTATGTCACTGGACAGGAATAAACTAAGAATCATAAACAAAATTAATCGATTCACTTTAATAAGCGAATCGATTCCGAGTAGTTCACTGAAAGGAATAATTTCAACAACACTATTTTTATCTCAATTGAAAGAGTTTTTTAAAACGTATAAGGCCATATTTGTAAAAAACAAAGCTAATTAGTTAAAAATACGTGAAACTAATAACTTCAAAGTGTGTGTCCTGTATTTTATTGTGTAGGCTTAACTAGTATGAGTTTGAGCTGATCACAGTTTAACATATTGCTACCAGATGTCAGATTTTATAACAGTTCAGAAATATATTAAATTATTAATGGAAAACTTCGTACAAATTATCACATATTGTATTGCTGCAATTTTATAAGATCCACAAAAGTTTTTTTTTAACAATATGTTATTTTAATTTTAATGTCAATATATTCGAAAACGTGTTTGCTTGTGAGCTAACAAGCTAAATATTTTTACTATCATAGAAAGGTTTTGTCTCTTTTCAGTGAGTTCGCTCAGTTTTTGCGTTAGATTTCGCTACTAAGATTTGTTCTACATTAGGTTCTAAGACTTTTACTCATCACGTAGACATTAATCTAAAGACAGGCGTAAAATTAATTCTGTCCCGACCAAGGCGACTGATGCAATCGCCAAGCAAGGCCTGCAATAATTTCAACGTGCAAGGCAACACGTTTATTCGTGGAAGTCTAGTTCTGGACACGCGACTAACGCGAATTAGAAATGTGCTGATGAAATTTGTCTGAGCCTTAGTGCTGACTAAAATAAAATCAAGATTAATTCATCAAAAATAGTTTTCAAAGACAGATCTAGTTCTAACCAAATAAAGAAATTTGACAATATAAACGCATATACTTTCTAAATCTATAAATTTCTAAGCTTCAAAACTAAATTTGACTTTAATTTTATTTGAAAGCGTTAGAATAGAGGCATTTAGGTCGGAAGGAAGACAACCCACATTGGTCATAGTGTAGAGGTAGTGACTTAAACAATGCGACATGTAAGGAAGATGCGGGTATTGTAACATTTATAGCAGAAATGAAGAATAAACGTACATCCGTTCTTGCTTACCTTCCTTCTGAGATTATTTGGCGCCTTAAAGCAACTGATTACTTTAGATTGTTTATCTATCTTAAAACTTCATGTTCAACGCCTTCGTAAGAGGTTGATAAGAATAGATAGTCTATTAACAGAAGGGAGGCGTGAACCTTCAGGTGGGGGCTGAGTGATATGTTGGGTAGATTATTTTACTGCTAACCAAATGATCTTGGGTTCGATTCCTGATAGCGCATAAGAGTTTATGTGCTTTGCAAATCTCAGGTAGACTCAGTCTGAAAATTACTACTCAGAGACCATACGTGGGGCAATAATGGGCGAATGAAGCTTACTGCTAGACCGAATAATAATTGCGCGGGAAAATGTATAAATTACTGCTCAGTAGGTCGGGTAGAAACGTATAGTCGGTCACAGCCTTTCTTGAATGGCTTAAGTAAGGCAGCTTACGCTGTCTCTCCTACACGGCATACAACGTTTCGTTATTACATTATTGTTAAACTACTGGTCTGGAATACGAGGAAGGGCCTTGGACAGGACCTACTTTCTATCGGGGCAGTAACATCTCTACCGTTACAGTGCCTCTGCAGAATTTACTCATTTCTTCATAAATATAAACGGTGAAACTCTTTGCTCTTTGCTTTACGGGGATCAGCCGAGTTGACTTCTGTCTTGGTTCGACTCCCGCTGTGGCATCACTGTTTCTAAGTATTATGTCTACAGGATAAAGGAGGACAGGTGATCCATTCTCACAGGTTCAAAACATTAAGGATAGAAAAACATTGTGCAGTTTTATTTTTACTTTAAAAACACAACTTAGAATACTCGTTTCAACTTTTGCTAATTAAATTGAGCCGCGTGATTCATGAGGAAAAACAATATAAAATATAGGGAAAACACGAAAGCCATCATGTGAAGGGGACTTAAGTTCCGTCCAGGCCTAACGCGAATGCTTCACTTTAACAATAAAACTGCACGTGCTGTCGCGCTTATCGGGTTATCATGTAATCTCATTTTTTAACGTGCAAAACTTTCCACAGAGCAATAACTCTCCCGCCCGTCACAATCTGACAATGCAATACTGGTTCTCACAGATACGACGTGGGCGGGACGCGTCTATTATAAACTGTGACGATATTGCCAAATCAGCTGATGCATCATTCTGTGACTGTCTGGGAGCAGTTGACTTCGCGCGTGCGATGTTTTACGGACACGAGGGAAAGAAATTACCATTTGAGGCCGGTGACAGATATTTACTCCATTGGGAGAAGTTTGCTAACACGTTTTTTTATGATTTTTTTCAATTATCGTGGTATTGAATCCGTCACACGTGGTCCTACCCTACACCTTTTTTGGGTTTTCCATAATAATCTATATTTAAAATCCTATCCTATCCTTAATAGTCATAGTCACTGGCTGATCTAAGAAAAACTACTACAAATAATATTTTAATACAAATTACTAACACTCAGGGCCAAGAAGGGTGATTGGTAATTATTAACTCAAGTGTACAAGTTTAAGCCTACTCGTAACCTATTAAATTTTTGACATAATTAAATAGTAAAGAACATATTAATTTATTTTCTCATATGCGTTTCGATGTCAGTGCCGTGATTATTAGTCATCATCGCTGATGAGAAAATTATTGATTGCGGGTTGGTGAGAGTTATTAAATTTTAGGTTTGGTCTCAAGCTAAACTCAAATTATTGCTAGGTCAAGATAACACTTTTAAAAAATTATCAGAAAGATGAGTAAAAAATCTTACTTAGTTTTTCAAGCATTTTCATTCTCTTTACTAAGCCACATATAAACAATAACCCTCAGTATACTTTTGAATTTAAATGCCTGTATCGAGATACCATTGGTGATTTATGACGATAATAGGAATAATGCAAAATAAATCCCCTTTTTAACAATGACTTCTTGTATGGCCATAAAAGGTCATTCTATTCCATAAGAATAAAAATGCATTTGTTTAATTTTTTATTCTTGCACAAAATATCACTTAAATAGTTAAAACTTTGATTAAAATAATAATAATAAACCAATTTTCAACTCTTGTCTTAAGCTGTTCATTAGCCGTTATTATACAAATGCCATACAAAAATTGAAGAGACAAATTGATCTATACCTAGTAATGAATCAGTTTTCAGGAGGTGTTTGGTACTTTTAGGACTTTATGTTGGCATCACTGGGATCAGCTGACAACAATTATATTAAAATTATTTTGTTTGTAACCACAAAACCATTGTATTTAACAATGGCATTTGCACTTCAATTAATTTAAATTTCCACATTAATGCAACAACGTTCAGTAATACATTTTTTAGGGGTTTTGAAGGTATATTTCTTATATATTTAATGCCACAAGCTAGTCTAGTTTACAATATGAATAAATACTAATTACATATGGCCATTGTGCGGTTCTTTAGTTTAGGGTCCACAGTTTATATATGACTATATAAAAGACGTCACTTGCTTATATTATATAGGGGGGATTATGTTGAATAATAAACAGCCTTTGTTCTACATACATTTGTTCAACTACTGAACGGCCCTCGTGGGTGTGTTCATATCCGTTCGTATTATCCTTATGCAAGCCGGTGTTTGCAAATGCTGACGCAAGACTGGCGGATGCAAGGGAGATAAGGTGGACTTTGCTAAGCAAAGTTAACTTGATGAGGTCGCATTATTAGAATACCGATGTTGGATTACAGCTGGTCTTATCGGGGACAGTTGCATTGTAAAACAGCTGATAGATAGCATTAGGATTCGGTACAGACGCAGTGACTGTTCTGCGTCACGTCAGCTGTGCACGTAATTGTTCCGCCCTTGATCTGTGCTTCCGGAGGAGAAACCAAGGTTCCCCTTACGAAAGGAGTGTCTGCTGCCACTGACCTATTTAGATCAATGTTTATTCTTGTTGACCACAAACACAAACAAGTTCATAGCATTTATGTATAGTAGGTGATAATGCAATTTGTCATCTCTATCAACCACACAATCATATCTCATACGCTTTAGAATCATCCTTTACGCCTAGGGTTCTCAACGTTTCAGGCTATGCGCCCCTCTTTATAACACTGACTTAAGGCCGTGCCTCCTTTCATTTATATTTGGTCAAAAAGTATAATCTGAGCATGAAACTAAAGCTGTGTAGGTCAACTAAACATCAGATGGTTTTATTCAACTTTTAATATAAATAGTTACATATTTTAAAAATATATTTAGCCTTACGACTCATATTGCTCCAATCTTAGAGTGATAGACTTCATTCGGGTATATTTTAAAAAATTGTTGAAAATGTATAAAGTAGGTAGAAATGTAATAATAATAATAATGTGTGTGTGTGTGTGTGTGTGTGTGTGTGTGTGTGTGTGTGTGTGTGTGTGTGTGTGTGTGTGTGTGTGTGTGTGTGTGTGTGTGTGTGTGTGTGTGTTTCAGTGTAGTCTACTTATCCACGATGCCCCTAAAAACCATCTACAACCCCACAGTTTAAGAACTCCTACCTTAGGCATTGGTTGCTTACTATTCAAATGTATATGTAATGGGCCATTGTTTTCAATAACCTAGATTTTGTCAACATTCATTTACATGGACATTTTTATATACCTTAAGTGAAACACATACTTTCACATACTTTTAATAGTAATAAAAACTTCTAAAAATTAAACGAATTTGGAGTTACCATTTTTCATGAACATAAATTATTTCGAAACTTTGATGAGTTTTAAACTGGGTAGGCCTACATTTTAACACTGCTTTATTCTTCAAAACATTTTTTCTAAAAATGAAAAAAAAACATTTCTATAAAAAAACTGCCCCTTACTTTAGTGTCATTAACTTTATAAAAAAATACTGAAACCGACAATTTAAGAGGTTACAAATGTTTAAATGACTCCTATTTTTACGACGTGAAAATAGGACTCGAGGCCCATTCAAAAATCAACAGCTGACTGATTCAATGACTAGCAGGACTGTTTGCAATAAATATTAACTTCCGGTTAATTAATTAATATCTTATTGTGTTTCGAAAGGCCTCGTAATATGTGCAGGCCTAACTTTTTTCTAAAATATTTATTTAGCTTCATTGCTATGAATTCCACTTTCTTATATAGATAAGCTTAAATATTAAATTATTAGCAAACAGATTATGCATATCTGTTATTAGCAAACGTTATTGCAATTATTATTAAACGTAGTTTCCATTATGTTTTTTCTTAGTTCGTTCATTAATTATATTTTGGTTAGGGAAAATATTTAAACGTTATTGTAGCTAAAGGTTTTTTGATTGTTGATATCAACGTTATTTTATCTCATACTGGGAACAACGCAAGTATGACGAAAGTTCAATTGTATATTGTGCAAACTGTGTATAACGTCGATGACGTCATTGTCGGATCGATGTTGCACACCTCCTTTTCCAGCCAATAGGATCGTTGTTTATTTGGGCTCGGCTGCTAGCCCCCACCCAATACCCGTAGCGAGCTCGCACGAAAAGTCTGGTAACTTCACCTTCACACGTCATTCATAACCCAAGTGTTAGTACTGCTAGTCAAGGAATTTCGTGTTGTGAATCGTTTGTATCTATTTTGTAATCGATGTTAGTCGCAACCATGGGTTTGAGAAGCTTGTTCATATCAGCTCCTGTGTTAGTACCTTCGGGTCTGGAAGAAGTTACGGTATGTCATTTTATTAGTTTTAGTATACAAAATAAAATATATTGTAGATAGAAAATCGATTCGTCCTGGTAAGAGCAAAAAAGGAACAATTTAAATTAAAAAGGCGGGAAATGTTTTATAAAATTTATTCAAAATTTTAAAAGAAATTATAAAATCTGGAAAAACTTTAATATAGATGACAGTACTGAAAAAATATTGCTTAAAACATAATGAACGTTATATTGTTTAGATATTACATATTACAAAATTATCAATAAATTTAATTTTTAGGTTTTTCACATAATACCTCTTAGAATCATTTTAAAAAGGAATGTTTTTTTTAAAATTAAAGCCTTTATTAAATATAATTGAACTTATTTTAATTGAGCCTTAATAAATGAACTTATATATATATATATATATATATATATATATATATATTTATATATATATATATATATATTTATATTTATATATATATATATATATATATATATATATATATATTTATATATATATATACCAACTAATTGTGGATATGTTGGTTAAAAGATATTTGCAAATTGTTACTAGTAAAGTTATGTGATGTTTCTACTGCTTTTTACTGTTCTGAAATGTTCATTATGTGTATTAAAAAAATAGTTGTCTCCCAAATGTTTATCACACTAACAACACTAATGTTGTTACAAAAGTTTATTATACTAGTGAACTTGTAATTTTATTTTTATATTTTATAGAGAAAAACTGAATAAGTTTACTTTCAATCCCTGGAGTAATGTCAGTGATTCTCACATATTAAAAATAAAGTTTTAAACTCCTTTCAGAAATTGTGTGCAAGTTAGTGAAACTCTAGGCTCTAATCAATATAAAATTTATGCTAAAACAATTCTTAGACATTAAATACAAAATATATATTTTAAAATTTTCAATATTTTACTACTTTGCTAATGGCAAAATAAAATATAATAAACTATAAAAATGCAGACATTCTTTTAATGTCATTTTAGGGATTCCTTTTGATTATGTTTAAAAATGGTAATTTTTAGTTGATCTGATATTGTGAATAAAATTGAAGGGGTAAACAGGTCCATGCTCTCAAGAGATCAGTCTAGAATGTAGGTCATATCCTTGGGCCTAATATGGGTCACAATAGGGGGAGAGTTGGAGGGTTGAATTCAATGTCATGTTGAGGGCAAACCTTCCCTTCCTAGATGCATTAACACATTCCCAAAATATTACTTTAAAAAATGTATCAATAATAACAAAATCACATAAGAATTTCAAAATTATAATATTTATAATATTTATAATTATTAATTCTTTTTATAAATATTATGAGTAGCATAAAAAACAATATATATAGGCCTATATATATATATATAACAAATATATATATATATATATATATATATATATATATATATATATATATATATAAAACAATATTTAGTCTTATATATTTTTAAAAACATTAAAAACATGATAAATGTTTAACGATTCTTACCTAAAAAATTATACCACTATTCCATTAAAACCTCCATTAAGAATATGTACACAAGTATAAACATTTAAATTGGCATGTTTTTCAACCATTTATAAAAATACTTTTTTTCAACTTGTAATTTATGTTGTTTCCTTTACTTCGATGTTGTTAACTGTAATAATGTTTTATTTTTGTGTCTCAGATTCGTGATCAGTGTCAAGACCTTATTCTGTCAGACGAACAGCTACAAGAACTAGTAAAACGTTTTAATCATGAAATTGAAAAAGGTTTAGGGAAAAAAACCCATCCTGATGCAACAGTAAAATGTTACTGCACGTTTGTTCAAGATTTACCAAATGGCAAAGGTAAGAGTAACTAGTTTTTTCTATCTTTTGTTTTTACTTACACATTATTTTTTTGTTTTCCTACCCACTAGTAATCTTGTAAAAAAAAGTAATAAATCATTTATTAGCCTAAATTATGAGTTCAAGAATAATGATAACTAAGGGATATTTCACTATTTATTTATGAATATTCTGTGTTTACCTCTTTTTTTCAAAACCCTTTTACAGATGGTTAAGATTAAATAAACACTTTTTAAAGTTTAGAATCGATGCCTAGAAAAGTACATAATAAAAATTATAAAGTGATTTTCAGTTGTTTAGTTGCAAAATTTATTAACTCATTTCAACTTTTACAATATAAACATTTACCCTTTTTTAAAAAACATTAGTAATATACATTACTATTACTTTACAATATATTTTTGAATTTTGTAGACAATTGCATTCGGTGAATCTTAATTAATAACTTTAACATTAGAGTGATTAATTTACAATATATGTAAACATTTTTTAAATCTTGGACTTAGTTGCCCATGAATGCAAATCATTCATACTGAAATTTTGTAATATCATACCTTAAACAAACTACATTTTTAAAACCTTACTGAATACATTTTTCAGTCAATCAATTGCTTAGTACATTCAACAAATATATGCATCAGTAACTTGAATAATTTTTAAAAAAATATCCATTCAAGTTGTTAGATTTCACAAGATTTGCCAACAATTATGAACTAGCTCCATAAGTTTACAATTGGTTTTACTGCTCCACGGAAAAACTTCTCTAACTAAACCATATTTTGCAACAGATGGACATCATATCAATGTTTCATGTGACACTGATATTACAATGTGCATAAATGTGTTTGTGTGTAACTCTTTTGTGTAGATTCACTTTAAATGTTAGATCCTTGTAAATGAGATAATAAATATGAGAAAGCACTAAGATAAGTATATAGATGTATAGTAATCAAAAAATAAGTAATGTTTGTAATAAAAATCAGAATAATACGAGTATATTGCAAAAAATGTAAACTACAACAAACAATAAATACAAAGAAGAGCTACAAAATACCAGATAAATTTATACAAACAGTGTAGAATTATTCAAAATGATTGTTTGTAAAATGTATGTTTGTGGTTAAAATCATTATTGAGGTTGTAATTTGTACATTATAATATTTATTATTATTTCAAACAATTTGTTTAAATGAAATCAACTATTTTGGGAGATTTGTCCCATTTTAAACTAATATAGTAACTATAGCAGAAGCAAAATTAAAAAAAAAAACAGCAACAAATTATTATTATCACTGATATGTGTTGTGAGAGCAGAACTTTATTAGGGTATAGGATAAAATAACTAACTATAGTCACAAAATGGGGTCGGGGCATACAATTTTAACAAAACCTGCTAAATTATACAGTGCAAGATATACCATCTAAAATGCAAGTTTGCTATGCTATCTAAAGAATCCAGAATTATGATTTCATTTCAGAATGTAGATGGTATCCATAAGATGCAAGTTATGTATAAAAATAAATATGATTAAAACACTTTTATGCCTTTATAGTGTTGCAAAATTGAAAACATTAGAGGATATTGCCTTTCCCTGACAGTTAATAGATTAGAGATAGTGGATACTTGCACCAAAATTTTACATACAAAAATTCCATGAAAAACCCAGTTCTAAAGAGCATTCATCACTATATGTTATGATTTGGCACTTTTAGAATATTATAAAACATCAACTGATCTTTAGGGATAAAATAAAGCTTGCTGTACATAAAGATCATTTTTTACTTACATATATAAAGTACACCCTTAACTTACTTAAATTATTTATGTTTTTGATGTTTTTTTTTATACAAGTAAACTAAAATTCTACAAACTATAAGTTATAAATTACCTGTAAATTTTTATTTTCAGAGCGTGGAAAGTTTTTGGCACTTGACCTTGGTGGCACAAATTTCCGAGTCCTTATTATCCGTCTAGATGACAATCATCATTTTGAAATGCAATCCAAAATCTATGCTATTCCTCAAAACATTATGACAGGCTCTGGAAAACAGGTAGAGTATTAATTATTTGAAATTTTTCTTCTAAATTTGTGTTATTATCTTGAACCGCTATATTCATTTATAATGTATTTCACATGTTCAATAAATATATTTTATCTAAAAAATACAGTACCTTGGATAAAAGTTTTTTTCAAGATTTTATATTTTGTATTGTATTTCTTTTTAATACTAACAAATTATTTCCCCAATAAAACAAAGTTTACTAGTTAAAATGGTTTAACTTTTTTAATATAGTTGAATATATATAGTATTAATTAATATTTATATTGTGATCAGTAACATGACAAACAAATGCATATTTCTTACACTTGAAAATCTATTTTCGTCATGTAAGATCAGGGAATAACCAAGTATCAGAGAAATGATAGTACTGGAGTGGATTAATATGATGAGATAAGGTTGTGAACAAGTAAATCTGGCATAAGTGTATAATATATATGTAACTTGGTGTCTAAATTTTGATTAGAGTATATCTTGTTGATTTAGATTCAGCCTAAGTTTTCTAATGGCTTTTTTGTAAGCTATAAATAAATATCTTTATAATTCATGTTCATTAAGCAATTATTCTTTTGAATTATCCATCTATGACAAATTTTAAGCCACTCTTATCACAAAACATACGATTTTTGCAGTTTTATTAGATAATTGTTTTAAATCAAAGAGCTTATTTTTTTGAAAAACTTTGGTTTTCTATTTCATTCAATCATTTAAAACCTATGTTATTTTATAATGTTGTTACTTTGATATTATCTTAATGGTCTTTTTGAAATACTTAATAATAAAAAATTATTTAAAAAAAAATAACTGTCAACTATTTTACTTATTTGTTCTCATAATAATGATTGTTATAGAGATTTTAACTATCTGCTTATTTATATATGGAAAGTATACACATTTTTTCAATAATTTTTGTAATTAGGATCCTCCTTTTTTCTATTCTTGATCTTCATTGGATACCTATTGTTATTTTTAGATCTGAGATTATTAAATCTAGTACCCGTATATGTAAAAAAAATTGGATTCTATTTCGCTACATAATCTTTAATATGATGTTAATGTGAATTAGCATTTGTCTTAATTAAGCTGTCAAAACTTAAAAATTACCAACTTTTTACCACAACAAGAAATAATTTTGGTTTAAAAAATACATGACAAAAACTGTAAAAAAGTGGTAAAATAAAATTAGTGTAAATTTATTGAAAAATTAATACAAAATTAAAATTTCATTCAAGTAAAAAAAACCTGAAACCAAAATAACAGTTTTATCAAATTCTTTTTCTGATTTTTCATTAATTTACTGCAATTTGCATAAGTAATTTTAATCTGTTTATGATTTATGCTATATAGATCATTAGGCACCAAAATATTCATAATGTGCTTTTATGTTCTGCTGTAGCTCTTTGACCATATCGCCGAATGTCTTGCAAACTTCATGAGTGAGAATGATGTTTTCACTGAGAAATTACCTTTAGGCTTCACCTTTAGTTTCCCACTGGAGCAGGTTGGCCTCACTAAAGGCATCCTTAAGACTTGGACTAAAGGTTTTAGCTGCAGTGGAGTTGTTGGTCAGGATGTTGTCCAACATCTCGAAGATGCTATTAAAAGGAGAGGGGTATGCAATAATATTTACAATAGGATGAAATTAATATTGTATTTATAGCTTGCAGTTTTAGGGTTGTGCATCTTGAGGTTTCTGTAATATTTACTTATTAATTCACGTGGTAAAAATCACTACTTACTAATATTTTTCAGCCTAGGCATTGAACAATGCACTGATCAAGTACTAAACACGTCTGTTGAATAAGATCAGTAAGCTGTAATTTTTTGGCTAGTGAATTAAGAAGTAAAAATGATATTTATCTTCTTTAGGCCTTTAAGTTCTAAAGATGAAATGTCAATCAAATTCCAATTATTTCTAATAGTTACTTTTTACAATTGCAAATCTTGAGATTGACAACATTTTAAGTTTTGTTTAATATTTGCTTTTGCAATAAATATCATACAAATTAAAGTTGTATACTTCTGATAGCCCTAATTTTTCTCCATTCCCAGCTCCAAGAGATCATGACATCCTTCGCTTAGTTCTACCTAATTCCAACATCATTCTTCTTTTTAAAAAAAGGTGTAACATTTAGACACTTCTTTATGACTCTGACAGAGAGTATGTCTACTGCAGATATATGACCTGGTAGACATGATATCAATGTTCTTCTCTGCTACGGGATTCATGTTTCTGCCTTAATCCCATATATTTTCTCAATCCTTTCCCATCCTTTGTAGATGATAAGTCATACTGGCCAATCGCCTTCAAACTACAAAAATAAATAAATTAGGTTTTATACAGATAATCAATATATTGACAGAATGTTTATTGTATTCATTTATAAAATGGGAAATATATAACAGGATAGTAAAAACTAAACTGATTGAACAAAACAGTTTATTGCCTAAAATAACTATTTTGGTAGCAATTTATTGAATTACAATTTATTGATCAAAACATTAAATGAAGGAACTGTTCTAAGTAATGATAAAATATATGTCTCATCCATTAAAACAAAAAACAATCTTTAGCAATATTTATGTGTGTCAAGACAATAAATTTTGTTAACAGTAAAAATATGAACCATTTTGCAGAGGCTCCTTTTAAAGCCAGTGAAGTGTTATTAGAAAAAAGACAGATGGCAATATAGTATGAGAATTAGTAACAAGGACATTCAGTAACAATAAATCTTACTTAATTGTTTTACAGGACATTGCTATTGAAGTATGTGGTATCCTTAATGACACTACCGGAACTTTAATGTCTTGCTGTTGGAAGAATCCAAACTGCCGAATTGGTGTTATAGTTGGTGAGTAATACAAATTTTGATATGTAAATGTTTTATGAAATTGGTCAATATGGTAGTATCTTTTCTGAAGCCATTGCAAATAATAAACTATCTAGTTAATTAGAGCCTAGGTAGTGTTTCACAACGGTAAAACACAAAATAGTTAACGCAAAAATTTTTTTTGAGATTTTGAGTTAAATATTTTGTGTTTTACTGTAATAAACTATCTATGATGATACTAAATTTTAATGTTTATATGAAACGACTTGACATAAAGTTACTTTATACATTCGTCAAATTATTACATAGTCTAATATAAAAAAACTAAAATGGGAAAAGTTAATTGCTAATTATAAGTACAATATGCAGAGTACACCATGCAAATAAAACTTCTTATTTTACAAACCTCTTACATTTACATTTATTAAATTTATCTATACCTTTGAACTTTATAATTAATGCCTTACTGAATTTATAATTTAAGTAAATTCATGAAAATTTACTGTGACCAAATGTTTTCAATAGCACTAAATGATCTTCATCTGTGTCTTGAGATTTTTCATAAAATTACTCAAATTATAAGTTCTACAAGTCCTTAATTATGAAGTTCAAATTATAACATATCTTTAAATGAAAATTGTAATATTGCTTTATAGGGTATAACAATTATAGATAGAATTAAAGTAGGAGCTTGAATCTACAGTGATGGGCAAAATCTTGACTCATAATAAGATATCCTCTACTACAGTAGTCCCCAACCTTTTTCACCCTGCGATCCACCTCTTCATAACTAGATGGTTCAACGGTCCATGGTGGATTAAAAAACAATATTCGTATTGTATCCTCTCTTTATATAAATTGTTTGTATAATTTACCATCAAATCTTGCAAATATATATATATATATATATATATTTGTGATGTTTAATGTTGTCCATTATTATTCCATTGCACTGACTTTATAGAGTTATTACTGTATATGTTAATTGTAAACAATTTTTCATATTATTATGAATAATTGTTTACAATTAACATATAATAACTATCTGTCTGCCTGTCAGATATATATATTTTTAGGTTAGTTTTGGTTGATAAAGATTATTTAGATTTTTTGGACTAGGAGACTGACAGACTTACCTTGGTAAGAGTCCACTCTGTAATCTTGAAATAGAAACACATAAAAGCACTTAAACAATGATATATTTCAACCACACAGTGGTCTTTGTCAATCGAAGAGAAAACACAAAAAGAAATATGAGAGAATGAAATAAAATAGTTGTAATCACAGATTGTGTAGAGTAGAAATCAGATGTCACAGATGCACAGATTAAAGATATATATATTGTTTCCATGAACATATGAGTGATTATAGTTTATATAAGTCTGTCAGGGGAAAAGAGATAAGGCTATTTGGAAAAAAAAAATGAATGGATTTATCTGATGTTGAGGTTAGGGGATTCTCTGGACTTGGTATACCACTGGTATGATAGTTCTCACCTTCTCAGTTCTGAGGGATTGCAATCAGGGGGGAGTGATTTAATTATTTTTGTGGTATAGCAGTCATCAAAAGTTATGATGTAGTGACTCGCAGCATGTTGAGCTGTTGGTCTATCCATATTCATAATTTTAACACCATGTCTGTGGCCATTCATTCTGATATTCAGACCATCCGTGGTCAGGCCTATGTACTGTGCTGAGCAAAGTTTACATTGTAGCTGGTATATGACATTTTTCGATGTACAATTATGATGACCCTGTATTTTGAAGACCATTTTTGTTGTTTGGCTGTTGAAACTATTTGCTGAGGGGTGTATTGGACACGTCTTGCATCTAGGTCTATTACATGGGAAGGAGCCATGAGGAAGTTTGTGTGAGAGATGGCTTCAAAATTCTTCAAGCTTCCGTCCACACCAAAAATCTTTTCACCGATTCACCGCAAATTTGGTACAAGCAATCTCCCAACTTGAAAAACACCCTAGTACATCCTAAACTACCAGACCCTGATGCAGAGAAACCACACAAACTTCCTCATGGCTCCTTCCCATGTAATAGACCTAGATGCAAGACGTGTCCAATACACCCCTCAGCAAATAGTTTCAACAGCCAAACAACAAAAATGGTCTTCAAAATACAGGGTCATCATAATTGTACATCAAAAAATGTTATATACCAGCTACAACTTTGCTCAGCACAGTACATAGGCCTGACCACGGATGGTCTGAATATCAGAATGAATGGCCACAGACATGATGTTAAAATTATGAATATGGATAGACCAACAGCTCAACATGCTGCGAGTCACAACATCACAACTTTTGATGACTGCTATACCACAAAAATAATTAAATCACTCCCCCCTGATTGCAATCCCTCAGAACTGAGAAGGTGGGAACTATCATACCAGTGGTATACCAAGTCCAGAGAATCCCCTAACCTCAACATCAGATAAATCCATTCATTTTTTTTTTCCAAATAGCCTTATCTCTTTTCCCCTGACAGACTTATATAAACTATAATCACTCATATGTTCATGGAAACAATATATATATATATCTTTAATCTGTGCATCTGTGACATCTGATTTCTACTCTACACAATCTGTGATTACAACTATTTTATTTCATTCTCTCATATTTCTTTTTGTGTTTTCTCTTCGATTGACAAAGACCACTGTGTGGTTGAAATATATCATTGTTTAAGTGCTTTTATGTGTTTCTATTTCAAGACTACAGAGTGGACTCTTACCAAGAGAGAGAGAGAGAGAGAGAGAGAGACTATATATATATATATATATATATATATATATATATATATATATATATATATATATATATATATATATTATTTGTTGGAATGTGACAGTGTTTTAAATGTTTGTTCGTGAGTTTTATTTTTTATTCCATTACGGAACTATGGCTAAAAGATTATGAATGAAATACAATTCGATATGCTTTGATTTTTATCGAATCGAGACACACTGGTTGGGAACCGCTACTCTACTAGATATCCAGGCTATTGAATTTATCAGGATTAATATGACATCTTTTTTTTTTTATGTATTAATATTATTTTTATCAACAATTGAAGCATGTTTTTTTTATAGTGGTTATAAACTGAAAAGTTTTTTATACTAGTTAGATTACATAAACTGCAAAGAATTTATCAATTTACTTCTAATGGAAAGTTATGTGATAAAGGTTATTTATTTCTTAATGAGTGAAACAACATATTATTTGATTTATTGTTGAAGTTAAGGGAACAAATATAAAGAAATCATGATTATGAGAATATTTATTGATAAGTAATTTGTTTTCATGAAAACAAATAAACCTGAATGTTGTAAAAACAGTATGGTTTTATTTTCCCAAGAACCATATTCTGTATATGTCACTAACTCAAAATAGATCACTAATCATTAATTTTCTAAAATAATTTGAAAACAATATGCTATTGTTTAGGAACTGGATGTAATGCTTGCTACACTGAAAAGGTTGAAAATGTGGAGCTATTTGATGGTGAGAGAACCAGGCCTCTGATGATTGTTAACACAGAGTGGGGAGCAATGGGAGACAAGGGTGAACTGGATTTTATTCGTACACAATATGATAAAGATGTTGATGAACATTCAATTAATTCTGGCAAACAGCTGTGAGTATTTAAAAAAATATATATTCATTTATTATCAATGAAAATATTAACCTACTTTTAAATTCCTTACTTAGTTTTTGGAGTCAAGTTTTGTGCATTTTAAGAGGTGTACTTTTTCTTATACAGAAGTATTGCAAATTTCTGTTTCTGTTTCAAATCCATCACATTGTGAATATATATTTTGTACAATTGAATTATCTATGAAGAACTAATTGTAATCAATGAATTCAAAGAATTAGTTTATATTATTTTCGCACAGGATCAGACATCTTATCTACTTTATATATAATTTCTTTAATTTAAAATTAAAACTTAACAAAAGTTTATTTCCTAAAACTCCATTATTGTAAATTCTACTTGTATGTTGAGTTACATTAAGCTAGTTTTCTAATGTTTCACATCGTAAATCAAAACTCACCAAATTTTGAAATATTTGGTTACTAAAATCAATATTTTATAAAATTGATTGATTTCATATCAATATAGACTCACTCTGTTGCACTTGATCAGTGAAGTTTCAAAAATGTAAAAATACTTTTATAAGAAGTTTTAGTTAAACTGTCATAATAACATATACAGTTTAATTGTTCACTTACAAGGCCTATTATCATTCCAACAATAGTATCAAAAGAAATGCATATAAAATCAAAATCTAATCTAGTTGTATTTTAATAACCAAGTAGAAAATTATACGGTATTGATGAAATTCATGATAATATCTAGGAATTTCAGTCATAAAAAATGATTTTGTTATAGTCACCTTAATTCTATTATAGATTATTGTTTTATCATATAATGTAAATTATTCATATATTTAAAACCAATGTTAAAAATATAATAGTATATAACAAACTTTTAGCTGAGTTTGTGAGCAAAGGGTTTGTTTATTTATTAAATAACAAACACCAACTTGCTATTGATAATTTAAATTAGAATACTTTAAGATTTATTTTATTACTAAGATGAATACTTTTGTCACTTGTCACTGAAAAGTGTATGAGAAAATAAATTAATAATTGTTATTTATTTCTCATTATTATTTAATTGTTACTTTAGTATATAAATTACAATAAACTATATCATGCTGAATCTATTGGAGTAGATTAAAAATAGAAACCAAACAAATGTAATAATGCAAACAAAATTTTATTTAGCAGTGTAGAAAGTCTTTAAGAACAAAAAATAATAATAATAATAATAAAAATAAATAAATCTTGTGAAACCATGGATGACAATATTTGAATGATTAGTGTGATGTCAACTTTCTTTGGATGTCAATATACAGTCTTCCCTTAAGGCTATTTTAACTCAATTTAAATTTTAGAGGAGTCTGAATGGGGGCATCCGCCCTCTACGAGATTGACCCTTGGTTCCTGAGAGGTTTCTAAATTTCTGGGTCTTGTAAGATTTATATAAATTGCAAGTTCTGATTTATGGAAGTGTAAAGCAATTTCAAACTGTTACATAATTTTCTCATATTTATACTTTTCTTTAAAATATTAAAAATATATATATATTGTAAAGATCATTTTATGTAAATACAGAGATAATCAGAAAATTAATTAAGGAATATCTTCTCTTAAGTCAATTATTATTCCATGTAGGTTGATTTTCAAAATTAATTATTATTTTATTGGTACTTTAATGTTGTTTGTTATATGTTTCTTATATTCTATGCAAAAAAGTATTATTTGTAAGATTTTCCTATTTTAATCATAATTTTATTAATTACTATTTCAAAAAAGTATATTCTTAGCCATGGAAAGGTGTTGATCAGCTAAACCATGAATTTACCATATCTATTTCTAAATATTCCTTTCAGAGACATATAACAGTCTTTTTAAATGAATAAGATGACTTCAAAATGAAAATATCACAATCCTACTAATTAATTTGACGTATTTGAAACTTCTTTGACTTTTAATGTACTCATATTTTTTCTAGGTTTGAAAAAATGATTTCTGGAATGTATATGGGAGAATTGGCCCGATTAGTTATTGCCAAATTCACTAGGGACAAGATTTTATTTGATGGCAAAGGTTCAAACAAATTGACTACTCGTGGAAATTTCCTCACAAAATACGTCTCTGATATCGAGAGTGACAAAAGAGGCTCGTATTCAAAATGCAAACAAGTACTGAATGAACTCGACTTGGGTCATGCTACTGAACAAGATTGTATTAATGTTAGATATATTTGTGAATGCATATCTCGTAGAGCTGCACACTTGACATCGGCAGGCACAGCTTGCCTTGTTAACAGGGTTGATGCACCTGCAATAACCATTGGAGTTGATGGCTCAGTTTATAGATTTCATCCACACTTCCATGATTTAATGTTAGAAAAAATTACACAACTTATCAGCTCAAAATCCAAGGTAATTGCCGAAAGAATTTATTATAATATAATAAATGCATCATTACTTGAAAAACAGTAGTTTTAAAAGCACAATAGTACTTATGTAAATGAGTACTAGATTTTAATATCTAAAATTGGTAGTATCTAATATTTGTTGATTCCATTTTCATGTGAGCTACTAGTTTTTACTAAAACACTTATAAACATTTTACAACTTGCCTATAGTAGCACTTACTTATATTTGTTGAGGGTGGCCGTTTCGGAAGGTGAGTCCCATTGTCAACACTAATGGTAACTCTGTGGGTCTGAGTTGACAATGGGACACACCTCCCGAAACGGTCGCCCTCAACAAATATTAATAAGTGCTACTATGAGACAAATTGTAAAATATTTACAAGTGTTTTAGTGATACAATATTATATTTGATTTAATCTGCAAACATTTTTTGACATATACAGTTGTATACTTTGTTTCTTTTTCATTTTATAATTTTAAGTATAGGTTATCTCACAGGTGGAATCTATGGTTTAGAAGTTGTTTTCAAATTTCTTAAAGGTATAATTTTTTCCAAACACAAATTATAAAATTCTATTTATGGAATGAAGAGATTTGATGTTTAAAATAATCTTAATAAAGTTTATTAAGCCTAATATTTAAAAACCTATATAAGATCTAATATAGACTTATGTATACTTTTAGATATAAGAAGTATTCTTTTAATTTTATGTATAAAAACTAGAACAGTTCATAAAGTCTAAGCTTCCCAAGAAGCAAGATAAATCGTCTTTCTAGTGAGATTTTCGAGTTTGATTTGAGGCTGCATTTTGTATAATTATTATTTGAATCTGTTATTTTAATTTTTTATATTTTTCATAATAAATTATATTATGTAATTTTCACCCGACTAGTAAACATACATTCAAACTTTTAAGTACACCAGGTATGCCTATCAACAACCAATAACATTTTCACTGTTGTTGGAAAAACATTTCTAGCATGTTGTCCATATATTTTTAATGATTCTATTAAAAATATTCTGTATGAAGCCTAAAATGTTTTGACATGCTTCAAAACACAAACATTAAAAGAACACATCTTAAATGAAAATATAAGTACAAAAGTATAAATTACTTAATAATTTTCAAAAATTAATCTATCAGAAATTACAATTATTTCTGTTCTTTTTCTCAAGTACTGGTTTTATTTTTCCTACTGGCCTAGATATTCATCTGTACACTATGTCATTACATTTACAGTCTGATTTTTATTCAAAGAAATGTTAGTTACTAATCATTTTTTTAAATTAGAATGCTATGTTTTTACTAGCTACAAAGCTATTTCCAACTTTATAGTTCCCATCTTTAAGTATCAACTGCAGATTTTAACATTGAACATTCAACCTCCAAGTTATATAGATTTTTGTTTATTCCAAATGGTTTTCTTTATTTTATTTAATAGATACTTTATTCTTTTCATCTAAGAAGAAAAACTACAAATAATTACAAATCTTAAGAAGCCTTTACATTATAAGAACACATTGTAGAGTTGTAAATATATTATAACTTGCTTACAAAGTTTTATACTCCTAGATATTTTAGAGTCCTTTGTCTGAATATGAAATTAATGAGATAATTTTCAAATATTATTAGTATTTGAAAAAATTACCCTATGCTTTCCTTTAAATAAACAACATTGCATTCTGGTATGTTATACTATATTTTAGTTTTCACTTACGTAATCTAATCAATTTGTTAACTTTCATTTTAGATTGAATTAATGTTATCAGAAGATGGAAGTGGACGTGGTGCTGCATTAGTCGCTGCTGTAGCTTGTAGAAATCGGTGAGGATATTAGCAAGATTTTAATATAGTAGGCACTGCTACAATAAGGAGGATAAAAGACCTTACCTCCCATGACAATATAAACATATTGTTGGTGTATTTATTAAATAAGCAAACATTAGATTATTTATTTATGTGTAAACTTGCATGTTTTGTATTCGAATGTTGAGTTTATCTGTTATGGCTTGCTATGTTTAACATGGTATGAGTTTCCCTTCCTACATCAAGTAATAAAAAAGCATATCAACTTAAAGATATAAAATAAAAGACAACTGCTCAACATTCCAAATAATAAATATGTATGTTTTATCATAATAATTGGTTATTTATGAAATTAATTATATAAATATAAAATATTTCTTTAATAGAAGCATCAAACAATTTTGAAAAAAAACTTTGTTTAGGTTGAGATTGTTTTAGTATTTAAACAATAAATTAAATTCTGTTGGAATTTTTTTGTAGATCTGTTGTAAGATTATAAAATATGCAAATTACCATGTTTAAAACAATATTTAATTATTTTATCTAAAGTATATCCCTTACATTGAGACTTATTTTAATGTTACTTAATATTTTACAGTTTTTATTTCAGTACTTACAGTAGCCTACTTAATTTTATTTAATATTAATAATACATTATTAAGATTAATTTCAGTTATGGGCAAGATTGGAATAATTTAACACCTAATGACAAGAGAAAGAAAAAGTAAAATTCCTCCAGTATATTACCACATCATTTCATAAACACATTCTTATCTTCAATTTTGTACAAATGAATAGTATTAGTTGTTTCCTTTAGGTAACCTGATATTATATATTTTCCTATAAATGGTGTGATTTAGTTTTTATAGATATAAACTGAAATAAAATTGTACAGTACTGTTGAGATATGCATTGTTATATTAAAAAAATTATATAATGATATTTTGTTATGAATATCTTTTGCCATTTGTGATGGATGATAGATAACAAATAAAATTGTTGTACTGTTATGCTGTGTGTTGTTCAGTTGAAGTATTTTAACAAACCTTTTCCTTGTGCATGCATTTTTGGAGTTTTTTAGTTTTCATTTCTGTAACATCAAGGTTATATTGTTTGGATTTTTCACAGTTTTCATAACATTAACAATTTTAAAATTAAAAAGGCTGATTAAAAATAAGAATATAAAATCCTGGGGAGACAGTTTAAACCATATTGTTCAGATTCCATACTAAAATAGCTGACTAAATATATTAAAAGAAATAAAATGTGCTATTTCTTGTTATATGTATTTAAGCAGATAATAATAAAGCCCAAAATGTTTTTGATATGTCATTTACAAAATTGCTCTGGCAAAGGTCCTTAAGTAAGACAATGTTACGTGTATAGCCTATTTAAAAGAGTTAACATACTGTTAATATCAAATACAAATATCTTAATGTCAACAAAATGAAAAAACCTACACTATGAAGTATATATAATACATACTTACGCTACCCCGTATTAAGCGATTCCCAAGTTACTTGGTTTTAAATCATATGCTGTCCGAACTACGCCAAAACTGGCCTGTTCTGGAAGAAAATGCTTATGAGAACTTTTATAGGTTTCATGAAGAGAAAATATTTTTAGGTTTTAAGGCTACCAAAGAGCGATTGACAGTGACATTTGGCGCAGATACAGCTGTTGACTGTAAGTTACAGTCTCATATTTTATCGCTCAAAAAACCTAGGGTCATTAAAAAATATTTCTAAAGCTAGCTTGCTCGTAATTTGGAAGTTGAATCGGAAGGTTTGGGTGACAGCTTTTTTTTAAAGCCCGGTTTGGTCATCATTTCATACCTCAAAATTAACGTTACTGTAGGTCTAAACAAATTCCTTAAAAAGTCATTGCAATTAATTGACATTGTACCTGCCCAACCTCCTACTACTTTAACTAATTACGACACACGAGTGAAAGTGATATTTTTGCCACCAAACACAAATAGTTTGCTTCAAGCGATAGATCAGGAAGTCATCAAAAGATTTAAAGCTTATTACATAAGAAGATAATTTGCGCATCTGCATGGAGCCATGAAACAGAACAACGAGCTCTCCGCTGATCATCTTTGGAAACAATTCAATGTTTTAAATGCTTTTCGTATCTTTGGACAATCTTGGAATGAAATTTTACAAAAAACTTTGAATGGCGTTTGGAAAAAGGTGTGTATTTTTTTCGCCACTGAAAATCAGGCGGAATTAGTGCCATAGTCTGATGAAATTGCTGATGTGATTGAAGAAGTTACCTTTTTTTGCCAAACAACTAAATTTAGAAGTGGATAATGATGACCTTCAAGAACCACTGGATTTACACTATTCGGAGCTGACAATTAATTGATGAGTTCATAGAAATGGGTGAGCAAGAGCAAGACCTTAAAAACGCAGATTCTTTAGACCCAGTTGACATAGAAGATGAAATGACGGCTAGAGACTTGACATAAGGCCTTAGTTTATTTGAGCAAGGTTTATGGAAAACATGGACTACAATTAGTATATTTCTGCCACAAAACAAAAAAATTAGCGAGTTAAGAGGAAATTTTGAATGAGAAGAAAAAATCTCACTAGATTTTATGAAGTCATCTATGTCAAAATAACTTCTTTTTACTTACTTTTATACAATATGTATTTATATATGATTTTTTGTTTTATTATGTATTTAAGATTTTAATACAAACAAATTTTTCTTTTAAGTTATTCATTTATTTAGTATTTGGTCCCAGTAAAACATGATTCCTATGTGATTGTATGTAAAATTACACCCCAACTTACGCAAATTTGACTTACACAGTTATTGTTCTGTCCCACCTATATAATACCCAATATATATACATAAATTTTTGTCTAAATTCTAACTTTTTTAAAATCAAAAAGGTTGATGGTAAATAATATCAAGTAAGTTATATTTTTTTAAACTTAAAAGTATATATTTTGAAGAGTATTAGATTGAACATCAACACTTCAGTTAACGAAACTGGGAGAAGGACTGACTAATATTAAATTTCAAAACGACTACAGAAATCTAGTTTTTCAAATGTTTAATACAAAACTAAGTAGTAAATATTAACTTTAAATTTAGAACATAACTTAATTTAGCTACAAATTTACCAACAAAGAATATTGTATCGATGTATGTTTTGAGTCACTCTTTGGCAGCTTGTGGCTGAAATTCTAAGAAATGTGCTTAAAAAGATCAAACTGAACTATTGAGTCATGTGAGTCAACAGTGGTCAAAAATTTGGTCTGATATAAAGATCATAAATATACTGCTCTTGTTTTCTATTAGAAGCAATAATAACTATAATCTACGAAAGACAGATGCATGTATTGTTGTGAGCAAAATGAGGTTTACCAGGAACTTTTAAAAGAGTAGCAAAAAGAGCTTTTTTAAACTGATAGACAACTGCCAAATGTCTAGATCAAGTGTGCTTAAACTGATGCAGTCAACATCTTGATATTAACTTAAATGAAAAAAATATTTACAGCAAAATGTGTAATAATATTAAATGTATTACTGTAAATATTATAGAAAACAGAAGAAGATATTCTAGAATCAAAAGAAATATCACAGAATTGAACCTAATTAATAAATTACGTTGCCATCTCTTGGTTTCACTTCAGACCAGGTTGACAAGCTTCCTCCAAGTTGATCAATCATTCAATTTTAGGACTTTTATTTCCATCGACTCCTCCTCTTGATGTCATCTTATCTCTCCAATTACCTAGAGCGGTTATCTTCCTAGGGAGGTTTCCAGTTCCTTCTAACTCCAAACAATTTGATGTTCTATCAATTTGTATTTGCCAGAAATATTTATAAGCCTCATACACCCTATATAGTCACTACCATGCCGGTCACTACCATGCACTCATCCAGCCAACCTGGATTTCTGGTTTATTGAACTTCACTTTCATAGCTTGAAGTTTGTTAGTGTTTACATTTGTTAGCATTGGCATTTTAGCCCTTTAGACAGGATCGGAAACATGAAGGTAATACAAAGAGGTCCATTTAGTTTGTTGTAAAACCTTTTGCTAAGGAGAGTTGTACAATTTTTTTAAGGTTTTTACTGTTTTTGTACTTTTTTTTGAGATAAATTATTATTTCTCATAGTAATATTTTTATAGTTATAGTTAGTTGGTTTAACCTTCAATATTGACCTTCAATTAATCATATTTAAAGAACTATTTTCCTATTCATTGACTAACAACTGTTTTCATTCCACTTGTTTTCAAAATGGTTTTCTATATTCTGGTTTCATAGATTTAACAGTAATTTTTTTTTAAAAATGGTGTGGATAATTATACACACAGAAAAATCTGTTGAATAAATGTTTCCAAGCAATTGTAAAAAAATTCCAGAGTAAAAGTTCTGTTCAAAACTTCTAAAATGAAAGTAACTTAATGCAGAGGCATGATTAGCTTAGTGCAAAATATAAAATAGGAACATTTTATCTATTTTAACTAAACATTTTTTTTATGTATGGAAAAATGTTTTCCATATAATACTTTTTTACAGGTAATAACTTGCATTTGTTTGAGTTTTTGGCAATGAGTTAAATTCTTTTGAGTTTTACTCAGACAAGGAAACTATTCTACAGTGCCAGGTAAGTGGTTTATTCCAGTGAGGTTATAAATTATATTATATAAAGAGGGTTGTTAATGACTTGTAAGACGCAGATTTCTCACATTAATAAAGTTACCACACTAATATGATGTCTTCCCTCCTTACATCTGCACAACTATGGTCTTGTTTATTATTCCTATGGATATCATGTAACAAATCCAGTGTTGGACAACTTTCATGGTTCTCCAGTTACACATTTAATAAAAGTTAGTACACAATGTTTACAAAATACATTACAAATATTTTATCTCTTGAAATATTTTCAGATGCATACAACTCACCAACATATACTGTATCTCAAAATATTTTTATGTGGGGTAGTATTGTTTAGATAATTAATATTCTTTCACTTCAGTTTTTTTCACTAGCATACGATTTTCATTCTTTTGACTACCCAATTATTCTTTGACCATTTATTTCAAAATGTTTTTCTTGTGTATTTTCTGTCCTTTCTCTGTTGCCTTAGCATTGAATATTTTCATAGTATGTCTATACTCATGATTTTTCCCATTGTATCGATTACACTTACCTTAATGCCTAATTATTTCCTACAAAATAGTCTGATTTATAGTTCATATGAATTTTATTTCTGCTAATATCCTAACAATAAAGATACCATTAGTCTTCAAAAGTTATCTAGGATAAATACCAAGTAAGATTCTTGTTTAAGTACATATAGTGAAAGTATATATATATATACTTACATTCACGTAAGTATATAAGTGAAAGTGATAAGTGTATACAAGAAAACAGTGTTGCATAACTACAAATATATATATATATATATATATATATATATATATATATATATATATATATATATATATATATTTATATATTTTTAGGTTAGTTTTGGTTGGTAAAGATTATTTAGATTTTTTGGACTAGGAGACTGACAGACTTACCTTGGTAAGAGTCCACTCTGTAGTCTTGAAATAGAAACACATAAAAGCACTTAAACAATGATATATTTCAACCACACAGTGGTCTTCGTCAATCGAAGAGAAAACACAAAAAGAAATATGAGAGAATGAAATAAAATAATTGTAATCACAGATTGTATAGAGTAGAAATCAGATGTCACAGATGCACAGATTAAAGATATATATATATATATATATATATATATATATATATATATATATATATATATATATATATATATATTGTTTCCATGAACATATGAGTGATTATAGTTTATATAAGTCTGTCAGGAGAAAAGAGATAAGGCTATTTGGAAAAAAAAATGAATGGATTTATCTGATGTTGAGGTTAGGGGATTCTCTGGACTTGGTATACCACTGGTATGATAGTTCCCACCTTCTCAGTTCTGAGGGATTGCAATCAGGGGGGAGTGATTTAATTATTTTTGTGGTATAGCAGTCATCAAAAGTTGTGATGTAGTGACTCGCAGCATGTTGAGCTGTTGGCCTATCCATATTCATAATTTTAACACCATGTCTGTGGCCATTCATTCTGATATTCAGACCATCCGTGGTCAGGCCTATGTACTGTGCTGAGCAAAGTTTACATTGTAGCTGGTATATGACATTTTTCGATGTACAATTATGATGACCCTGTATTTTGAAGACCATTTTTGTTGTTTGGCTGTTGAAACTATTTGCTGAGGGGTGTATTGGACACGACTTGCATCTAGGTCTATTACATGGGAAGGAGCCATGAGGAAGTTTGTGTGGTTTCTCTGCATCAGGGTCTGGTAGTTTAGGATGTACTAGGATGTTTTTCAAGTTGGGAGGTTGCTTGTACCAAATTTGCGGTAGATCGGTGCACTACATCAGCCATCACCTTTTTGGATGTAGAGGTAACACTCCAGAATGGAAATATCAACACAGGAATTCACATCAAACCTACAAACCACCTACAATATCTCCATTTCGACAGCAACCACCCAATAAACATAAAACGATCCATTCCATACAGTCAAGCAATCAGGGGTAAGAGAATCTGTTCGAATGATAGGGAATTGGAAGATTTTAATAGAAAGATATCAACAGCCTTCCAAAGAAGAGGATACCCAAAAAAACCCATTGAAAACCAAATTAATTCAGCACATTCCTCGGTTCACCATAAACCACAAACAGAACAAAATAAACTGTCTTTAATAACAGACTACCATCCTGGTCTACATAAACTCAACAAGATATTGAGAGATGGCTTCAAAATTCTTCAAGCTTCCGTCCACACCAAAAATCTTTTCACCGATCCACCGCAAATTTGGTACAAGCAACCTCCCAACTTGAAAAACATCCTAGTACATCCTAAACTACCAGACCCTGATGCAGAGAAACCACACAAACTTCCTCATGGCTCCTTCCCATGTAATAGACCTAGATGCAAGACGTGTCCAATACACCCCTCAGCAAATAGTTTCAACAGCCAAACAACAAAAATGGTCTTCAAAATACAGGGTCATCATAATTGTACATCAAAAAATGTTATATACCAGCTACAACTTTGCTCAGCACAGTACATAGGCCTGACCACGGATGGTCTGAATATCAGAATGAATGGCCACAGACATGATGTTAAAATTATGAATATGGATAGACCAACAGCTCAACATGCTGCGAGTCACAACATCACAACTTTTGATGACTGCTATACCACAAAAATAATTAAATCACTCCCCCCTGATTGCAATCCCTCAGAACTGAGAAGGTGGGAACTATCATACCAGTGGTATACCAAGTCCAGAGAATCCCCTAACCTTAACATCAGATAAATCCATTCATTTTTTTTTTTAATTTTTATTTTTTTTCCAAATAGCCTTATCTCTTTTCCCCTGACAGACTTATATAAACTATAATCACTCATATGTTCATGGAAACAATATATATATATATATATATATATATATATATATATATATATATATATATATATATATATATTTAATCTGTGCATCTGTGACATCTGATTTCTACTCTATACAATCTGTGATTACAATTATTTTATTTCATTCTCTCATATTTCTTTTTGTGTTTTCTCTTCGATTGACAAAGACCACTGTGTGGTTGAAATATATCATTGTTTAAGTGCTTTTATGTGTTTCTATTTCAAGACTACAGAGTGGACTCTTACCAAGGTAAGTCTGTCAGTCTCCTAGTCCAAAAATTATATATATATATATATATATATATATATATATATATATATATATATATATATATATATATATATATTTAACATTATCCATTGTTTTTCCGTTGCACTGACTTTATGAAGTTAATATATTATTTAGAAAAAATAACAAATATATACAACAAAGAATACTACACTCCAACTTACAAACCAAACAACAAAATAATAAAATATCTTAATAACACAAACCACATAACAAATTCAGAAAAACATAACCTATCAGGAATTTACAAAATCACATGCAACAACTGTAACGCTTTTTACATAGGAAAAACATCCAGAACATTTAAAATAAGATTTGAAGAACATTATAGAGCATTCAAAAACAAAAATTCTAAAGTATCAAATGTTGCAGCACACCTAATATCCCATAAACACGAAATTACAAATTACGAAAATAACCTAACCATACTGGAAATAAATAACAACCCAATAGAACTAAACTCACTAGAAAAATACCACATTTATAAAAACATACATAACAACTTAATGAATTTACAAACAACATATACAGAAGACATACTATACAGAAATATCATACACACAGATCAAGAAATAGTGCGCGTAACTTCAACAAACACCGGGCTTCACGGACGTAGCATCCACAGCAGAGAACAATCAGTGATTCGACAATGGTCAAAGACCGAAAGGTGCCTCATCACTCAAGGTAAAATTATTGCACTTAATGGTGGATAAAATTACTCAAAAATAGTAATATATTAACTTCATATATATATATATATATATATATATATATATATATATATATATATATATATATAAAGAACTAAGTCAAAATACAAATACAAGAATTATATTTGAATTCACAATTTAAAGCTTGTCGTTGGCTAACATAACCAACATCATCAAGAATATTAAACAATTGTTTAATATTCCTGATGATGTTGCTACTGTTAACCAACGAAAAGCTTTGAATTGTAAATTCAATTATAATTCTTGTATTTGTATTTTGACTTAGTTCTTTATTAATACACAAGAATACATATTGCGATATATATATATATATATATCTTTATAGGTTAGTTCTAGTAGAGCTTAAAGCTTATTTAGGAATTTTTGGACTAGATAGGAGACTGACAGACATACCTAATGGCAATAGTCCAAAACTGCAATATCTTGGAAATAAATAGATAGACACATATAAAAACTTATCACACTATTGAAATATTTCGATCAAACAATGGTCTTTGTCAATAAAAAAAAAAAAAAAAGGAAAAGACTGAAGTGAACCACAGATGTGTATAAATATCCAAATGTCACAGATTTATAGTACTATATGTGATTTGTAAAAATATTGATTATTTGAAACTAGATATTAATAATCTGTCAGAAGGAAGGTAAATGGAGTGGTTAAAAATGGTAGAAGTTAGAGGGAAGGTAAAAGGACTTTTATCTGATGTTGAGGTTAGGAGGTACTCTAGATTTGGTGTACCACTGGTATGATAACTCCCATCTTCTCAATTCTGAAGGGTTACAATCAGGGGGTAGGGCCTTAATTATTTTGGTGGTACAGTATAACAATCATTGAAAGATATGATGTTGTGACTAGCAGCGTGTTGAGCGGTCAGCCTGTCTATGTTCATGGTTCCAACATTATGTCTGTGGCCATTCATTCTGATGCTTAGACCATCCGTGATAAGGCCTATGTACTGTTCCAGGCAAAATTTACATTGCAACTGGTATATTACATTTTTGAATGTACAAGTATGATGACCCTGAATCTTGAAGTCCACATTGGTTGCTAGACTATGGCAACTTTTTGTTGGGATGTGTATTGGACATGTCTTGCATCTAGATCTATTGAGGAAGTTTAGGTGGTTTTTCAGTACTTGGATCTGGCAATTTTGGATGTACTAAAATATTTTTCAAATTAAAAGGTTGTCTGAACCAAATATGTGGTGGATTTGAGAAGAAATCTTTGGTGAGTGTGGAAGCTTGAAGAATCTTGAAGCCATCCTTTAGCATTTTGTTCAGCTTCTGTAGGCCTGGATGGTAATCTGTAACTAAAGGCAGTTTGTTATCTTCCATAGGTGGTCTGGGTCATCATGTATTTATACACATCTGTGGTTCACTTCAGTCTTTTCTTTTTCTCTTTTTTGATTGACAAAGATCATTGTTTGATCGAAATATTTCAATAGTGTGATAAGTTTGTATGTGTCTATTTATTTATTTCCAAGAGATTGCAGTGTTGGACTATTGCCATTAGGTAAGTCTGTCAGTCTCCTATCTAGTCAAAAAATTCATATGTATATATATATATATATATATATATATATATATATATTCTTGATATTTAACGTTATCCATTGTTTTTCCGTTGCACTGACTTTACTCACTCAGTGTGATTCGACAATGGTCAATTGACCGAAAGGTGCCTCATCACTCAAGGTAAAATTATTGCACTTAATGGTGGATTAAATTACTTACATAGTAATATATTAACTTCATATATATATATATATATATATATATATATATATATATATATATATATATATATATATACAGTAAACTCCCGATTATCCGTGGGCGGATTATCCGGGGTCTGCCATTGTTTTACAAATATCCAATTTTTATTCCAATCAGATTCATGTGTTTAAATTTCCAAACGGTGAATTACGACGTAAATACATATAAGGCTTAATAGAAGTTAAGATGAAGGGAATAGATATGTAAATATGTACGTACTAATTTTTACATTAATAGAGAAGCATCCCGACGCGGGCCAGCGAAATAAAAGGTGCGATTAGACTACTGTATATAAGAGACAACATGCTTGGACGCCCGAAAACCTAATGTGTATCATAAGATTGTAAACAAATGTCAGCTAATCTCGGCTATAAATAGTATAGGACGTGACATATGCATTATCCATATCTTATCCATGTCTGTCATATACATTATCGATCTTTATGGCTTTGTGACACAAGTAGACACTGTGTGACAAAATTTTTCTCAAGAAACTTAGATCGCACGTTAAAGGTAAATCATTGCTCACAAAGAAACAGACGAAAGTGACAGATTTTTTGGTTAAAAAGTGAAAGTATTATGTGTAAAGGAAATTACATATGTACATACATACTTACTTTTCACATATACTTATGTATGTATTGTAAATAGTTAGACATATAAATGTACATGTTATAATCCGTCAAATACATCGACATTTTAAATTATTTTCTGTATTTATTTTGTCCTCTGAAGATTATTTGTGAATTGCATTAACCGGGGTCATTATTTGTGTAACTTATGGTATAATAATCGATCGTTTTGCGTATTCTTTGTTCATAGCGGATTATTCGGGGAATTCGTTATCTGGCCACCCTATTCCACTGATAATCGGGAGTTTATATATATAATACGTTTTCTTGTTTAATAATTTAAAACAACATAGGTTATTCAAATACAAGAATATTTATTAATTTATATTCAAAGCTTTTCGTTGGTAAACAGTAGTAACATCATCAGGAATTATGACCAGAGTGATTCGACAATGGTCAAGTGACCGAAAGGTGCCTCATCACACAAGGTAAAATTATTGCACTTTTGTGGTGGATAAAAGTATTTACAATAGTAATATATTAACTTCATAAAGTCAGTACAACGGAAAAATAATGGACAACGTAAAATATCAATATATATACATACATATATATATATATATATTAGTGTCACTCTATATTTGTCATTATTGCTATTGCTAACATCTATATTAGTGTAAATGCAATTCAAATAATAATATATTATAATGTGATAGGTTAAGTATGGTCTAAAAATTAAATACATCCACATTCCACAAAAGCCTGATCCCTAACTTATTCATAGGCATAGTTATCGATAGCTTGACTTAGTTAATATTTTTTGTGTCCTTTCATTCTCTCTCAAAAGTAGTGCTAAACTGTTAAATCTCTTTTATTACATGATGCTCCTTAAATAATATTTAATCAACTTCAATGTAGAAGATACTACTCGGTTTCAGTTACTGTCACAGGAAAAGACAAGAACAATAATGCACAATATATAATTTTTTTCCACACAATATACACTATGTACACATGAAGATAGGTTGATGACAATTAATTAGTTTTGCTCTAATATTTGAGTAAAGCATTAGTTTGCATATCTTCAAACTCCTTAACACTAGTTGCCTTCATGAGTTTGTACTGAAATAAAATCTTCACAGAACACATCTGAAGCTCAAGAAATTCCTTTATACTTTGAATTCTTTTACTTATTTGAGTGCTTGGAGTATCTATAATTGTATAAAACAATATTATTCTGAAGTAATAGACTGTCAACACCAGCCTTTGACAATTCTTTCACAATTTTTTGACATCATATATTTAAATACTTTTGTTTAGTTGGTCCATTTTAGAAACATTGTGGGTTGTACCGAAAATAATTGTAACTGTACAAAGTATCTTGAAGCAAGACAGTTGACAGAAGTTGGGAGCAGCTGTCCTTACAATTGTCAATCAAATTCTTCATCAGTGCCAATTATATAATAATCAATTGTAACACTTAATTACAATTGAGTATTATATTTTTTATTACACTTTGAAATTACTTGTGACCAGACATTCTGTTAAATATAAGTTGTTAAATTGTCATCTTACACAATGTATTAACAACAGAATGTCTGGTTGCAAGTAATTTCAAGTGTTGTAAGTCATTAACAACCAGCTCGTCATGAACAAAAACAAGATTTTGAACACTTTTAAATGTTTATAAACTTGCCTATAGTAGCACTTACCTTGTTTGTTGAGGACAGCCATTTCGGGAGATGTGTCCCATTGTCAACTCAGACCATAACTGATAACAAAGTAAGTGCTACTATAGGTAAGTTTATAAACATTTAAAAGTGTTTAGTGATAACTAGTAGCTCACGTAAAGATGGAATCAACAAATATTAAGATTTTGAAATATATTATTTTGGCTTATTAAATAATTTTACTTCTGCCCATTCTACAAAAATTTGAAAAGTTGCAGATTAGGTTTATAAAACCCCAACCTGGTGTAATGTTCTCCTTTTGCTAATAGGGACCCTGGGCATTGCCCTCATTTTTCAGATGGATGAAAATGCCTGATATGTTTGAAACATTCGTACAAGAAAATATATTCCCTTATTGTGTAATTTGTATTATGAGTGTCTGTTGACTAAAATAATAAATATAATACAGCTGGATACTGAATTGCTTTTAACAGACTCTGATGATATTGTACTGATAAGTCAAGGAAACATATGTCAGAAGAAGATAAAAACTTAAATAAAAAAGGAGCCCCCAGTTTATCGAACTAAAAAAATTACATTTTGTTGTAAAATACAATAAATACATCAGGAATTTATAAAAACCCACTGTAATTAGTGACCAAGAAAATTATTCAAAATAAAATATAGACATGGCTTTGATTTTATATTTTTTTGAAAAAATTGTTTTTCAAATTACAGCCTAGTATTGTAATTAAAGAAATTGTTTTATTAGGTCTTCAAAAATTTGAAATAAATAAAACCTCATAGCCACAAAAAATTATTTAAACCTTTTTGTACATTTTTATTGCAAGGCAATCATCTACAGCAGATATTACTACAAACTAATAACATTTGATCTATTATTGGTTAAGAGGTTATATTTTTAATCCTTTAAAAAAACACAAACTTTCTAAAAATAGTTCTATTTCATTAAACAAAGACTATTTCAAAACCAATATTTTTGCTTTAGTAGATAGCATGAATCCTACTATGCCATATATTCTGTTTGGACAAAACTGTTATACAATTAGACACACATCAAAGTTCTGTTTTACACCTATTTCAGTGCCTAGATTTAACTTGAGCGAGGTGTTGTAGTGAGAGAGTTCTAATCATCAGTATTCTTATCATCATTTTATGGGAAAGTAGAAACAGTATTCTTTTTTATTATGAGAAAATACTATAAATTAATAAGTACCATATTATATGATTTCATTAGGAAAACTTATTTTCTTGTAAATAATTTTTAAAGATCATATAGATTCTCATTTCTAAAATAATTTTCTGATGTCATGAAACTTTATGTGGATTTCCATTTCACTATTTTTAATATTAAGATTAGAATATCTCAAAATAATAATAAGTTTAATAAAACTAGCTTTATAAGTTGTGTTTCTTATGAATAATATTTTATTCTACAAGAAATAAATTATGATGTTATACTTTTAATTTCATTAGCATCATAGAAATTACAGAACAAATATTAATTTCAAAATAATATGTGTATTGGTAATATATTGTGTAATGCTGGTAATATTAATATGTGTACTGGTGCTAACTTTAGTAATATTAGTACATCAAAATATCATCTTAAATATCAAACTAATTTCCAGATTTTTAAAAAACCTGCAACTAATTTACAGTGTTAAACAAAACACAACTTCTGTAAAAAATTGATTTTGTGGAGTAGGGAGCTTCAATTAAGAGAATTGTTGTTACGTAAAGGCAAGGGTAGGAAGCCTCACAAGTGTATTACATAACATAGTTAGTGTTCAGTCGTACTGTTACTTACATTTAAAAAACGACATGGCTGCAAACAGCAACGATACAAGTGTAGGAAATGATACAAGACATGATCAAGATGCAGAGGCACCAAAACCACAAGATACTAAAAGTGAACCTGCAGCAAAACAAAAATTAATTAGATTTTTGACAGTGATGGCTTATATGATGTCAGTATCAATGCTTGCAGTTACGTTATCATTATACTATATTTTCTTGTGGAATCCTAAAGGTCCAAAAATATATGCTTTGGTTGATCCCTGTCCAGAGTGTTATACAAGTAAGTTCTGTATTATTGTTTAGTAAATAAAAAATAAAAATATAATTTTATTTACTACTAATGTTTTTTTAAAAGGATAATCAAGGACTTTTCCGCCCAAATGAATCTATTTTATTTTTATGACTCTAAAATATTTAAATACATAAGGAGAAATATATTTTTATTTTCTTTTAATGTTACATTAATTGGATAATCACGGATTTTATTCATTTAAATGAATTTATATTGTTTTTATAGCTCTAAAAAATTTAAATAAATAAGGAAAAATATATTTGTCATTTTGGTGTATGAACTACCAAAATCACAACAAAATTATTAAGTTAACATTATTTATAGATGATGCTTTGTGATTTTATTTAAAGATGGCATTTTCAGGTTGCATGTTTCATTTTGCAATTTTCGCATGGCATCTTTAAGTTGTAATTATACGCAGAAATTCTATCAACAACACAGCCTTTAAATGTCTCTATTATTTATAACTACTACACAAACTTCAATTTTATTTGCTTTTTAATTTAATTTTATTAAATGTGTTAATTTTAAATGATAATTCACAATTATTGCACATATTAAAAAAAAATTAAATGATAGAATACTGTGGTATAATTGATATGCTAAGTGGCCCCTTGAGGGTCAATTTTTGATGATGTGGCAAAGCTTTTGATTATCTAATATTTACTTATTCAATTTACTTATCAAAAAATCACTACTTACTGATGTTTTTCAGCAAACGTGTTTCACACTTAGTCAATGCATTGTTCATACACCAACATTGACACAAATCTAAAAATTCTACTCTTCATCAAGAAAAGTAATAAACTAACACAATAGAAAATTCCAAAATATACCACACAAACCAAACACAACACATTTTAAATGATAATACAAACTCACAATCAAACACTATATTCAAATATGTAACTAACAACCACTAAATGAGCAGTATCACATCACTGAATAGACAAACACCATTAACTCACAACAATGTAACACATCTGAGCAACAGTCTAGTCCCTAACCCATAGAATTAAACAATGTACTGACCAGGTGTGAAACTTGGTATTTGCCAGGTGTAATTGATAAGTATTAATAAAAAAACTACAAGAGAGGCATCTTAAAAATTGCAAGTTTTGATTATTTGTTTGATTTACTGTATTTATGTTTTGAAATGTTTGAATATTTCATATAGTTTTGAGAAGTTTTTGTAGTATAAGAAATATGAATATACAAACATAAAATCATAATGGGTTGGTGACTATTGTATAAAATGTTCTGTCTCAGAATTGTTTTAAACAATTTACCAAAGTTTTCAGTTTATCAACTCATACTTTGTAAATGTTTCCTCTTGACGATTTCACTAACAACATGAACAATAAAATCAACATATAATATAAATAAAGAATCCTTCATCTACCATATGTTTTGCAGAAAACACAGGTTCTGACCTCAAGTTCTAATAAATCAAAAAATTACATTGAAAACATTTAATAATTTTCTGTAATAAAGTGGTACTATAGTATGGTTTGGTTCAAAAGCAAAATTGACTGTGAAAATATAGTTTAATTTAACAGTTGGTAATTATTTTAACTGGTTTTGACTAATGGTAACTATTGTTTTTGTCATACAGGGCAGAAGACGCTGAACTTCGAGGACTCAAGAACAGCTGCTGAGGACATATTACTTATAAAAAACATAACTGAAAACCTAATTACAGCAACATATAAGAGTAAGGAAAGTTTTCTGTTTAACCATTTTGTAAATATAATTTGTTAAAATAATTCTCATTGAAAACTAATTAAGTGAAAACTAATTAAATTAGTAAATAACTAAAATTAAGTGATGAAAGGTAACTTTACGTTTAGTGATTCAGTTGAATGTTGAGTAAAACTTTACAATCAAGAATAATTTTAAGAAATTATTGAAAAAAGCAGTTTTTACATAGAAGTAATAAACTGCAATTTAATTGCTTATATAAAAATATTTATAAAATTGCTTTTGCTTAAAAAACTAAAAACTAAGAAATAATGTTTCCTATACTTATACAGATTCGCAAGTCCTTATAAATTGTCCTGATATTTAATTATTAATGAATTTTAATATATTCTAACGTGAATTTTACTAAACACTTTTAAATGTTTTAAAAACTTAAAACAAAACAAAAAAAACTTATAACACATGTAGAGATAAGTGTAAGAATGGTAATGAAGTGTTTGTAGTTTTTTGGGCAATTATCTATGCATGTGACCCGTTTTAAATGCGTGATTCTTTGTTTTGAATTTGATACGTTTTTCATACCTAATACAATTCAATACTAAAATATATTTAAATTTGTCTAACAATTAAATATTATCATAATTGATGTGCTTATGAATCTGAATGAATGTAGGAAGAATTATTTTATAGTTTTTAGTTCCTTTAAAACACTGCTTAAAACAAGTTTTTATTTAAATAATTATTTATTCAGATAGTTTTAATAATATATTAAATATTTTATTAATATTGTAATAAGCATTATTTTCAATATACATGTATAGCCAATATACTTGTTTTCAGAAAATGAATATGTGTAAGTAAATTTCTCTTTGATAACAAAAAAAAAGCAGTAGGCTAAATATTTTGAAACACATGACAGAAAAACAAAAACATCGTTAATAAATGGGAAAAAACAAATTGAAAAATATTTATATTAACATTACCTGGTAGACAATTTGAAAAATAATTTGTAACATCTGTATTAAAGGGTTATGGCTAAACCAATATTTAAAAAAATTATGGTGAAGTTTTATAAATAAACTCAATTTATCTTCCCAGAATTTTTTTTCAATATTATTTTTCATAAGATTTTTAAATTTTAAATGATAATTATCGACTATCTAGGTATTTAGATATTAGATGTAAGTACATATAGAGTATAATTTTCTTTGCAGACTGTGAAAATCTCTTAGTTTTAACTGTAAACGGATAGTGACAGACCATAAATACAGGATTTATAAATTTAGGGCGAACATTTGAGAGAAATCGATGCGGTAGAGATGTTTGTTGCAGCTGCGCTGAGCTATCGACCCGCCATCTCGCGGCTTACGTCTACACCAAGTGACAGTCCGCCAGCCAAGTGTTGTGTCTTCCAATATTTTCGCACAATTATTTTATGTTTTAGATAGTGTTTATGTAAAGTTATATTGTGGAGACGATCGAACGTGTTTTTATTCTTATTTAGGTTCATAATATACATACACTTACAAATATTTAGTATTTAAAAATTTACCAGAAACTATTACAGTTTTTAGGTTAATTTACACTTTTCATGGGATACTTTGACATTTTCCACAAAAAGTGCTACATTTTAGAAAATTTAGTTTAATTAAACAACAAGTTTTAAGTACGTGTTTTTTCAGTAATCTGTAACAAAGAAAATAAATTTAGATTATGTGGGAAAAACCATAAAATTATATAATTAATTTATGTAGCCTATATATTTGAACATTAAAATTTAACACCATTGAAAAAATAAAATTTTACATTTTTCATTTTGTAAGAAAGAAACGTTTTCAAGTGGGTTTTTTCTCTAGATCCAACAAATAAAGAAATGACATTTTCAAAAATTTACAAGGAATCAACTGTTTAGATGTACAAGGAACTAACTGTGTAAACTTATTTACACTTTCATGGAATGTTTTGTGCAAAAAGTACTACATTTTAAAAAATGACATTTACTTCAACAAATTTTATATAAGTGTAATAAATAAACAAAATTTAAAGTTGAACGGTAAAAGAGTATTGGGATTGAACAATAAAATTTTATCATGCATATATTTATTTATATTTTTACGCTTCCATTTAATTACATTTCAGTAAATAAAACTTAATTGTTCAAGGAAGGAATCAAAATATTCAAATGGGTTTCTTTTTAAATTCAGGAAAGAAAAAATAAAGAATGATTATTAACCACACAAAATAAAAACGAACACAAATTAGTTTAAGAAGATAATTCGGGCTGTTTGAATTTTGTAAAGAAATGATAGATTATCAAACTAATATAAATGGTATAATTGGTTAAGGCATATTGATGTTTTTACACTATTATCAAATTAAAAATAATTTCGTTTAGAGGTTACTTGGAAGTTATGTTTAAATAATTTCAAAATTATATATACTGTATATATAACTTGGAAGTTATGTTTAAATAATTTCAAAATTATATATATATATATATATATATATATATATATATATATATATATATATATATATATATAGAGAGAGAGAGAGAGAGAGAGAGAGAGAGAGATCGAATATTTGGTTAAAATAGGTAATAACGTATAGTTTCATAAAACAGCTGTTTATTGCTAATAGGACATATTATTTCAAGTACATTACTAAGATAAATTTTATTATTTCCTTATACTTTCGAGAAATACAGGTATAAAATGTAATACAGTGATTTTATTCAACACATTTTCCTTTAATAAGCCTTGATAAATTTGTTTTGGTTGTTAACTAAAAATGGGGTTGGCTATCAAGGTTTTTGGGCTTTCCTGCCTTTTTGAGTTTAAATATAAATTTTCCTGTAACTGCTCCTTAAATGAGGTTTATATTTAACATCTAGTTTTATCCCAGCCAAATTCTTGATTCGGAAAATTTTTACTGAATTTCACTATGGATAATTTCGCTGTTTGATCTTCTTTATATACGTAGAGGGAAAGAACAACATCCGCGTTTTGTTTATCAAGGATCGTGACTTGTTCAGTTTTTACACTTTATTTCATTATGCTACCGTGACCAGTCTCGCATGTTGTTTAAACATCGCGATGTTTAAATAATAAAACACCTTACATTGCAGAAGCTGTTAAAAATGTATTACTTCAAAGTAGGGTTTGTTGTACAGAGTAATATTAATTAGCCAAAATTTATTCTTGAAATTTCAAGGTAAACAATTATGCTATGGAATTGTTTTTAAACTTTGAAAAAATTAACAAAAAAAATTATATAAATACAAGAACAATTGAAAAAAAAATTTTGTACGACAAAATCAGTTCCTACGCCTACATACTTCAGAATACCTTTCGTTGAGCAAGAAATCTCAATCGTATAACATGGAAAATCTATTTTCTTAGAAGCCATCGTTGAAAGATTTCCTAATACTGCACTGCACATGATTGACAACTTTATGTTATGCCAAATATTAGAACAGTACTAACTTAATAAAACATTACGTTTTGAGAATCTTTTCAGATTTGGAATTTTACTTCTTATATGAAGATTTATGTAGGGCTACATGTCACAAGTCGCAGATATTGCAACAAAAATTTTATCTTTCTATGTACAAAGTCCCCACGGACAAGGAATAAATAATAAAACTAGTTTTGACGCCCAAAATTAATTGTTGTCTAAAAAAAGATCAGAATCTTTTCCCCTTACAAAACCTACAATTTTATAAACTCAAGGTTTCTCTACGAAGCTATCCTGTTAACAAGTGAATTGGCCTACATCTTATGCACGCTAGATGGAGAACACTTTTCACTTCACGCCTCAACTGATAGCTCGCGTTAGAAAACTTAATTATTTTTCAGAACCAAATCTAACCCAACTAGACTTATAGCTATTTGTAAAAATGGTATAGGTCCTAGCTATATTGTAATGGAGTATAGCATAATACTTCTTTTTCTTCTTCCATTTGGACCTTGGCCTCCTCAATGAGCCTTCGCCAGGTAGCTCGATCCTATGCTGCTGCTTCCAGTTCCTCACTTTTAAGTCTAGGACGTCCTTTTGCATTCATTTTGTAGATAGCTCCCTCATCTACGCTTCTGGTTATATCACTCTCCTCCATCCGGGCCACATACCCTGTCCAGCGAAGTCTTCCAATTCTTATTACTATCTCTATATTGTGTTCTCCAAACAGCTAGTAAAGCTCACAATTTCTTCTCTTCCACCACTGCCCACCAATATCCACAGGGCCTTGGCCCTTGGATCCTCCTCTCGAAGATACCAAGGTAGTTTTCTTCAATCCTCGTTAATGCCCAAGCTTCAGAGGCATAAGTTAGTATGGGATGGATCAAAGTCTTATACAGCATCATTTTTGTTTTCCTACTTAAATAATGCCTGCTTGGGTGTTTGCGTAATCTAAAATAGGCTTTATTGGCATAGACTATTTTTTTTCACCTCGATGGAGATCTTATTATTGGAGCTGAGAATGGATCCCAGATAAGTGAATTGATTCACTACTTCAAATTTGAAGGGTCCCAGCTCAACAAATCCCCTTGACTGCTGGGTTACTTGAGGGTCCTTTATGTGGCATACCCAGATGATATTTCAATTTTCACTGTATACCATTTGCGTGGCATGCATAGTGTTCTATTTTCTGCTTTTTTTGTGTAGCATGCCTAAATGATATTAAAATTTTTACTGCATACTCTTTTGCGCGACAAGCTTAGATGTTCTTCTTCTATTTTCTGTTTACTTCTAGTGTGCCATGCCTAGATGATATTTTAATTCTCACAACGTGAGCGTGGCATTCTTAGACGATCTTTCAATTGTCACTGCATGTCATTTACGTAGCATGCTTAGATTCCATGCTGCTTAACCTTTGCGTGGTATGCCTATATGATCTCTAAATTTCCACTACATACCCTAACTAGGTGTATGCCTAGAGAATGCCTAGATGCTCTTCCATTTCACCGCGTAATCTATGCTTGTTATGATTAGTTGTTCTTTCAATTTTCTTTGCATACACTTTTCGTGGCATGACTATATGTCCTTTCACCTCATAACATTTCCGTGGCATTTCTAGGATGTTCTTTCAATTTTCACTGCATAGTATTTGCTTATCATGATTAAATTACGACGATATATATATATATATATATATATATATATATCCCGATGACTTATATCCAAAAGTCAATCTTTTTGATACTTCATTTTCCCATCCAGCCGAGGCATTTCAATACAAAAGATCAAGTGCCAACCCATTTGTCGTATGTAATACTTTTAAATTGCTATTTAAACAATTCCTTTCAGTTATTCATATTAAGTGACTAAATGACGATGAACGGATCATTGACCTCTAGTCCATCCAAGCAACACACGAACGACTCCATCCGCGGAAGTATAAAGTTTGCCGGAGACGAAGCCAAGGACAAATTGTACGAGCCGAAACAGAACCAGAAGGCAGTGCGCGTGTTGACAGTGATAGCGTACGTTTTTTCAGTGTCTCTGGCGGCCATTATGTTGTCCGCGTATTATACGTTTCTGTGGCAAAATAAATCTACAGGTGCCAACCAAACAACAGTGCGGCCACCGATCAACAGTACAGGTAACTATGCATAGTAAAGATAATATTCTCTGTAGTTTATGAAACTTTTACCTGGACCTGTAATCAGTCAGCTCACTTCAAACCTATTTTCATAGCTTTTTTTGTTGCTTATTGGTTCTATTGAAAGTAAAAATAATGCTTTTATCTAACGAACACTTCTTTTTTCAACAGTATTCGATTTCACAAGTTATAGCTCATGGTAAATGTTTGGTTAAAGATGAAAAATATATTCAACCTAAAAGATAAAGTAAAATATAAAAGTAAGTTGGCACTAATAGTCAGTCCTTTCATATGCGAATTCGCAAGGTGTCAGGCGTGCAACAGAGTAGATGTAACCTGAGCCCTGGCTAATTGACTTGGAATCATGAGAATAACGCGTAGTGTATATTGTTCGCAGTGTAAGGGTAACACATGAGCTTGAAAGTAATCGGGACGCCGAGATAGTCTTCTATCCAATCTTGTTGATACCTATCGGAGTTTCAGCGCACATGAGATAGAGTTTAAGCGCGCGTCATTTCAAGCCTATCTTTTTGATAGTTATTTTCCACATTGTGGACTGGCTTCACTCTATGTCGTTTCTCCTACGAGATGGATCATAAACAAGTGCAAGTTTACTAAAAGAAAGTAGTGTTTTCGTTCTTAGTGTACAAATACATTAGTGAAAGGGAAAGTAAAAGAAGAATATATTGGATTCACCCATTTAATAATGAGAGATATTTAAAAGCTGCGTTCAATTGATTTAAGGGAAGATGAACACAAATTCTTTAATTATTTTCGAATGTCTACTCGATATTTTGATGAATTTTGTTTGGAAATCTAAAATCATGTTTTTTCAGATTTCCTCCTAAGCCGATAGCTTTTTTACCCTGTCTTTATACTCTTCGCTTCGCACGTCTCATATTGTCCTATGTTGTTTAATTTCCTCTATAAACAATTCTACATCCACGTCCAAATCTTCACTCTCGATGGCTGATAGATTTAATTATTAAATATATATATATATATATATATATATATATATATATGATATTAAATAAAATAATTAGTAACTATTAAAGATTATTATTTAAAACTATAAATCATCATTGATATTAATAGCAAATTATCAACCTAATTAATATTAATGTTACACATTGATGTCAATTGGTTATTCAATCATATTTAAAGTTAAACATATAAATAATATGAAATTAGTAATTATATTATCTAAAACTTACCTGATAAAATAAAACAGATAGAAAGTAAGCTGCGGTGCATGTGCGCTGTCTCAGTACCGCAAACAGAGCTAGGCGTTTGTGGATGAACGTGTATCTCCCAAGAGTGCTTGTACAGTGATTATTGATAATGATTTTACCAACTTCGAGTTTTCTGTTTTTACAAAACTTACTCAAAAACATGAGTTCTGAGAAAGAAGAAAGTGTTTTCCAAAAACGTATCCGGTCAAGGTTAAGATAGGCTTTACATGATTGAACTAAAAATGATAAACTTTCTTGATAAAGGAGTGTGTTTTAAACAAGACTAAGCTTGTGTACCGATAATTAACGTACTTTTTAACCACTGTTTATAATCTGCGAAATTTAAAATAACTCTCTTCTTGCTTAGACGGTTTTTTTGAGTTATATATGTGACCATGGAAAAATCGAAGTGGTTAACAATTACCTAACCTTGTGAATGCATATTTGACCATGTTTATTTAGTACGTTTGTTTACTTCGTGTACCAATTTTAACACTGAAATCCCTTGATTCAATCTTAATGGACCCCACAATACTGCCTAACGTAAACAATTAAATAATTCTTTCAACTCGCTCATGATTCCATTCCATGTTGTACGCTTCAAATCCGTTCACACTAACGCTAATAAACAATTTTCTGTCAAGTATCCAAAACAGTTCTTTCAAGTACTTTCGACAGCGGCCGAATCAACTTCGAGCACTCTGCACGGCTTATTGTACGTACCATGTTCTGCGCTGCGCAGCTCCTCGAGCGGTTGAGAGCAGAACGGGGCATTTAGTATAGGCGATATTAATAGTATATTTTTAAGCGCTGGTCTGGGGTTAGACCGTATCTATTTGCAACCTCTTCTCATAATAATACAGTATTATAGTTTAAACTTTTAGTGGACATTCCCTCAGTATACCTGATTGCCTAAACCCATTTTAAATTCTACTTTCATAGTAAAAATCTTTCACCAAATTCACGGACATAGAGAACCACAGATGGAAGATGCATAGATGAAGCTCTATCTTGGACTATCTTCTTCCACTAAATTATTTTGCTTAGTCGAAATATCACTCTCAATAGAGCGCTATTGTTAAATTAGTTTTAGATTTAAATTTTGATTTTAGTTGCATAAATTAAATGTTTACTTGTAATTTTTTATAGTTTTACATCATTCAGTTTAAGTATTTTATTTTGTGAAATATGTTCCTCTTCTGTAAGAAATCTTGTAAAGCAAATATTTCAATTATTAGCTCTACTTTTAAAATCTACAGATTTACGATGAAAGTAAATAAATTATCATCACCGTAAGGTTATGTGTGGTGTTCCAAATACATTAGCGGCCCTAGATGTGCGCAAAGGCGCTCTGTTTATCAGCCGTTTGTTGAAACCGTTGAATTTTAATCATTTAAACGCACCTAACACGCTATTGTAGAACGCCCGTAACAGTGTAAGAGTAAATATTTGTGCAAGGCGTTGAGAGTGTGGCCTGCCCACAGTACGCTGTGTAGCCGCTGCAGTTCAAGTCCAGACTAGACATGTACGCTAGTCCAGACCCTGTCGTCCAGTTCGCGAGGAAAGAAGCCGAATACAGAATGTACGAGCCCGTGCGTAAGAAGAAAACAATGCGTGTGTTAACAGTAGTCGCTTACATCTTTACAGTATCTTTGGCCGCCATTATGCTTTCTGCGTATTACACGTTGCTATGGAAACCGTCCAAGCCTACACCTCCTCCATCAGTGGAAACATTCCATTACGATTGTCCGTGTCCAGGTAATGTTATAAATTAATTAAAATAATTTGCGAAATACATTTTCAGCGAAGTATTTTTGTAATTAAAAGTATAATTATTTGAATATAATTATTACTCACATGAAATAACTCAAGTGTGTAATGTCCCAGTGTTTTAAAATGCTTTCAAAAATATTTTAAATATTATAGGTTATGTCAGTATCAAAATTTCCTCTCTTGCTTGAATACAGCAGTGTAGAAAATGTGTGAATTTATGCGTACACACACACGCACGCACACATACACACACAAACACACATACACACACACACGCGCGCGCGCACACGTTAATTTTAATTGTTTTATTTTTTATTAAATCGAAATTATGAACATAGAAAGGAATGAGTAGTTCTGAACTGAGTCACTTAAAATATATGAATATACTGTATATTTAATTACAGATCTTCAAATTAAACTGTGAATAAAGTACAGAAGAAATTCACTTGACCATCAGCAAAATTATTTTAAAAAATATGTAATTCTTAATATGTTGTGTATTTCGTAATATTCATTGTCATCGTGTCTTCTTAGTTTAAATCGAAGTTTTATGTGTTTGGAAATAGATTAGTTTTATTTATTAATTATTAAATATGATAAGGATGAACAATTCAGTCATAAATAATTATAAAATATGTTATACATAAATAAATGAATAATTTATAAAAACAATTTTACAAAGTAATTTAATTGTTTCTAAATGTATTATATATATATATAAATATATATATATATATATATATATATATATATATATAAATATATATATATATATATATATATATATATATATATATATATATATATATATATATATATATATTGTGTACAATATTTTGCTAATTATAATTTTTTCCAATGAGCCTACAGTTCGGCGATGCAAAGTCTGCGCAAGGTGAATAATTTCTTTAAATAACATCATGTTTAAAGGTTTTAAAACTATAAATTTAAGCGAATTTTTAGGAAAAGTCAAGGCGATTGAGTCCTTTATTACACTTATTATTTTTATTATTTTGTTTCTCAATATCAAAGAGTTTAAATAGTTTTAAATAAATACAACCTCTTAATTACTAATGAAACTTTTTATAAAAACCTTTATTTACATTTCAATTACAAATCAATCATCTTCAGAAGATATTATTACAAAAATAACTTGTAATTACAGAGTTATTTTTTAAAATTATTTCCCTAAAGATGATTGGTTTGCACAGCCTGAAGATGTTAGTTGAAATGTACATAAAGGTATAAAAAATACAAATGTGTGTGTGTGTGTGTGTGTGTGTTTGTGTGTGTGTGTGTGTGTTTTCCTGCATAGTGATCAAAAGAAATGAGGATAGTCAAATACAAGAATTATTAATTTATTTATTAATTTTTTATTCAAAGTTTTTCGTTGATAAACAGTAGGTCTACCAACATCATCAGGTATGAATAATGTTGCTACTGATGAATAATTATTCATTCTTGATGATGTTGGTACTGTTTACCAACGAAAAGCTTTGAATAAAAAATAATTAAATAATTCTTTTATTTATATATCTTCAGTTGTGTGTGTGTGTGTGTGTGTATATATATATATATATATATATATATATATATATATATATATATATATATATATATATATATATATATATAGAGAGAGAGAGAGAGAGAGAGCCTATATAATTTTAAGTTGTTCAAGTGAGGAAAGCCCAAGCAATGGCGTTAGTTTGCTTTTAAAACGGACAAAAACCGAATGGAAAACAATTTAAGCGAAACAGTTTTTGAAGTTTAAAATCAAAAAGCACATGCCTCAAATGTTCAATAAAAAGTAGGACGTAAGATCATTAAAGTAGCCTTACCAAACACCACGCGGAGTAAGATATAGATACACTTAGGGTTAATTAGATACACTCGCGTTCCTAGTACGCTTATTCACAAGGAACGGTCAGTTGAACCTCGGTCATTTGGAAGCAATCGGAACGAACCACTGAGGCTGAAGAATAGCCTTTACCGCGTTTAAGATTTTTTTGGGTCTGGACATGCTGATACACATTTAGATTTAGAAAAACGGAAGACTATTTCTGGTCGTGGAGGGGGAGTTCAGGATGTAGCCGTAATAAAATACTAAGCGAGGGGGAAAACATGTTATACCCGTCAACTTCTGTTAAGCAGATGAAAAAAATTCTTCAGTAATAGAAAAGGAAAACAGTGCTACTATAAGCCAAACATATTAAAAACCGGTGAAGCTGGCCACGTTTTTAATGATTACCAGATATTAAAAGTCAGAATGCGCTTTGCTAAAACCTTTACCTCGAACAAATGTCCCTTGTTTCACTATCGTAATTAAAAGTTCCTTTATTGCACGGTTTTTCTACTTCATCACAAACATCCATAAATACAACAGACCCAACGGCGAGCGGGAAGTGGCATTCTATTTCTGCACATCTCGACCTTGATTGGTCCGATCACTGTTTACATCTTGCAATCCCCAGTTTAACATTCTTTGCTAAATTTATACTGCACTGTTCGACATAATGCCTTTAGCAAGCTGTGATTCCGGTGGGTGTGAACTATAAGCCATTCTATGCTCAAAACTAACTTTCTTAGCCACTTAATGTACTATAACTGGAATCAAACTATAATCATTGTTAAATAAAAAACTGTTGACTTGCGAGTCAGGTATAACTATTTATTTACAGAGGCAACGTTTCAATAACGGATACGTTAACGTCTTCAGGCCTACAATACACAAGTACACAATTAAAAATAACAACAATAATAACACAAATAACCACAGCACAATGAAATTACTGTAATTATAAAACAATACATATACTACTAAAATGAGTAACGCCAGAAAAAATTTTTTTAATAAAAACATGAAAGCCCCCTAACCACTACTACAAGTACAATGATCATGTCGGGAATAAATTACATTTATAGATTTAAAATACACAAATTAAATAAAATTAACATTACAAAACAATGTGCCAAATGTCAATTAATTAGCCTTCTAATATCGTCTTAGAAACAATACGTCGTTGCCAATTACTTTCATATTCCAAAACATCGGGATTTTAAAAATAAAAACTATCATTATTTTCTTACTGAAGTTACCCATTTTAGTGGTATATGTATTGTAGGCCTGAAGACGATAACGCATCCGTTATTGAAACGTTGCCTTTGTAGATAAATAGTTGTACCTGACTCGCAAGTCAACCGTTTTTAATTTAACAATAATCTCTGCGAGTGTAAACATGATTAAAAAGCTACATTTATTTGTAAAAATAATTAAAAGCGTAGTAATTATGGAATTTTAACAAACCTACCACAAATCACGTTACAAAATGTAATTCGTGTAAATCTAGAGAAAGATTATGAATAATCAAACTACAAATGTGAAATAACTCATAATTTTTTTCAAAGGTATAGTAAAATTGACAGTTTTATATGAAACAAATAAAAGATTTGTCGAACTTATAAATTAGGTAAAGTTATACAGAATGACTAAAGAGCACATTAGCGAAATTATAATTAATAAAAAGTTATAAATCCTGCTACAAATAGTTACACAAACTTTATGTACATTTCGCTAATACAGTTAGCATCACCAGAAGGTTACTTTTAAACTGCTGGAGTTTTAAGCGAATTTATGAAAAACTTACCGAGACATAAGTTTTCGATCGGATGTCAGTATGTACGTTGGCCGCTTTGAAGCTTTATCGAGCTAGGTGGCAGCAGTTTTAAAGGCAGGTGTGCTCTGATGGAATAAGAAAGTGTCTTCTATAAGTTCACAATCTCCCTATATATAATTATCTTGTTCAAATTTTTAATCGTTAGTAAAATACTTTTTATATATTCATTCAAGTTCAAATACATTTGTTTTAAACTTATAGTGGATGACATTTGACGTTAATCAGTTTTTTAAAATATAACTTCGTTAATTAAAAATTCAGTAATTAATTTTAGTTTTACAAGGGAAAACACTTTTAACAAGAGTAAGAAGATAGTTATTTCGTCCCATTTGTCTTAAAATAAGTGATAGGCCTATGTGATTTTATAGAACAGTTGATTTTTTTGTAGGTGATGTGATAGAACAGCTGTTTTAACCCATAGGCTATCTTACTTCATTTACATTTTTTGTAATTATTTAATAATAAGTAACTAAAATAAAATTTGTCTTTGTTGACCTAGGTAAGAATTGACTTTAATATTTTTTATTATGACTTGTTTTGTGTTTTTGTACATTTGCCATATTGCTCTATTTTATTGAACCATTTCAAAACAATAATATGAAATTTACTGATATACTAAAACAAATACATATGAAATTAACAAACAAATTGCATACAGTTTTTGATCATATTATAGAATAACTGCCCTAAAAGTCTCAACAACGCCACCACACTGACTGATTATATCGCTATATAGGACCTAATGTCAATAATTTTGTCATAAATTTACTTAAATTATAAATTCATTTATTCGTTATTCTGTTTAATGCAATCGTCAAAGTTTAGCCATTCATAATGGAAAATAAAACCCAAGAGTTAAACTAGGAATAAATAATCACGAGCACTGAACCTACAATTAATGAAATTGGGTGATATAATGAAATCATAAGTAAAGCAGTAAATAGTAAAATATTAATAATGAAACCCCTACAAAAATAATGTACGAGCCAAATATGTCTATACCTCATTCGTGTTTATAGCTCACTCTGACTTAAAGGTACAAAATTATTGGGAACTGAGGGGGCTCGGGGAGTGGTGGACTACGTGGCTACCAAGGTGCTCAGTGTGTTTTTCCGCAACCCTGCAGAAGGGCTCTATTCGGTTTCGCTTTAGTGTTACCTATTTGTTGAGGGAGCCACATTGTTGTGGGGATATTTAAAGGTAGTAACGGGGAACTAGCCATTCCCCAGGTTCCGTAAGGCAGAACAGTTACCCCTAGCTAGCTAAAATAGCCAAACTGAATTCTAAATAAGACAGATTAATCTAAATAAGATAGATTACAGAAGAGCCTCTCAAATTCGTCACGTTTGAGACCGAGGGGCTGATGAATTCGAAAAAAGACGAATTACGGAAATCGTGAAATTAATATGTAATTATGGGTAAACATAGCGCATAAATTCGAAACATAAGCATTTAATGTAATTAATGTTGTACTTAGATGATTTATGTCGGTGGAAAAACGTAACAACACTATTACGCAACACTATAAAATAGTAGCCTGCAGTATGGTTTGTAATTACAACCAGACAAACATTGCGTATCAAGTTGAACTTGAATGGGTGTTGTCATTCTTTTTCGATTGTTAACATCTCCATTGGAAACATCTATTTTTGCGATGAACTCTTCAATTTTATTGCCATTTTTCTTGATGTCCTTTACAGTCGTTTTAGGAATTCCGTATTCTAACGATAGCTTAACCGCACTTTCGCCTTTTCGTAACCGTTGTGGAATGCCAATCCACGTTACTTATGAATCAACGTTAAAGTTTTATAACTGCCGCTTTTAGACATTTCCCTTTATATAACCACTGTTGGGAAAAATTATTAAATGAAGAAAGGAAACGAAAACCGAACTGTAGAATACAATTTGTGTAAACTACAGTGTAACTTTTAGTGCAATTCAACTCTGTCTACTATGCTGTGGTCAGTGGATTACTGAAGACTAATACTACATATCACGCGTATGAGATGTGTGAGAACAAAGAATATGTTGAGAGATTTTCTCAGTTATCGAAGAACTCATATCTGGTATCGGTCTTATGTGATGGCAGTGCATAACTATACTACGTGATAGTGCAGACGATGTTTGTTGTTATTCTGACTTGTGACGAATAGGGTGACAAATTACAGAAGGTGACGAACTAAAGAGTAACGAATTAGAGAGGTTCTACTATAATTCTAAATAAGACAGTCCGAAACATGACATATTGGCTTTAAGCCTAGAATCTTCGCTGGCCACCGGCTATAACCTATTAGGCGAACAAAACACATAAACTTTAAATCCAACAACACCCTATCTTGAACTAACAACACTCTATTTTCAATTAAGTATGGAATTATAATTTTCTTTGAAAGAGCTGCAGAGGTCTATTCGTTGTTGCAGCCTATCATACAGGACGTAACACGTCCTTGCGGTTCCTGTGTGTAAATATTATAAGTTTTAAGTTTAGAAGAGAAATGACCCTACAACCACTTCGAATCTTCACTGAGAACTGCCCAACTGTATTGCGAGTCGGAAGAACTGCCCTAGTCTTGTCGCTAGGAAATGAGTTTTCAGAACAAATTGACGCCTTCAGAATGCTAACCGCAATTTGCAGCACTATAGTAAAGCATGGGGTTTCGGTCAATGTGGGCGCTCTGCCACAGAAGATGTTAAGGGCAGGGTGATCAGCTCCGATATTTGGTTACTTCAAAACGCTACAACTCACATACTTCAATATGAGTTTCATAATCAGTATTTATCTAATTATATTACATAGAAGTAAGTAGCTCTAGGCCTGGGACTTACTATTAATGTTCAGTGATAATTATGGTATTAATGTACAAAGGAGAACAACGGCGTATTAATGTATTTTAAAGATCGCCATTTTGAAACCAGTTAACATCTTTGGGGTAGTAATTAATCAACACTAATTGTTTCCGTTTTTACATATGTTACTTGAAAATACATTCTAAACAAGGAAAAATTTAAACATAACAAACAATAATTACAATAAAAATATTGAAAAGAACCACAAAAATAATAAAAAATAACAAATAAAACAAGTTACTTAAGATTAAACCCTTATGTACATTTCGATGACCATGTCATCATCATCAGAGGGTCTTGTTACAAAATACAATCTAGCACACAAGAAGTTACAAACTAGAATGATCCTTCTTTAAGACAATACTCTCTTATACAGCTATCTTACAAAATATGTGGGCAACCATGAAGAGCAGTGTTTTAACTTGCAAGTTTGTAAGATTTAAATTGATTTTCAAGTAATGTTCGTGAACAGAAAGAAGGAAAGACTTGATTCAGTCCTTGTTAAGTATTTCCCACATTTTTACCAGTCCATTTAACTCCGATAAAAAAATTAATCAAGTCAAATAAAATTTAAATTAACAGGCAGCTGACTTCTGTTACTCCCAGAATCTGAAAACAAGACAAATTAGTCCTACATAAATGACTATATTTTTTGTTGTTGTTGAAATATAATACAATAATAATATAATATAGTTAATACCATCCAAATGTTTAACAAGTTACATGAAAATAAGCCATACACCAATATGTTTTCTAATATCTCCTCAATTCTAACTCTTTTTGCAATGTGAGAAAACACCACTCAAGTCACTGAATGCTCCTCAGCTTCATGTTCACTACAATCACTGGCCTAGTCCAATACTTGAAGTATTGTAGTTGATAACGTTATTATTCCAAACCTCCAGGCTTCATGTAATCTATAACATTCTTTCAATTAGCCTGTAACACTTTGCAAACCTCCTTTTATCATCTGTCATGGTAAAAATCCGTCAAGGTATTACTGTTTCTCGCAACATAACCTTTTAACTTACCACAGACCAAATCTATGCTATTTACAAGTCAATAGACAATGGACAACTGGAGATAAAGAGTTCATAGTAACTATGAACGGAAGTGTTCAGCTCTGGTTGGAGGAGCATGTGGTCAACCTTACTAGGCTATTTTAGTATAGTGTGTCCACATTTGCTTTTACTTTTAAAATAAGGAAACTTTGTTCACTTTGTCTCTATTAAGAAATTGCAGTCAATATATCACTTTAAATCAATAAATGAATTAACAGTACGTTATTAATAATAATAAATAGTTTATTAGTAATATTATAAGTATGGTATTGATATTGTACATTCAGCATCCAATTATTTACCACACAATAGAGTTGCTTAATGTAATCATCTGGAATTCACTAATTAAATTGTAAGTTATTATTGCGTAACTGAGTAAATACTTTTGAACTTACTTGCTGACGTGTTTTAAAATAATCATTTCATTGACAAAATGTGACCCGTTACTCAAATACCGAGTAGCAGGTCAGCTTCATCAATGAAATGTTTATTTCGAAATGTATTAGCAAGTAAGTGCAAAAGTATTCACACAGTTAAGTAATAATTACTTATAACACCACACAATAACTGATCTTGCACTGGGTATATAAATTTTGAAAATACTATTCTTTATGATATTTATCTACTTTGTTCATGCCTGTATTTCAATTACAATTTAATGCTAAAGTAATTCAGACCTATATGTTACTAAATTTTTCAAATGTGACAAATGTAGCTTGTTCTTATGGATCTTTAATTATGTTCCAGGCCATAACAATAGCACTCCAGCCCCAGACAAACATAGAATAGAAGCAACATTAGCGCATCCAGTAAACTCAATATTGACAACAGAAATGACACAAACTACAACAGATTACGAATATGATGATTTGGACACTAATTTAACAACCCCATTCACTCAAGAAACTGGTTCCAGTTGAAATGATTAAATAAAGAAATGGTAATTTAAAACGATGTTAAACTATGTAATTAAGATAAGTACTTTCATTAAGTTTAGCACTGTATAAGCCTTATTTACTTTATTCGAATATTATTTAGTACCATAAATGAACAGTATAGGGATTTATTTATTAACTGTAATAAGTTTTAAATATATTGCTCAGATAAAATGAAACTAAAGTTTCGAAGTAAGAATCACAATAACCCAGTCTCTAAAGACAAAGTGAGTAATTTTTTATCGGGTGACTTTTTTTATCTAAACTTTGATCATCATGAGAAGAGCTTTTAAGTTCCAAGAAGAATATATGAGATTTGATCATATGTGCTAATTAATCAATTTTACATTAGTTTATGACTGTACGAACTTTAAATTTTGTAAATTTGTAAAAACTTACTGAGACAATAGTGTCTCAATAAGTTTTTACAAAATTTAAAGTTTGGATATTCATAAACTAATGTAAAAGTGATTAATTAAGTTTCACCGAACGTAATATTCTACAAAATTCAAAAAATATGTGGTAAATAAAAATATATATCATCAAGTATTTTATGAAAGATTGAGAATTATGATTCAAGCCCAGCTTGTAGGACAGTATCTTGTTCACAACTATATCAATTTTTTAGTGGACATGAGGGTAAAATGTTTCATTATTTTAGAAATTTGGCCCTTGTACAGGACTAAAGTACAAAATATGAGTATACAATTCTGCCTCTGCTAACATTACAATATTTCTCTTTGTTAATGCTTCTCAGAATAAATCCATCTCATCATAGCAAAATATTGTAATATTAGGGAAAGGCAGAAAATTGTACTCAAATGTATACAAATGTTCTTAACAGAGGTCAAGAATTAATATTAAGGATTTCATACAATTTTGTTTTTTTTTCTGTTGATTCCATCGCCACGTTAGCTACTAGTTATTACTAAACACTTTTAAATGTTTATAAACTTGATTATAGTAGCACTTACTTATATTTGTTGAGGACAACCGTTTCGGGAGATGTGTCCTATTGTTAACTCAGACCGTAACTGATCTCAAGGTTTACGTAGGTAGGGTGGGGGTGGGATATTATGGTGGTGTGGGTGTATGTTGTGAGTATTAGGAGTTATGATGTCAAAAAGTGCGTGTGAATTGTAATGTAATTGTGTATTGAGTATGTGTGTAGGATGTAGTTTGAAGTGTCTGTATATTTCGTATTGTTCGGTTGTGTGGCATTGGTTATTTCTGTGTTGTTTATGAAGAATTTGTAGGTTAGATGTTATGTCTATGTAGTCACGTTTTGTGGAGTTGAGATGATCGGCGAAGTTTGATTGGTAGTTATTGTTTGTTAGTGCTTTTATATGTTCTTGGTAACATATTTAGAAGGACCTCCCTGTCTGGCCTATGTAAATTCGTGCCCCAGTTTTTATAAGTAAGTGTTAAATATAACACAGACCTTTTTTCTTGTAATGACAAAAAAACCTTTACCATTTACTTAACATAAATCAGGAATTTGAGCAATTGTTCAGTAAGTTATTCTCAAAAATCAAAATGCTTCACAATAAAAAATAAAGGACACTTAATGATAAAAATGAAGAACGCATTAAAATAAAAACGTGGAACACTTCACGATAAAATGTTAAATTAACCAAATGTTGTACAGAATGTTTTTTCATTTAACAATGAATATTATGAACAAAAAGATGATATAACTATGTAGAATAGTTTAGCACCTGTTATTTCAAACTCTTTATGAAAAATTTTGAAAAAGAACAAAAACATAAATTAATCACTTAAACAATAGTTTATGACTTCGGAACTTTAAAGTTCACCTATGTAATGGACTACAAAATTCAAGAAAAACATAAACTCTTGTATTTTCCAAGAGTATGGGTTTGATATGTAGATGATATATTTACAACTTTTAATGTTAGAGTGTTAGAAGTCTTTTTCATCAATTATGAACAATCAGCATGGAAATACAAATTTTACACATGAAATAAAGCAGAATAAATATTTACCATTTCTTGATATTGTATGTATTACAAATATTATTAATATTGAGTTTGATGCATATAAAACCTTCAAACAATTATGGCTACATCTCAGTAGATTCGAACTATTAAATATTATATACATTTGGAGAATTTAATGCTATAGATTAATTAAAGTACCTTTTTTTAAATAAAAAAGATTTGGAATTGAGCTTACTGGAATTAAAAGTAATAGAAAAATTTAATGAATATGATTCTAAAATCATCATAAATATACTTAGAAAACAAAATTTGAATAACTTGAGAAAAGATTCCAATATTTTAATACTTACTAGAAACAAAATTGTTAAAAATAATTATATTAGCCTACCATTTCATAAAGATTTAACAAAGTGTTTAAACAAATAAACTTAAAAGTTAAACTTAAGAGCCTAAAAAGTCTAGAAAATTTATTAGGTAACTAAAAGACAAAACACTAATGTTAGATAAGTCAGGAATTTATGAATTAAGCTCATGTGATAAAATTTTCATGTGATTGTATATATATATATATATATATATATATATATATATATATATATATATATATATATATATATATACAGTAAACTCCCGATTATCCGTGGGCGGATTAACCGGTTTGCGGATTATCCGGGGTCTGCCATTATTTTACAAATATCCAATTTTAATTCCAATCAGATTAATGTGTTTAAATTTCCAAACGGTGAATTACGACGTAAATACATATAAGGCTTAATAGAAGTTAAGATGAAGGGAATAGATATGTAAATATCTACGTATTAATTTTTACATTGAAAGAGAAGCATCCCGATGCGGGCCAGCGAAATAAAAGGGGCGAGCAGACTACTGTATATAAGAGACAATGACAAAATGCTTGGACGCCCGAAAACCTAATGTGTATCATAAGATTGTAAACAAACGTCAGCTAATCTCGGCTATAAATAGTCTAGGACGTGACATATGCCTTATCCATGTCTGTCATATACATTATCGATCTTTATGACACAAGTAGACACTGTGCGACAAAATGGTTCTCAAGAAACATATATCGCACATTACAGCTAAATCAATGCTCACAAAAAAACAGACGAAAGTGACAGATTTTGTTCTTAAAAAGTGAAAATATTATGTGTAAAGGAAATTACATATGTACATACATACATACTTACTTTTGACATATACTTATGTACGTATTGTAAATAGTTAGACATATAAATGTACATGTTATAATCCGTCAACGAACGAATACATCGACATTTTAAATTATTTTCTGTATTTATTTTGTCCTCTGAAGATTATTTGTGAATTGCATTAACCGGGGTCATTATTTGTGTAACTTAAGGTATAATGATTGATCGTTTTGCGTATTCTTTGTTCATAGCGGATTATCCGGGGAATTCGTTATCCGGCATTGCCGGGCCACCCTATTCCACGGATAATCAGGAGTTTACTGTATATATATGTACTCACAAAATACACCCACACCACCATAATATCCCACCCCCACCCTAACCTACGTAAGCCTTGAGATCAGTTAAACTTTAAAATTCCGAAGTCATAAACTATTGTTTAAGTGATTAATTTATGTTTTTGTTCTTTTTCAAAATTTTTCATAAAGAGTTTGAAATAACAGGTGCTAAACTATTCTACATAGTTATATCATCTTTTTGTTCATAATATGCATTGTTAAATGAAAAAACATTCTGTACAACATTTGGTTAATTTAACATTTTATCATGAAGTGTTCCACATTTTTATTGTGATGCGTTCTTCATTTTTATCATTAAGTGTTCTTTATTTTTTATTGTGAAGCATTTTGATTTTTGAGAATAACTTACTGAACAATTGCTCAAATTCCTAATTTATGTTAAGTAAATGGTAAAGGTTTTTTTGTCATTACAAGAAGAAAGGTCTGTGTTATATTTAACACTTACTTATAAAAAGTGGGGCACGAATTTACATAGGCCAGACAGGGAGATCCTTCTAAATACGTTATCAAGAACATATAAAAGCACTAACAAACAATAACTACTAATCAAACTTCGCCGATCATCTCAACTCCACAAAACATGATTACATAGACATAACAGCTAACCTACAAATTCTTCAAAAACAACACAGAAATAACCAATGCCACACAACCGAACAATACGAAATATACAGACGCTTCAAACTACATCCTACACACATACTCAATACACAATTACATTACAACTCACACGCACTTTTTGACATCATAACTCCTAATACTTACAACATACACCCACACCACATAATATCCCACCCCCACCCTAACCTACCTAAACCTTGAGATCAGTTACTGTCTGAGTTGACAATGGGACACATCTCCCGAAACGGCCGTCCTCAACAAATATAATTAAGTGCTACTATAGGCATGTTTATAAATATTTAAAAGTGTTTAGTAATTTTGTTCTTATTTTTTCAATTCTTTCTTTAAGCTCACACTCCCTGATATATATCTTGTACAAATTTTCAATCACTAATAAAATACGTTTTTACTCATCCAATCGATTTCGAACACTTTTTTTTAATCTATACCGGATGACAATTGATATTACAGTTTTTTCAAATTTTTATTCACTAATTAAATTATAAAAAGTTAGTGGAGGCGTCAGCTCCGCTAAAATATTAGAAAGAAGACGAAAGAGAGAGATAGTCGCGGTCGTTATTGTGATTGAAATTGTACATGAATAAAATTAAGGCTGGCGGCAAAAATGCCTAATCGACAAATAAACAGTGTTTATCAATAATTAAGCCTCGGGAAAAATAGGCACAAGTTTATGCTAAAAGTATTTGGAACTGATTAACACTTACCCTAAGCTGAACAAAGGGGTTACGTGCACGGTAGGTTTGATGTCTTCTGGACTTCTGCAGCAGGGCCCTGGGTGAAGTGGTGATGGTCAGACGGCTCGTGCTGTAAAACTTAATAAACGGGGTTCAATTCTACTACTATTCACAATTGAAATAAGTCTTTAAATGATTGCGAGCGACTCCGTAACGGCGGCTTGTAACGGCGAGGTTAAAGGTGCATTCGAACACGGCACTTGGATTAAATAATGTACACTTTCGCGGTTAACGAGCATATAAAGCAAATACAATACGAAACACTTAAATTTAGACATACGCGGGGCGAACTTAACGTTCACGAGGTTGGCGAATAAGGTTAAACCCGCAACGGACGTGCTGGTCTGTCTACGGCAAGCAAAAGACTGGGGAGTGAGGGAACTGTGCTAGGGTGGGGGTTAGGTGCGCGCCAAGGGACAACGTGGTGTTAAACTATCGACGATAAACCATAGATTGAGCTATCGAATAGACAAGACACAGGCTGATTAAAGTCGATACTGGAGCTGTTTAATCTACCAAAGCTGACTCCAACATTCCGCCCACCAAAACGGATGTTTTTAATCCGCCCAGGTGGGTAGAGGGCGAAGAACCAGAGAGCACCGGAGACCGAGGGTGCCGAAGAAGAAGTGGTCGGGGTACGAAGAAAGCAGAAAAGAGCAGATGAAGTGAATAGCTCCATTAGCTGTGCTGAAGACAATAGACTGCCGCCCACCCTGGATAACCACTGGGTGACGGTGAACGGGGTTGACTGGAAGAAGCGAGGTGCTGAAGATGTAGCGAAGAAATCTATGGCATTGAAGATACTCAAAGAAACGAGGTTGCACAAAATTGCTGAAGAGGCGAAGAAGTCGAGTGAGATTAAGAACTCGAGGAAACGCGGTTAGTAGAAGTGAAGTCGCTTGAGGACAGCCACCCCTAAACTCGGCCGCTACGTAACCTAGGACTATAGGGGTAGTTTTGGATGATGCTCAAGGTCACCCCGGCCCTGACCCCAGACCAAGGGTTGGTTTTGACCACGTTAAGGGGGGTAGGGGGTAGTTTTTCGAAAAAAAAAAATCGGCCGCTACGTAACCTAGGACTATAGGGGTGGTTTCGGATGATGCGGGCGGACGTCGTGACCCCGACCCTAGCTTTGGGGGTGGTTTCGACCACGTCCAGAAGGGTGGGGGGTAGTTTTTCGAAAAAAAATAAATTCCAGCCAACTAACCTAAGCTAGCCAAAATGGATCAAACCTAACCTAACCTACGTGTTGGGGGTGACCTCGGCCACGTTCAGGACCATACGCGGGGGATGCTCCGGGGGTGGATTGGGGGTGGGGGGTAGTTTTCGAAAAAAATTTGGAAAAACGTGCCTTGACCGATAGGGTGAGTCTAGAGTATATTATTGCGTCGGTAGGGGTAGTTTCACCTTGGGGTAGTTTTTACAAAAAATATGAAATTGCCGAAAATCGATCGGTTGAATCAAATGATCGTATATGGTATGGTTAAAGTCTATTATGGACCGTTGTGGGGCGGATTGCCAAAAATAATCGGGGTCCTAGGTAAAATCCACCCGGGCGTTAGTTGAACCCACCATGGTAGAGCCAATATGGAGCACGCTATCGGTTAAAGCCAACCCGAGCCCAGCCACCCGGCAGCTAGGCGTTAGGTAAAGCTAACACGGAGCAAGGTAAAGCCAACCTGAGTAACCCTGGCCATACCTAGAGACCCCAGGAGCCAGGCCCGTGGTAAAGCCTCTTTGGAGTCAGCCCTAGGTCCAGGGTGGTCGCTATATCAATTACAGCCTATCGACTAAGACAAATGCCTCCACCAAGTCCTAGGTAAAGCCATCACGAGGCCGACCCCTCGGTAAAGCCACCCAGGACTTAGGTAGAACCAATATGGAGCAAGGCCACAGGTAAAGCCACCCAGAACTTAGGTAAAGCCAATCCTAAGCTATGCCCTAGGTAAAGTAATCCGGGAACTCGACCTTAGGTAAAGCTACCTTGGAGCCTGGTCTTAGGTAAAGCCTCTTTGGAGGTAGACTTTAAGTAAAGCTACCCAAGAGTCCGGCCAGGCTGGTTGCTATATCAATTACAACCTATCGACCAAGAGAAATACCTCCACCAAGTCCTAGGTAAAGCCATCCAGGTGTCGGACCTTCGGTAAAGTCACACCAGGAGTCGTGCTAGAGGTAAAGCCCCCAGGAGCTAGGCCTTAGGTATAGCCAACCCGAAGCCTGCCCTTAAGTAAAGTCACCCGGGTGTCAGACCTCCGTTAAAGTAACCGCGGACTCGGGCTTGAGGTAAAGCTGCCTAGGAGTCAGCCCTTAGGTAACGCCGGCCTGGAGTCTGGCCATAGGTAAAGACACCGTCGAGTCAGGTCGTAGGTAAAGCTACCATGGAGTCGGGGCCTAGGTAAAGCTACCATGGAGTTAGACCATAGGTAAAGCAAACACGGCGCAAGGACTCAGGTAAAAGCCATCTCGAAGCCAGCCGATAGGTAAAGTAACCCTGGATTCAGGTATCAAGTGGGGGTGGTTATCAAATAATATATGAAATTACCAAAAAATGATCGGTTAGATCAAACGACCAACGACCTACATAGAGTTCAAATAGTCAACAAGTTGAATCAACCAATCACAACGCGGGGGCCCGGTAGGCCTACGTAAACGGTCAATGTAAGACGTGACGTGTTAAACCAATATATGACAGCCCACATAATGTGTTAAACAAATATGCAAGCCTACATACATACTATGCTAGGCCGACATACTATGTCGGTAAATCACCGGCCAAAGCCTATATGAACTGAGATAGTTTCACATCATATATCAGGTAGAACCACGGGCAGGCAACCGTATAATATGGGGAGTACTATAAGGTATAGCTAAACCAATATATACGATAGCCCACATAATGTGTTAAACAAATACGCAAACTTGCATACATACTATGCCAAGCCGACTTACACGGGCCTACTATGTCTGTAAACACAGGCCAAAACCTTTATGACCTGAGCTATTTTCACCTCTTCTATCAGGTAGATCCTGGCAACCATATAATATGGAAGGTACTATATGGTACATATACCAATGCATAACCTATCAAGCCCACGTAAAGGTTTGAGCGACTCAGGTATTAGGCCCTCCATAACTAGAGGGGCAAGGGTTATGATTGTCAAAATTTGTCTATGCTACAAAATAATAAACAAAGCAATAAAGCCCTGTCGGTTCAGGGAATACGCTTGACCGTGTGTTAGACATGTACAGACATGCAGAGATAACGCATTATCTAAAAACCGCAACGGCTGCCGGCGACCACTATAGCAGGCATAAAAACCCGCACGGCTGTGTCGTTGTGAATCTAGGCACGTGTTTATGCTTTGATTACTGTATCGATTTATTATGTACTGTCGGCATACCAAGGCCTACATATATAATCAGAAATCAGTGTAAATAATCAAATAGCCTCAATGGACATCTCCTATAGCTGTAAATGTATCTAGATATAAAGGTATATATGGAGAAACACTAATAAAGAGGCCTATCACAAAACGTGAATAAATATATGTTATAAAACGATGCCAGGCCATCATGCATGCTATCATACATAGGCTTGTTTAGCCAACACACGTGATAGGACACATAATGTGTTAAACAAATATGCGTGTAAACCTGCATACATACTATGCCAAGCCGACTTACACGGGCCTACTATGTCTGTAAACCACTGGCCAAGGCCTATATGATCTGAGCTATTTACACCTCGTCTATCAGGTAGAACCTGGCAACTGTATAATACGGGAAGTACTATATGGTATAGCTAACAATGCTAACCTATATGGTATAGCTAACCTATCACGCCCATGACGGTCAACAAATAATACAATATAATTTAAAAAAGTTACGCAACCTATATACATACAACGCTAACCAATATAGGCATATATACTATGTAAAACCAGCATGCAATATACTCTAAATAGCCATATATACGTTGTTAAACAAATATGCGTGTAAACCTACATAAATAATATGCTAAGCCTGTGCTAAACAGATATGCGTGTAAACCCACATAAATACTATGCTAACCAACATGGATGCTATCCTACATAGGCTTATATACTATGTTAAACCAGCATGCAATATACTCTAAATAGCCATATATAAGCTGTTAAACAAATATGCGTGTAAACCCACATAAATACGCCAAGCCAATATCCGTGCTATAATAGATAGGCGTATATACTATGTTAGGCCTACATACTGCGTTAAACAAACATGTATGTAAGCCGACAAGGGCCTACAAATTATATCCAATGCATAGTTTAGCTAAAGGGCTATCACACACTATCCTAAAAGCGGCCCTCAAATTACCACATAATACCTGATACATAGCTTGGCTAATCATTAACACATAGTATGACCCAACACATAATATCCGGTGCATAGCCTCGCTAAATAAGCATAAACCCCCAAAATTGGCTTATCAATTATGTATGGTCTAGATACAGTCACACATGTCATTTCAAAAGTCGGCTGGAAAGAAACACTAGCCTGGTATATACTATGTTAAACCAGCATGCAATATACTCTAAGTAGCCATATATACGCTGTTAAACAAATATGCGTGTAAACCTACATAAATACCACGCAGGGCCAACATCTATGCTATCATAGATAGGCGTATATACTATGTTAGGTCTACATACTGCGTTAAACAAACATGTGTGTAAGCCTGCATGCATATTATGCTAAATCGACAAGGGCCAACAAATTATAACACATTATATCCAATGCACAGTTTAGCTAATGGTTATCACACAGTAGCCTGACTACAACTTGCTCACATAATACCTGATACACAGATAGACTAATCATTAACACATAGTATCCGATGCATAGCCTGACGATGGGTTAACATATAGTATCCGATAAGTAGCCTGAGTATGCCCCAACACATAATATCCGGTGCATAGCCTCGCTAATGGTTAACACATGGTATCCAAAGCATAGCTGGGCTAGTGGATAACTAATGGTTAGTTTGACTATGGTTAACACACACAGTATCCGATGCGTAGCTTAGCTAATGGATAACACACAGTACCTGTTGCATAGCTAGGCTAATGCGTATCACATAGTATCCGATGAATGGCTTGACTAAGGGTAACACACAGTATCCGATGCACAACTTAGGATCGAATATGACGTCATCCAGGGCGAAGATGGTGGCTATGTCGATACCGTGATGGCCAGTGTAGGCTAGATCAAATAGCCAACGTTTCAACTAAACTACTGTCTTACGCTAAGTTTAACCGACCAACATACGCGAAGTTCAAACGAACAGCATTTACACCAAGTTCAAATAGGCCACGGCTGGTGAAGGCCAGATCAGCTATTCAACGCTGAAAAACTTACGCTAATCAACCAACATCCACACCGAGGTCAATTGGTTAGCGAAGGCACTGGCAAAAGCTTTAAGCCTTAGACATAATTATAGCTATCAACGCATACCAAAATAGCTATGCAGAAACCGTCAAGGCCATTACACATATTGTCCAGGTATGTTCTCCATCAAACCGAGACTTTAGATACCATCTCTGTAAAACAGCTAACAAATTATACTCTACCGTAATAGGTATGTCAAAACTGTTACCGGCTCATAATCTAAGACAGTGGTTACGTAATGCCCTTTATCAATTTAAGACCTTAAGAGATATCTTCGTAAAGACAGCTACCAATCCGTACTATATCACAATAGTTACGTTAGAGCTACCGATGCTCACCCTACCATAATAGCTACGTACAGACGGTTAATATTGTATAACCTATCACAAGACTTATGTAAAAACAGCTAGGCATAACCTGTCACACAATAACTGCGTAAAGGCCTACCCCATTAAAATAGCTACGAAAAGATAACATCCAATACATACCCTATCATATTAGCTATGTAAAGACAATAAATGCGTAAAGGCAGCTAACAATGCCTACCCCATTAAAATAGCTACGAAAAGATAACAACCAATACATAACCTATCATAATAGCTATGTAAAGACAGCTAAAGATGCATAACCTAACTCAGTAATGATTGCTATTAAATAATGAACCATTACACTGGCCACGTAAAGACAGCTACCAACATCACAATAGCTACGTAAAAACAGTTATCGATCCGTGACCAAGATAATACTTACGTAAGATCTATATCAGTGCTAAGACAATAGCTCCGTAAGGAAAACCTACCACTGCATGAACTACGACAACAGCAAGGTGTGGACGGCTACCAATGCATTACTTATCACAACTACCAACACATAACTCGTCACACTAGCTAAGTAAATAGCGCTACGATTGAATAGCCTATCACACAGGCCAAATGAGGGTCACTAACTAAACCATCACAATATCTCTGTACATGGCAGATGGCGTGATGATCCTTATCTTTATCGCACACCTAACAGTAGGTTAGGTTAGAAGCACTCTGGCTAGCTTAGGTTAGTGGGTTGAAAATAATTTTTCTAAAAACTACCCCTCTAGACGTGGTTGAACCCTCCCCCAAGGCCACGATCAAGGTCACATCGACCGCCTGCTTCATCCAAAACCACCCCTAACTTCTACAACCATAGGTCAGCGATGCCCGTGATGGAGATACGACCAACCTTTGAAAGTTAGGGGTGGTTTTGGATGATGCAGGCGGTCGATGTGACCTTGATCGTGGCCTTGGGGGAGGGTTCAACCACGTCTAGAGGGGTAGTTTTTAGGAAAAATTATTTTCAACCCACTAACCTAAGCTAGCCAGAGTGCTTCTAACCTAACCTACTGTTGGGTGTTCAACCACGTCTAGAGGGGTAGTTTTTAGAAAAATTATTTTCAACCCACTAACCTAAGCTAGCCAGAGTGCTTCTAACCTAACCTACTGTTAGGTGTGCGATAAAGATGAGGATCATCACGCCATCTGCCATGTACAGAGATATTGTGATGGTTTAGTTAGTGACCCTCATTTGGCCTGTGTGATAGGCTATTCAATCGTAGCGCTATTTACTTAGCTAGTGTGACGAGTTATGTGTTGGTAGTTGTGATAAGTAATGCATTGGTAGCCGTCCACACCTTGCTGTTGTCGTAGTTCATGCAGTGGTAGGTTTTCCTTACGGAGCTATTGTCTTAGCACTGATATAGATCTTACGTAAGTATTATCTTGGTCACGGATCGATAACTGTTTTTACGTAGCTATTGTGATGTTGGTAGCTGTCTTTACGAGGCTAGTGTGATGGTTCATTATTTAGTAGCAATCATTACTGAGTTAGGTTATGCATCTTTAGCTGTCTTTACATAGCTATTATGATAAGTTATGTATTGGTTGTTATCTTTTCGTAGCTATTTTAATGGGGTAGGCCTTGTTAGCTGCCTTTACGCAGTTATTGTGTGACAGGTTATGCCTAGCTGTTTTTACATAAGTCTTGTGATAGGTTATACAATATTAACCGTCTGTACGTAGCTATTATGGTAGGGTGAGCAGCGGTAGCTCTAACGTAACTATTGTGATATAGTACGGATTGGTAGCTGTCTTTACGAAGATATCTCTTAAGGTCTTAAATTGATAAAGGGCGTTACGTAACCACTGTCTTAGATTATGAGCCGGTAACAGTTTTGACATACCTATTACGGTAGAGTATAATTTGTTAGCTGTTTTACAGAGATGGTGTCTAAAGTCTCGGTTTGATGGAGAACATACCTGGACAATATGTGTAATGGCCTTGACGGTTTCTGCATAGCTATTTTGGTATGCGTTGATAGCTATAATTATGTCTACGGCTTAATGCTTTTGCCAGTGCCTTCGCTAACCATAACCCATTTGACCTCGGTGTAGATGTTGGTTGATTAGCGTAAGTTTTTCATTTTGATTAGCTGAAACGCTGATCTGGGCATAGCCGCCATAGCCTATTTGGACTTGGTGTCAGTGCTGTTCGTTTGAACTTCACGTATGTTGGTTGGTTAAACTACGCGTATGACAGTAGTTTAGTTGAAACGTTGGTTATTTGATCTAGCCTACACAGGCCATAGCCCTTTTGACCATTACAGCCATCTTGTTCTCCACCTGAATGACGTCATATTCGATCCTAGGTTGTGTATCGGATACTATGTGTTACCTTATATCACGCCGCTCATGAAATGCTGTGTGTTTGTCAAGCTATACTTCGGGTGCTATATGACGAACTTTAGCCGAGCTATGCAACGGATATTATGTATTCATACTTCTCATCGTATACTATGTGTTAGCCCTAGTCAGGCTATGGTTTGGATATATTGTTAGCCCTAGTCGTGATTTGCATCGTATACTATGTATAATGGTTAACCGGGCTATGTATCAGGTATTATGTGGTAATTTGTGGGCAGCTTGTAGGTTAGTGTGTGATATCCATTAGCTAAACTATGCACTGGATATACTTTGTAGGTCCATGTCTTCTTAGCATAATATCTATGCCGGCTTACACACATATATGTTTAACACATTATGTATTCTATTATGTATTTGGGCTTAACACAGTATGATAGCATGCATGCATGTTGGCTTACCATAGTATTTATGTAGGTTTACACGCATATTTGTTTAACAGCGTATATACGGCTATTTAGAGTATATTGCATGCTGGTTTAACATAGTATATATGCCTATATTGGTTAGCATTGTATGTATATAGGTTGCGCGACTTTTTTTAATTATATTGTAGTATTTGCTGACCGTCATGGGCGTGATAGGTTATGCATTGTTAGCTATACGATATAGTACTTCCTGTATTATACGGCAGCATGCCTGAGGTTCTACCTGATAGACGGGGTGAAAATGTGTGTCGGACTCTGATCATATAAGCTTGGGCCTGTGGTTTACCGACATAGTAGGCCTTATGGATACAACGTGTTAATCGTTAGCGGGGCCTCTGGATACTATATATTAAACCTTCGTCAGGCTATGCATTGGATACTATGTGTTATTGATCAGGTATTATGTGGTAATTTGTGGGCAGCTTGTAGGATAGTGTGTGATAGCCGTTTAGCTAAACTATGCGCTAGATATATTGTGTTATAATTTGTATACCCTTGTCGGCTTAGCATAATATGTATGCTGGCTTACACACATGTTTGTTTAACGCATTATGTGGGCCTAACATAGTATATAGGGCCTACGCCTGTGTGGGGTATTGGCCTAATACAGGGTGTATAGGTTAACCTGCATATTGGTTTAACAACGTATATATGGCTATTTAGAGTATATTGAATGCTGTTTTAACAAAGTATATATGCCTGGATGTTGGCTTAGCACTGTATGTACTCGTATATAGGTTGCGTAACTTTTTTAATTATATTGTAATATTTGTTGACCGTCTTGGGCGTGATAGGTTATGCGTTGTTAGCTATACCATATAGTACTTCCCGTATTATACAGTTGTCAGGTTCTACCCGATAGACGAGGTGTAAATGTGTGTCAGGCTTAGATCATATAGGCCTTGGCCGGTGGTTTACCGACATAGTAGGCACATTTAGGGATTCATGTTTGTCGGCTTAGCATAGTATGTATGCAGGTTTACATGCATAATTGTTTAACACATTATCTGGGTATCGTATATTGGCTTACCACAGTATATGAATCTATGTATGATAGCATGCATGTTAGTTTGGCATCGTTTTAGGATCGTTTTATAACATGTATTTATTCACGTTTTGTGATGGGCCTCTTTATTAGTGTTTCTCCATATATACCTTTTATATCTAGATACATTTGCAGCTATAGGATATATCCATTGATGCTATTTGATTATTTACACTGATTTCTGATTATATATATGTATACTGTGGTATGACGATATTACATAGTAATTTGATACAGTATTCAGATCATAAACATGCGCCTAGATTCACAACGACACAGCCGTGCGGGTTTCAAGCCTGCTATAGCGGTCACCGGCCGTCGTTGCGGTTTTTAGATAATGCGTTATCGCTGCAAGTCTGTACATGTCTAACACACGGTCGAGCGTATTCCTTGAAACGACAGGGCTTTATTGCTTTGTTTATTATTTTGTAGCATAGACAAATTTTTGAGTTTGGCAATCATAACCCTTTGCCCCGCATCAGCCATTTTATTTAGGGGTAGGCCACTCTGGTTATAGGTGCGCATGTCGCTCGTACGTCATCAGATATATTAAATCTTTACGTGGGCTTGATAGGTTATGCATTGGTAAATGTACCCTATAGTACCTCCCATATTATACGGTTGCCAGGATCAACCTGATAGAAGAGGTGAAAATAGCTCAGGTCATAAAGGTTTTGGCCTGTGTTTACAGACATAGTAGGCGCATTTAGGGATTCATGTATGTAGGCCTAGCATAGTATGTATGCAGGCTTGCGTATTTGTTTAACACATTATGTGGGCTATCGTATATATTGGTTTAGCTATACCTTATAGTACTCCCCATATTATACGGTTGCCTGCCCGTGGTTCTACCTGATATATGAGGTGAAACTATCTCAGTTCATATAGGCTTTGGCCGGTGATTTACCGACATAGTATGTCGGCCTAGCATAGTATGTATGTAGGCTTGCATATTTGTTTAACACATTATGTGGGCTGTCATATATATTGGTTTAACACGTTATATAGGCCTTCTCGTCTTACATTGACCGTTTACGTAGGCCTACCGGGCCCCTGCGTTGTGATTGGTCGATTCAACTTGTTGACTATTTGAACTCTATGTAGGTCGTTGGTCGTTTGATCTAACCGATCATTTTTTGGTAATTTCATATATTATTTGATAACCACCCCCACTTGATGCCTGAATCCAGGGTTACTTTACCTATCGGCTGGCTTCGAGATGGCTTTTACCTGAGTCCTTGCTCCGTGTTTGCTTTACCTATGGTCTAACTCCATGGTAGCTTTACCTAAGCCCCGACCCCGTGGTAGCTTTATCGATGGTCTGGTTACTGGGTTACTTTACCGAGGGGTCGGCCTCGTGATGGCTTTACCTAGGACTTGGTGGAGGTACTTGTCTTAGTCGATAGGCTGTAATTGATATAGCAATCATCTTGGCCCTGCTCTTGAGTAGCTTTACTTAAAGGCTGACTGCTTTAACTAAGGCCCGGCTCCTGGGTGTCTCTAGGTATGGCCTGATTCCGGGGTTACCCAGGTTGGCTTTACCTTGCTCCGTGTTAGCTTTACCTAAGGCATAGCTGCTGGGTGGCTGGGCTTGGATTGGCTTTAACCGAGGCCGTGCTCCATATTGGCTCTACCTTGGCGGCTTTAACTAATGCCCGGGTGGATTTTACCTAGGACCCCGATCATTTTTGACAATCTGAAACCAGTTCAAACCGCCCCCGCAACGGTCCATTATAGACTTTAACCATACCATATACGGTCTGTTGATCCAGCCGATCGATTTTCGGCAATTTCATATTTTTTGTAAAAACTACCCCTAGGTGAAACAGCCCCCGCAACGGTCCAAAAGGGCCTCTACACGTATCCCGTACTGTCTGTTGATCCAACCGATCGATTTTCGGCAATTTCGTATTTTTTGTAAATACTACCCCTAGGTGAAACTACCCCTACCGACGCAATAATACACTCTAGACATACCCTATCGGTCAAGGCACGTTTTTCCAAAATTTTATCGAAAACTACCCCCCACCCCCATTCCACCCCCGGAGCTACCCCCGGAGATGGTCCTGAACGTAGCCGAGGTCACCCCCAACACTTAGGTTAGGTTAGGTTAGATCCATTTTGACTGGCTTAGGTCAGTGTGTTGGAGATAAATTTTTTTCGAAAAACTACCCCCCACCCCTCTAGACGTGGTCGAAACCACCCCTAAGGCAGGGATCCGGTAGGCAATGACCTCCTGCGTCATCCGAAACTACCCCTATAGTCCTAGGTTACGTAGCGGCCGAGTTAGGTTACAATAAAATTTTTTTTTCGAAAAACTACCCCCCCCACCCCTCTAGACGCGGTCGAAACCACCCCCGGGTCTGGGGTCGCGGCCGGGATGACCTCCTGCATCATCCAAAACTACCCCTATAGTCCTAGGTTACGTAGCGGCCGATTTTTTTTTTTTTCGAAAAACTACCCCCTACCCCCCTGAACGTGGTCGAAACCACCCCTTGGTCTAGGGTCACGGCCGGGATGACCTTGAGCATCATCCAAAACTACCCCTATAGTCCTAGGTTACGTAGCGGGCGAGTTTAGGGGTGGGCGCGCCAAACTGGGCTCATTCCTACTGCGGTTGTACCACACAGGTGCTGAAGAAGCGGTCAAGAGATTAAGGTTGTAGCGGAAAGCCTACAAGCTTATGGACAGGTCGCTTTAATTGTCCATGTGAGGTCTTGACGGTGACTACGCGGGTTATCCGGTCGGGTCCAGGGTGAAGACATACGATCCGACCCATTGGCCAATGAAGAGGGCTCGGATGTTCTCCAGTGATAAATACAAGCTGGCCCTCCTGGAGGGGTGAGGCGTCTTTGTTCCATTTACAGCGTTGAATCTGCGAATGTAGGTATTGGGTAGACCAGGTTTTCCAAAACCGATTGGTCATCTGCTGTAGCATAGTCCATCTGGATTTGAGCGCGGGTTCAAAATGACATTCCTCAGGGAGTGCTAGAAGGGGACGGCCGATAAGAAAGTGTCCGGGCGTAAGGAACGAAGATCCTTCGTTGGGGTCAGGCGAGACCTCGAAAATAGGTCGACTGTTGAGAATAGCTTCGATGCGCATAAATAACGTAGCTAACTCCTCAAGGTTCAATAACGTAGTGCCAAGAGTACGGCGTAGGAGCCCTTTGACGGATTTAACGGCAGCTTCCCAAAGTCCTCCGAAGTGTGGTGCGGCTGGAGGGTTGAAGTGCCATTCAACCCGTTGTGCGGCGAGCTTGCGTTGGATGATTGACTTGGATTGGTCGAGCATCTTATAGACCTCGTGCAGGCGGTTGGCGACGCCGACAAAATTGGTGCCATTATCTGAATAAATGTCTGTAGGCAGACCACGTCTTGCGACAAAACGCTGAAGCGCGGCGAGAAAAGCATCAGTAGAGAGGTCTGATACTACTTCCAAATGTACAGCCTTAGTGGCCATACAAACAAATAGGCATAAGTAAGCTTTCAGGATCTTTGCCGTACGAAGATGGTTGGCCTTAGTGTCGAAAGGTCCAGCAAAGTCAATGCCTACCTTACAGAAAGGTGGCGACGGAGTGACACGAGAAGACGGTAAAGCTGCCATCATAGGTGGCCGAGGTTTCGACTGTAGTCTAAAGCATCGCATGCAAGCATGAATGCGTTGTCGTAACAACGAACGTAGCGCAACGATCCAGAACTCACCATTGATCATCGCTTGCGTGGTACGCGGCCCAGCATGTAAGGCGAGGCGGTGATAATGATCGCATACAAGATTGACATAATGATGCCGCTTAGGCAGTAAAATGGCATGCTTAGCTGCGTATGGTATATCAGCATGATTAAGACGTCCGCCCACCCTAAGTAGCCCCACTGAGTCGATAAAGGGCGTTAGGTTGCGAAGTTGAGCACTGATCGGGACGCCGCGGTGTAGGCGTTGCAACGTTTCGCTGAAGGCTAGCTCTTGTATGAGCTTAACGCAAATATTTCTGGCGTTCCTTAATTCTTGTACTGAAGGTGCAGCGAATGAAATCTTGGCTACGGTGTTCTTGGCTTTGTAGCGAGTGTTGTGACAATGGCTGGTAGGCTGGGTCTTAACGCGGCAATTGTTAACGAAACGAAGCACGTAAGCGAAGACATGATGCAGCGTGGTTAGATTGGAATGACGCTCAATAACGTTCAATAAGTGGTTAGGCGCTTGGACAGTCGCGCAGAGCACCTGAGGCTCGGTCTTGAGCTCGGTCAGGTCGCGGTTCGGTCCAGTTGGCTTAGACAAACGCCAAGAGGTAGTACATTGTAACGCCCATGGTGGTCCGTGCCACCACAGTGGATGTGTAGCAAACTGCGCGGGTAGGCACCCACGGGAAGCAACGTCAGCGGGGTTGTCAACAGTTGAGACGTGGTACCAATGATTGGTCGAAGTGTTCGAGGTAATTTCAATAACACGGTTGGCAACGAAAGTTTTCAAAAGATGTGGCGGGGTGCTAAGCCAATGCAGCACAATTTCTGAGTCGGTGAAGAAAAGCGTAGCGTTGTCGGCCACAAAATTCACAGCAGGCTGAACAGACTTATAGAGCTTGGCCAGTAAGACGGCGCCGCAGAGCTCCATTCGAGGTATAGTGAGTGTTTTGACGGGAGCCACTCTGCTTTTAGCCTTTAGAAGGCTGACGGAAACTAAACCGTTCCATTCAGTTCGCAAGTAGATGGCGGCTGCGTAACCAGCTTCGGACCCATCACAGAAGCCTAATAAATGATGTTTGGCATCACGTGTGCCCACATGTCGAGGTATTTGAATGTCAGCTAACTTAGCGAAGTGGACAATGAAGCTGTCCCAACGACTGCGCAGCGCGGTGGGCAAAGGTTCATCCCATGATAACCTTTCGAGCCACAATTGTTTCAAAAATGACTTGATCCAAAATGTGATAGGCGTAAGGAAGCCCAGTGGGTCGAAGGTGCGAGCGACATAAGAGAGAATGGTGCGTTTCGTAGGCACCGACACAAAGTTTTGAATACGATAAGAAAACGAGTCATTAACAGGATGCCATTGGAGTCCCAATATTTTAACAGCGGTAGAGTCGTCTTGGAATAACAACGGGTGCTCCAGGTGAGAAGATGGCAGCGTCGACAGCAGCGCGGGATCGCTGGAAGACCATTTCCTGAGCTCTAGTCCTGCCAGTGCGAAGATGCTAATAAGTTGCCGTATTAATTCCTGGGCGTCCTCGGACGTATCGGCGCCAGTGACGACATCATCAACGTACGTTTGATGAAGAATGGCATGCGACGCAGCAGGGTAACAGTCGCCCTCATCTTTGACGAGTTGTTCGAGTGTACGTAGGGCTAAATAAGCAGACGGGGTAAGCCCGTAAGTGACAGTGGCTAGTTCATACTCCATCAGTGGAGAATGAGGAGTCGGTCTGTACAAAATGTGTTGATGACGACGATCATCCTTGCGCACGGCAATTTGGCGGTACATCATTTTAAGATCCGCGCAGACGGCGTGAACAAACAATCGAAACGAGATAATAACGTTGGACAGGTCCCTTTGTAACTTAGGGCCAGCCAGCAATTGCTGGATTAAAGAATGCGCGTTGCAATCAGGCGCAGAAGCATTGAAAACTACTCGTAATTTAGTAGTAGAACTATCGGCCTTGAAAACGCAATGATGTGGTATTAAATAATTCGAAGGCTTAACGGCAGGGTACATATGACCTAAAGTCATATATTCTTTCATGATTGATGATATTGTCGTGAGACATCCGGTTGTCGGCTCAGACGGCGTTCCAGAGCATGATAACTAGCAAGAGCGACATTACGGTTTGACTTAAGTTCGACGGCGTCAGGTTTAAAAGGCAAAGCTACGACATATCTCCCAGTGGCGTCACGTTCAGTAGTGGTGGCAAATAAATTTTCGCAGAGCTGCTCATCCGGGCTCAACAAGTTAGACTCGTTTACCTCTTCGATTTCCCAAAATCGTCGCATGTTTTCGTCGATAGACTTGAGCGAGGTGATAAACACGCGTGGTTGTTGTGGCGTACTATAAGGTACAGATCCCATAATGACCCAACCTAAAAGTGTGTTAAGTGCCGAAGGTTGGCCATGAATGATGGTACGAGGCCCGTTGATAATTATTTGCGTGAAGACATCGGCGCCCAGTATAATGTCAAGAGGGGCAGGTAAGTCGAACTGAGAATCAGCTAACGGTAAGTGCTGATATTGAGCGCTTAAAGCAGAGGATAATTTATCAGCTGGCAGCGGGTCAGTTATATGGTTGAGCACAGCGGCTTCCGTAGTCAGCATGACGCCCGCGTCATGTCGTGAGAATAAAATTAAAGTTACGTATTCGTGAATACGTGTAGACTTGGCAGCGACGCCAATCAAAGACAGGTTCGATCTCCGAGTAGGCAGGCTCAACATATCGCTAGCTTGTTTCGTAATGGCAGATATCTGACTGCCGGGGTCGATAATAGCTCTTAGAAAACGAGGTTGACCATAATGGTCCTGTAGGACGACTTGCGCGGTACCCAACAGGAAGCGAGACGAGGTAATGTTGCATGACAAAGAACGAGGTTGAGCTTTAGTATCGATTGGATGGCTAGCGGTTGGCCTAAGGCGTCGTGGGGCGGCTAGTCATTGCTGCGGCAGTGCGTCGTTGTGCAGCAGTGTGTGATGTGCTTGGCTGCATTGTCTACAACGATGACGAGACTGACACTGAGCTTGATAATGAGAGCCGAGACAATTATAACACCGTTGTAATTTTGAAATAGCGTCAATGCGTTCCGCTATTGTAAGAGAAATAAATCGTTGACAATTAATGATGCAGTGACTTTCTCCGCAGTAGTAGCATTTACCTACGCGCGTGGTAGGCGCGTTAGACTGATTGAGGTTAAGCGGTGGCGAGCGATTGCGAAATGTTGACGTTCTAGGCGCACTCATAATAGGCAACAAGTTAGGTTGTAGTGGTTGATTAACCGGTTGCATAGTGACTGGCGCAGCACGTTTGGACTGAATAGTACCTTGGGCGTCCTTATTCTGATGGCTATTGTCATTTGACGCTACTGATTGAAATCTAGGGCTGTGATCCAAAGTGAGGTTAGGTTCAGACAAGTAATTATTCGGTTCAAGGGCCCCTTGAAACCCGGGTTTATCCATCGATGACACCAACATGCGGGGTCTTTGACCACGTCCGGCGTTTGCTACAACCACGGCAGCTGGTTGGCTAAGCATCTCCAGGGCTCTAGCCTGTTCAGTTATAAAGTCGTTCAATAATTTATATGTCGGCATGCGGTTAGTGCCTAGTCGGCTTTCAAAACTTAATCCTGTCTTGGCATCCAAATTATTAATTGCCATAGAGAACAATAAGAAATCCGCTAAGTCTTCGAGAGGTATAGCTCTTAATGCACAGACGGCATTAGAGTGCGCGGTTAAGAAACGATTTAGTTCCGCGGGTGAAGCATTATTGATGCGCTGAAAGTCTTTAATTATGTTAAAGTAATGATCTGCGAGACGTCGCGGGTTCGCGTATCGGTTACGCAACGCATTGTAAGCAATGTTGTAATTTGCTTCGGAGATGGAAAGTCCGGTGACGATGGCCAGTGCATCTCCCTTTAAGACGGACTTTAAGTATTGAAAACGTTGGATATTGCTAAGCGTCTCATTGTTATGTACCATAGAGTCGTACATCGTAACAAAATCTATCCAGTCGTCGCTCTGGCCCGAAAAGCTTGGCAAAGTTAGACTTGGAAGGTTAGGTGAAGTCGGTGTTGATTTGACAGGCGAGGTCGAGGTAACCTCCGTCTTAACGAGGTTAGGATATTTTACTATCATGGGCAGATAGGTGTCCTGAAATTGACGTTTTGCTATAAAGACATTCTTGACAAATTCGGAAGCTTGACTGTCAAAAGTCTGCTCCGCGCGGTCAAAAGTTTCGATAAATTCGACATGAAGGCGCCTGACTTCCTGCACTATGCCCTCAGACATTTCACTATCACCGAGCAAGCTGTTTACTTGCTCTAAATCACTGCATATAGCCTTCAACTTATCAAGGCAATATGCGTTGTTATTAGCCATCGTGACAAAATTTAAATTAACAAAAAACAAAATTTAAATTAAATTGCAATTATGTTTAAACCAAACCTAATGACTACACAATGGTACATTTAATTACGAAAGAGTGGACTGTATAATAAAGTTAATATAAGACATAACGTTTTACAAATCATAAGCATTAGATTAGAACGGCTGCAAGTTTTCCTTATTGAACAGGATAAATCTACAGTGTAGCTTTCACGGATCAATATTGAGCCTATCTTGTTTAGTCAAGTGTTCCTTATCTGCGCAGGTGTCCCATAAATCTGCTGATAACAGCGGAAAGCAGCTGCAAGCTACAGCTTGTGACGTCACTACTGCGTATTGAATTTAGACAAGGAAATAAATGCGGGAAAATTACACAGGATTACGCAATGCTTGCAACTTAGCTTATTACTGTGAAATTTAACACGCTTCGAAATTGTTCGCACAATAAATAACACTTATAAATCACTAATAAAACTTATTTATAAAGCAAATGCCTCGCTATTAAAACTGAATAAGGTTCGAGGTTACTGAGAACTTTAACACTTGTTCTTTGCACTTTAAATGTTTATAGGTCGCTACAATGCAAAAAATCCGGCACGGTGGGACCAAAATGGAGGCGTCAGCTCCGCTAAAATATTAGAAAGAAGACGAAAGAGAGAGATAGTCGCGGTCGTTATTGTGATTGAAATTGTACATGAATAAAATTAAGGCTGGCGGCAAAAATGCCTAATCGACAAATAAACAGTGTTTATCAATAATTAAGCCTCGGGAAAAATAGGCACAAGTTTATGCTAAAAGTATTTGGAACTGATTAACACTTACCCTAAGCTGAACAAAGGGGTTACGTGCACGGTAGGTTTGATGTCTTCTGGACTTCTGCAGCAGGGCCCTGGGTGAAGTGGTGATGGTCAGACGGCTCGTGCTGTAAAACTTAATAAACGGGGTTCAATTCTACTACTATTCACAATTGAAATAAGTCTTTAAATGATTGCGAGCGACTCCGTAACGGCGGCTTGTAACGGCGAGGTTAAAGGTGCATTCGAACACGGCACTTGGATTAAATAATGTACACTTTCGCGGTTAACGAGCATATAAAGCAAATACAATACGAAACACTTAAATTTAGACATACGCGGGGCGAACTTAACGTCCACGAGGTTGGCGAATAAGGTTAAACCCGCAACGGACGTGCTGGTCTGTCTACGGCAAGCAAAAGACTGGGGAGTGAGGGAACTGTGCTAGGGTGGGGGTTAGGTGCGCGCCAAGGGACAACGTGGTCTTAAACTATCGACGATAAACCATAGATTGAGCTATCGAATAGACAAGACACAGGCTGATTAAAGTCGATACTGGAGCTGTTTAATCTACCAAAGCTGACTCCAACAGTTAGGGTATCCAGGTCAGATTCAAACTGGGTATCTTGATGTTCGAAGTCTAGCGCTTTGGCACTGCAGCAACTTTCCCATAGCTAAAAATGTACTTCTCAAAGATGAGTATGAATTTTTTTTGCCCCTATCTGGTTGTCGTTGAAACCTCTATTTCACAACCTTAAATTGTTGCCATGGTTACCACACAATATCATAAATAATGCTCTAGGATTAAAAATGAATGAAAAGAAAAAAATAAACAAACAAATTGCATTAATGGTATCGTACCTTGCTTTACAAATGCGAAAGGAAATTACAAGACAATGCAAGAGAAGAAAAAAAGAAAGCCTATAAATAGTAACAAACAAAAATAATATTCCTACACCATATATAGAAAGGAAAATGAAAAATTGGAAACAAATTCGCTTTCTATTTTGTCATTTAATATTGTTATTCTCACATATGTTTAATACATATTTATATTAATTGGAATTATAAAGTAAAATAAAATGAATCTTTGTTGATTTAAGTAGCAATTTACTTGAATTTTTTTTCGTATTAGTGCCTACTTGTTCTTGTTTTAGCTTCTTAGTTTGAGTAGATTGATAATATAAAAAATATTGATTTCAGATAAGTCAAAGAGGAACAACTCATTCTTCATTTCCAGTATATGCCTACATGACAACTGAAAATGGTCTAGGGTGTGAAAACAATTTCATTTCAAACCTAGGCTAGATTAGTTGAAAATGGGACCAGAATAAATCAATCTAAAACCTGATAAAAAAATAACAGTTCATAGGTTAAATTTGAAATAAACAGTTTATTCATAAACTCTATTGATCTTCCAGATATATTGGATTTGGTTTCATCTGTAGGTAATATTTAATACGTCCAATTATAACTTACTACATAGTTTACTTATTATACTCTAATATATATTGATTGTTACAATTACAAAAACATATTTTTAATAAACTTAGTTTTTGAGTGGAAATAATGTGGTTTTGTTGTTTTGAAGATAGCAGTTGCAAAACTGTTTGCAAATATACTAAGAAATTAAAGAAACATTAGTGAATAATTTAGTTTTACGTTATTACAAGGATAATTATAGAATTATAATTCTAGTCACTACTTAAAAATGTTATGTGTCCAAGTTTCTAAAATAACGAAAAACTGATGCTTGAAATTTAAAACTGTGTTTCAACTGTCATTGTAGAATGTGTTCAACAAGTCGCTTCATTAGAGTAGCAGCTTCAATGTAGGATATTGTGTACGTTACTCCTCTCTATGTAAATAAAAAACAGACCTTGAAAGTTTCATATCCTGCTGAATCTATTAAACATACCCAGTTATATCTGCAGGGTCTAGGTAGTAAGAGAAAATTGAGGCTGCTATTTTAACGTTACTGTGGATGGATTTTATGAACACCTCATATTTAAAGTAGCAATTAGTTAATCTGGGAGTAACACATCTTCAAAGAATATCCCAGTATATGTTTTTGGTAAAACTGTTCAGAATTAGCTATTACTTTGTCAACTGTTTAAAAATATTTTTAAAATAGTAGTCAGTTTATAAATTGAAGACACTTTAGTCTGACAATGCTAACAACAATTCTAAATAATTTATATTCTTATATGATGTTGAAAATTATATATAATTAAACTTTTAAAACTGAAGATACAAGGAGCTATCATAGAATAGCAATAAAATTTTTAGACTTTATAGTATATTTATACTAATTGAAAGAAATAATACTCACAAGTTTAAGTCAATAAATTGTAAGTCTGAGGACTGTTTCCACTTGACCATATTTCCATTATATATCTCTGGGATGGCTTAGACTATGGCCCTACATGAGGGAGCAACAGGCAAAAAACATCTGTTTTGGCTTAATCTAGTTTAAAAAGTGTCCTTTCCACAGTATCATTTTGTAAAGTTACAGTATTAAAAAAAACCTTCAGTGTTTTTTTGGGAGGGCATCCCTTGCTCGCATAGGTATTGCTCTTTAAGTTCAGCGTGTCATTTTCTAGTGACCATTTTGGAGATGGTTAGTATTTGATAGATAGCTCTTGGAAAATAATAGTGTTCCCTATGACTATGGGACGGTTGTATACTGGATTTTATTTTACAAAATAGAAAAAGTCAGTGATTTCAAAAGGTGACATAGTGGATAGGGAGCACAGGGCTTCCATGTTTTACAAAAGATTAAATCAGAATAATAAAAAAATGATAGAACTGTATGCAAAAAGAACTAGAACACTTATTACACAAATTGAAGGAAGAAATCGCACAAACACTAAGATCCGCCAAGTCACAACTAAATCTTCAGCTATAAGTTTGCTGATCTTGTGTGTCTTGGAAGAAAATGTGTTCTTGGCAACCTGTCCAAGAGCAAATGATTATAACAAAGTATTTATACCTGATACATTAGCCGTATAAACATTTTTTTATCATAAGAAGCTTCAAACAATTAAACGGTTTGGCCAGTTTTATTTTAATATTCTACACAAAATTTAACTAATGATCTTTTTAAAGTTCAATGAAAATTTACAGAACTAAAAAAATGCTCTCTTTTTAAACAGTTCTAACTACTTGTGAGTAATTTTATAACCACACCATGTGAGTTCAGAAACTTTATTCTTAAATTACACATATTGTACTCAGAGTATGGTAGTTAAAACCTATATAAAACTAAATGCGTTTTTATTATATTAGACTAGATCAGAAATACAAAAAAAAAAAAATTGGTAGCATAGAATTAAAATTACAAAATTTCAATTTATAAACACTGAATGTACTGATCAGGTCAATATATAATATTATACACTTACTAATATTTGTTTGTTATATTATTAATTACATTAATATGGCAGAAAATATGTAAATACTGTAATATTTTATATAACCATGTATGTATATAGATGGCAAATAGTTATCAATTCAAAATATTTATTGGTGTGTTATTGTTTAGTTTATATTTTGCTATATCCTGTTGAGATATCTTATTTTTTTGAATAATAAACAAGAACTTTTTAAATTGATATTTATCTAATGTTTTTTATCTTATCCTCCTCAAATATTAAATTCACTGATAAAAAAACAACACTTTTTCCAAATAGTTTCAATTCGGTGTCTTCAGCTTTATGTGTTCAACATCATTTACTTGTACTTAATACTAAAAGTTATGTATTATAACAATATTGAGTTTTTAATAAGTTTAATGTCCATATGTTTTTAGATGATTTAAAAACCAATATTTTTATCATTCTAAATGAACTGTTGATTTTTTATTTGAACAAATATCTAATGTCATAATTATACTGATGCAAATTAACTCCAAAAATTAATATTTCATAACTTAAAGGTTTAATAACAATATATGTTAGGAAATACTAATGAATCGATATTGCAACTATTTCAATCTACTCATTCATTAGTCAGTTAATATTTCTTCTAAACTAAATTAAATAATAATTTATCATACTTTTAGTGTCACAAAACAATGATAACGTTAGTGTAACATTTAGGATCTTAAGTAAAATGGACCTTATTCTAACAGTGTAAACATTAATATTAATCTGAAATTATTGTAAAAGTTACAAAATAGATAAATATATTTATTTCTTATATATTTAAGTTTTGCTTTATTTATTCTACATATTGAGCTCCCTTATTGTTAATGATTTCTTGAGCAACTGTGGCCTATGTTATAATATTTTAAATAATAAACCCAATAACCACAAAATAACTTTATTTATTCACTTTATGTACATTTCAGTTGCAAGGTAACCATCTTCAGAAGTACTGAACAAAAAATTAATTTAATTTAAAATGTAACATATATAGCAGAAAAAATATTGAGATTATAAATTTATTCTTATTTTGTCTTAAACATTGTCACTTAAAATCAGCTGATTTTAAGTGATAGTGACAATGTTTAAGACAAAATAAGAATAAATTTATAACCTCAATATTTTTCTGCTATATATGTTATGTTTTAAATTAAATTAATTTTTTGTTCAGTACTTCTGAAGATGGTTACCTTGTAACTGAAATGTACATCAAGTGAATAAATAAAGTTATTTTGTGGTTATTGGGTTTATTATTTAAAATATTATCCCTTATTGTTAACAACACTCCAGAAAATGTCACAAAAGAAATCATACACATTTTGAACACCATTACACAACAGAACTACTTAACTCACAACAACAAATATTACACACAGAAACAAGGCCTACCAATGGGTTCACCGATTTCAAGCATTCTCGCAGAAGTATTCCTACAACACATAGAACAGAATAATATCATAAATAACAACAAACACGCAGATAAGATAATATATTGGCACAGATATGTAGATGACGTTTTAATACTATACCGAGGAAACATAAGGCAATGCCAACAACTCCAAACATATATAAACAAAATACACAAAAATATCCAGTTCACTGCAGGAAAACAACAAAACATTGAATTTCTTAGACATCACTATAACAAAAAATCAAAACAAACATGAATTCAACATATACCGCAAGCCAACCATGACAGACACATTGATATACAATTCATCGAACCACCCAATACAACATAAACACGCAGCATTCAAACATGTACTACACAGACTAAATAAAATACCTATGTCCACAACTAACTACACAGAGGAACTAAACACAATCAAATATTTAGCTCACAAAAATGGATATGACAATTATTTAATAGACAAACTACACAGAAAAATACTCAACAAAAATAGTAACAACAAAAACACGAACACAAACAAATTCATCACCCCCACATACATAAACAAACTCACAAATAAGATAGTGCACCAATTCAAAAAAGCAGAATACAATTTAGCTTACAGAACAACAAATAAAAGCCAAACAGCTATCAGACACACCATTAATAACAATACCAACACATACAATAACCCAGGAGTATACAAACTAAATTGCAACAACTGTAATAAGTTTTATATTGGAGAAACAGGCAGATCTTTTGCCGAAAGATATAAAGAACACAAAAGGGCACTGCACACTACTATTGAATCCACCTTCGCAAATCACCTCATAGACACTAAACACTCATGCAAAAGTATGGAAAATAACATGAGCATCCTCCACACATGCAACAAAGGCCATAAATTAAACACACTAGAACAGTTTGAAATATATAGACATAGCAACACACATAAAAATGACATCTTAAATGAACAAACATGGCACAGATCACACATACTTTTCGATCACATCACTTCTAACTTTCAAAAAGATGGTACCAAGGAAGCACAACAGCAGCATTCCTAGCAGCAAAAATACGAGGCTGAAGAAGTCGTAAGACAAAAACGTTTCCTCCAAGTGTAAGTTAACATTAACAACTTTTAGTTAACAAATGTCTGTGCGCAAGTAATAGCAAAAGTGTAATTTGCAAATGTAATTTTCCCATTCCTCTATAGCTTTACTCATAACTCCGATGCCCCTTGGCCTTCCATGGCTCCTGCACTGCAGGGGTATTGCCTATGCCACTGTCTTTCATCTTGTAATACATAAACTACAGAATTTCAACAGTATTTCAATCATTTCTAGCAACAGAAACACCATCTAAAATTATAGCTATTATAAACCCGAATAAAGTGAAATATGGTGTTAATTTTAAAAATATACTGAACGTACTCATATTTCAGGATACCATATTGTATATTCTTCAGCATTATTACATTTAATCCCAATTATTTCAAAAAGTTTCTGTTATTTTGAAATAACGACTTTTTTACTTCTTGATTACACTCGGCAAAAAGCCATTAATTACTGATCTTTTTCAGCAGACTCGTTTTGTAGTTGATCATTGCTGATTATTGACAGTGTTAGTTACAGTCATTACTTTCGCTCATGTGTGTAATGTTATTGTGAGTTTGTCCCTGTTACATAACACACCTGAGCAACAATCTTTGCATAAGTCAAAGCAATGAACAATGCTCTGGAGTGTGAAACACATGACTGCTGAAAAACATCACTAAGTAGTGGCTTTTTGTCAAATATAATCAATAAAATTGCTTGTAATCATCCTGAATTCACTGATTAAACTATAATTAAATGATACTTAACTAAGTGAATACATATTTACTTATTTAATTATAGTATAATCAATACGTAAATTTTACTAAAAAACCTAGAATTAAAACCCAAAAACTGATCAGTTTTAGTTGATGAAAGTAATTCATATTTTGTGCTGAAGCAATGAAATGTTGTATTTTAAAATTGTTGTAGTAATCTTTTATTTAAATGTTGTGGTGAAAGATTAATGAAGTTAAAATTTGATTTTGTGAAAGAGAATAGACAGAGAATTACATTAATATATTTCACATAAGGAATAGGTTACAGATAATGTTTTGATGGTGTATGTAGATGAATTGAGAGAGGAAATAATGTTGGTTAAAGTCACAACTGCAAGGTAGGGGATCTTAAAAAAATGTAAACCGTTTTAGCACCAAAGTCCATATATACGGACATTATAACCCAACTGAGAAATGTCAGCATCCAAATATAGCCATCCATTTTAAGGCCAGCTGAGAAATGCCAACTCTGTATATAAGGCCGTCTAAAAAACCGCAGAGAAACGTTGCTAAAAATTGCTGTAACAATTATATTGATGATCAAAACCAAATCTTTTTTTTTTTAACATCAAAATGTTCAGAAAGAAGTTTACAATAAGGAAATATATACTTTTATAGTACAAATTATAGTAACAGTAATCAAAGTCAGCGATTATTAACATGGCTGATTGTATAAAATTGACAATTTTAGAGATGTTAGTTTACTTTATACGTGTTTCTGTACAGTTTTAGTTCTTCTTTTTAGTAATTATATGTGTAATAGGGAACAGAGTTTTTTAAGTGGGGATTTTGATGCTTAAACTAAAAATATTTTAAAAATTAAAATGTAGATACATATTTTTTGTCATTTACTTTACCATAAATGTTAGTTATCAGTATTTTTCTTGTATCATCTCATAGATAATCATTTGGTACACAATTTAAAAAATAGTATGGCTCTATTTCTTAAATTAATAATTTTAAAGCTATTTTAGTAAAACCTATAAACATCAATAACAGTTTTTTAATAAAAAAAACAGAATCAACTTTAAAAAAAACAACCCGAAAATATAATTTTCACTAACTAAAAATTATAAGATAATTTTCCAATAATGAAAACATAATTTATCATAAGCTTGTTACCCACAAAATTTTGAAGTAGGTACCGAATTTCATACTTGGACTCATATTTAACATTCTGAGTCCAAACAACGTGAACGTTGTCCTTGTCTAAGGCCGGGTGAACGTAACATACAAAAATACAAGAAGCATAATCAATAAAATAAACCAACCAGATAAAATAAATCCCATACTTAATAATGAAATATATAAAATCAAATGCCCAGAATGTAAAAAAATTTATATTGGCCAAATAAAAACAAAAATTAAAAGACAGACATAAAGAGCATCTCAAAGCATACATCAAACTAAACATTTACAATTCAAACTTAGCCACACACGCCATAAAAATAATCATACATTCGCTTCATTAGAAAACATACATCTAATACAAAAAATACAAAAATGCCTCAAAATGACAATCTGGGAACAACTACAAATTTACTAACACGAAAATGATACAATAAACAAACAAATAGAATAAAATTAAAAAATAATAGATTATTTAACTTAATAGACAAAATTAACATCAAGACAAACTAAAACCTTCCATTGTGAAGTGAAACCAAAAATAGAAAATTTCCGCTATACCGCATGGCAAAGGAAATCCCACAGACCTGGCAACAACAAGAAGCTCTTAGTTTCAGTTGATACTAAAAAAATTAGGATTTTTAATTAAAAATCCTCGAAAGTCGAGTAGCATAGCCTATATACCAAGTAAGGTTCTTGTTTAAGTACATTAATGTGTAAGAGTAATTAATGTATAATTATAACAGTACTTCATCAACTATGTTATTACAATTTTTACTTGAAAAAATATTTTTATTCTAGTTACATGTCTTGTACTAGTATCATTTCTCTTGGATTTGTAGAAAGCTTGTTCAAAACTCTTGTTTTAATCCAATCCTGATTTTCCTTAAAGAATTTCCGATGGACGCTCATCAAACACAACCCAGTCAATCTTTCCTCTCCCATTGTACTTCTCAGGCAGGTCTTTAACCTTCAAGAGTACTGAAATAACAGTAGCTGTAGTAGATGGCAAAGCACTTAAGAGAGGAGTGCATGCCTTGTTGCAGGAAAAAAATATTAGCCTCCTCCAAAAGTGCAGCCACTTCAATATCCTTTAATTTGTCTCCTGCTAAATCCTTTTCCCACAGAATATACCACAAATCTAATTCTGCAGCAGAGATATCACCCAACTCATAAAACTCCATGAAAGACTGCATTTTTCCCCAAATCTTTTGAAGTGATTTTTAGCGTGTATAAAGGATGAAGATGGGATAAGGCAATAGCAGAAGTATTTTTGTGTGAGAATCTAAGATTCAATGATAAAGTTAAGGAGTCAAGATAAAGGATGATCAACGACCGTCTGCAGTATTCAATCACAGTCTCAGATGATGTTTTACTTCTATATATTTGCTTATGAACAATTCGTGGAGCTATTAACTCAATGCCGAGTTTCTCCACGATATCATGTGATTTTTTTAGTAGTTCATCAGAAACCTGCTCAATATCTTCTTGATAACATCAAGGATTTCACCAATTTGTTTTCTCCCCATAACTAATTTCATATTTTGGGTTCCAAAATCTCAGAGTACTTTGTCATCATGATTAAACCTACAATGAAAATTGGTTTAGAAACTGCACAGTGCAATTGATAGGCAAATTTTCTTGTAGCATAGTTTCCTTCAACCGAGAGATGTTCTAGCGCATTGATGATTTCAAGGAAGCTGTCTGTAAAATTTCTAATGCTCTTGTATTTCTCAGACCAACTGGTCTCACAAAGTCTTGATAGATTAGGAGCCAAATTTCTGCAGGCTGGCGACTTACTAAAGAAGGATGTTGTATCCTTAACTTTTGCAATTAAGTTTCTTATTTCCGGTAGTTTGCTAGTATCATTGGCTACAAGATTCAGTTTATAGCTTGAGCAATGGAAAAATAAAGATTTATTGGACTTTTTCTTCAAAATGGCCTGTACACCATGTTTTTTCCCAGAAATTGTAGAACATCAGTCAAATCCATTTCTCACACAATTCTCTGCTAAAAGATGCTGATCAACTATAAAACTGTGAATTGCGCTAGCGATTGTAGGGGCATCTTAAGATTTCAGCTCAACTTAGCCTACAAGTTCTTCTCTGACGTTTTCTTGATTCTCATCATAAAACCGCAATCCGATAGAAAGCTATTCTTTTCCAGCAATATCCGCTGTTTCATCGACCATTATAGTGTAGCCTTTTGCTTGTTTACAATCTTCAATAATTCTTTCTTTGACAACTTTCCCACATAATCTTATAATCTCATTTTGAATTTTTGGTGAAGTGTAGACTGCATTTTTTCAACATCTATCCAAGTGACTCTTTAGTTTCTTATCACCAGAGTCAAATTTAAAAGGTCAAAGAAAACTTTCTCATCTCTCCTTTCCTTTAAGAGGCAAATCATGAGTTCCACAAAATATGACACAAGAAATAATTGATAACAATATTTGTTTGTTTTCTTTAATCATCTTCTAGTGACCACTTTCTAACTGTACAACAACAGGAACATTTTCAAGGATCGCTTTTGCAGCAGGTGTTGAAGTTTTGTGGAAGAAACTACAAAGTTTTATACAATCTTCATGTATGACCCCAAAACTCCTTTAACTGTAGCAATAATAGGAGTAAAAAGAACATAGTACATACATGGAGTACCTTTCAAACGACTTGAGTACACCAACCAAGAAGGATATTGCTCTATCCAGCGGCAGTTAAATTTTTTTTTTGAAATGTCCATCAGAACCAAAATCGTAATTTGATGGTGGAACCCAGGGATTTGTAAGCAATTCTTTCTTTTTTTCTGATGGCAATTTAAGGGCATTACCAACATAATGACCAATGTCATTTTCATGATAGCTATTGTATTCTTCAATCGTTTCAGATGTCCCAGGGACAGCTACATGTAGAGGTGAAGAATTACTAGACCCTTGTTCCTTACTAGACACAGAATCAGATGATCTGGTCATTTTAGTTTCATCTTCCTCACCATCACTGCTTTCACTACTGTCATTTTGATACTTTTTCTGTTTGAGAGGTTTTCTGCCTGAAAATAATAGAAATTGACATACTATACAAAAATTACAAACCGTTGTTACCTAATAATAATGAGCTTGTAGTCATAATCTTGTGAGTCATAGTTTTTGGGAGTTTCCCCTCCCTTTATTAACGAAAATATATTTTAAGCCAGCAATAAGTTATTACATTTCTATTAATTTATTTTGATTCATCTTCTAAATTTTGCATGCAAAAAACATTTGGGTCATTATTTTACCCCAAATATTGATAACACATTGATAATCTTTATGGAATCTAATTTAGTCATCACGTCATGAGTTTTGCTTGTCTCTGATTTCTTTTAAGTCATGTAAATGGCGAATTTCTCCTATAAATGTAATTTCTAAATTAATGGTGTTCTAGAAAGTATAAGTTAGGAAAATAATAATATCAGAGAGGGGAGAAAGGAAGTTACAGTATACAGTTAAAATACAGTAAGCAGTAGAACCACCAATGGTAGCCAAAAGAAAATTGTCTGATCAAATATAAACCTAATCATGCCAGTTTAGGTAGATCTCTAGATATTAATATATTCATGGAAATAAAAGTTAACATTTTAGTATAAAATTATAACATTTTAATTTAAAATTGTATTTTCTTCAGAAATTGAGAAATTACATAACTTACCTTTTTGGTACCAGTTTCTTATATCCATTTAGGCAGCCTCGTTGTTCTTCAAACATAAGTAAGATGAAACTAATAAACTATAACTGGAATAAATTTGAACAAATGGTTGTTATTAAAACCCTAAGTAAACGTCAACAGTTTAACTAAAATACTGATGAACTAGTGACGGATGGCTCAGTTTATATAGTGACATGGAACTCATTAGAATGAAGGGGAGGGCAGAGACCCTTCTAGAAGATTCCCTTTTCTCTCATTAGCTGCCACCAGTAGACTCTTCTAGAGCCGCTAGAGACCTCTCTCTCTCTGGAGTCCCACTGACTGGCTGACATTGATTCCTATCATTATTATTATTATTTGTATATTATATTTCTGTTTTCCTATAGAAAATAATTATGTACGATTGTATGATAATTTTGATCAACAATAAAATAACGATAAATAACCCTAATTTCATAGTACAAGTTTTTTGAATTATTAAAATAGTTTTAAGAATTGTAATAAATTCCAGCAACAAAATTTAATAACCATTTATTATAATTTTAAATCCAGGGGATGCAGCTGCCACCTCTGCCCCTCGCTGGGTACGAATGTTATCCGAATTATTGTCTTTATTTACAAAGTTACTACCATCACTAATTAAATTAGCAAACCTACAAGGACAGAATAGGCCTAAACTGTCATGCTTATTACCAAAGTCACTGCACTCTCGCTGCATCAGCTCCAATTCTGATGATCTCAAGTTATCTACTGCAACTCACCGAAATGCCAACTGAATGATAAAGCACAACATCTACTGAGTTTCAAAATGTTAAATACTTTAAATTCAATTATGATTTTAATAAATCTAGATTGCACCAAAAATATTTCAGAAGTGGTTACATCAAAAAGATGATTAATGCAAAAAATTGTTTTATATAGGAGTATCTAGCAACCCTCATTATTTTGCAGTAAACTTGAATAAAACCAATTACTTTAGCCATTAATTTTCTGTAACACCAGCTTTTCCATAACCATTTATAAGGCTCAAGGGCAAACATTTGAATTGAATTTGTTGGAATTTGCTTATTAACAGTAGTATTTTATGCAATGATAAATAATGTGTGGCATACATAACATGGTATATAATAAGTAATTTTCTTTACAGTAAAATGTTTTTTTTTTGCTTTAAGAAAATCCTCTTTATACAAGAAATGTTGTGTAGAAAGAATTATTAAATAGCAATAGACCTTTAACAAATTAGTAATTAGTAATGAAGACTTTATAACCAATAATTTTCTGGATAACTTAGATGACTTTAATAACTAAAACTGATTTTCTTAAACCTGTTTTCAAGTTCAGAAATAGACACTACTAAAAAGGTCATTAAAGAAATAAAGCATACTAAACCCATTAAAGGCAAAAATAATTAGTACAAAATTGTTTTAATTATAAATAATTATTTACATTAAAAAAAAAAAATTATGCTTCAAGTTTCTTCTTGAGTAATGTGTTCGTAGCCAACTCGCAAAAGGTACTGGAATGTGTTGTTATCCTTAAGTTCGCCCAATTCCTCAGCAAATGATAATTGCTCTAGAGGTGGAACTAGATTCAAATTGCTATCTGAAAAATTTATAACAGAACAATCATTCTTTTATTAAAAGTATAAAAAATTGTCTCAAATTTAGTAAAAGGTAACCCTAAAGGGACAGATGTTATAATCTCTAGTACAAAGAGGAGAAGAAAGTGGTTACTATTGCAACGTTATTCGTCTCAATTACACTAAATCTATACTTAAGTCAAAATCATGTCTATTTGTAACCCTCTCTAAATATGTACATGAATTTCTACCCGTAATAAAATTATTTCCTTTGGTATCACTTGAACAATGCAGATCCAGTGAGAAGAGTATCTGCTGAAAAATATCAGTAAGTAGTGCTTTTTTTGCCAAGTAATACCAATAGAAATAGATTGTTAGTAGTTTACATAATATGAAATATGTTTTATCTATATTTTGTTTGATGAACAGCAATAGATATGGAGCCTTACTGAGGCTAGCCTGGTCCAATTTTGAAGGTTCTTTGTAACTGAATGAAAACGAAACTAGTTTAAATATTGACTAAAATTATTGAATATAGTACAGATATGTTTCAAGTTTATTATGTTACTGTATTTAAATAATATAAATTGCTTAAAATTGGACAACAGACAATAGGTGTTGAAGGCAAAAAGTCTTTCTTCACTGGCCTAAATACAGTATACTCTTTACTTACGTAGACTTTTTACAATTATAAGGAAACCCATATTAAATTGAAGGAAAGATTATATTCAAAAGATAAGAATGAATTGAATTTATTAAACAGCATTAGAGAATTAAAATATTGCATCAATCTTACATCAACGTTATATTATATTTGCCTCGTTCTATTCAATAAACTCAATTATTCTTTAAATTTTTTACAAGACAGTATAAAAAATCATTATAAATTCAAGAGTTTTTACTGATACTTTTAGTTTTTAGTTACTAATTTGGGATATTTACAAATTTTTTTTCAAATAGCAGTTGTAACACTCTTAAAAATAAAGTTTTACATATAAATTCATTACATATAAATTTTTGTTTTATTGGTGCACATTGTGAAGCTAGCGTAGGTAGTAAGCGCTCCTAGCGAGCGAAATTGAAAAATATCGTACGAGTTAGTAACTTAGGGTAATTAACCACATCACGCCATGTGACGTAAGCATTAGGCGATACTTGTGAACCAATCAGAATATTCATATATATAAATAAGGGTGGGAGTTTGTTTGAAAATTTCAGTTAGCACGTCCTTGCAACGACCCCACTTCTCCAAAAGTCTTTGAACGAGACGGACGTGATGGCACTTTCGGACATAACTTAGAAATTAGTAAGCTTCCAGTATTCAAAATTTAAGATGTCAAGGCCGGTACCAAATTTTATTAACGCAACTAAAGAAGAAGTCAGAAGCGATTATTTACGTATTTCCAATAAGTAAAAGTTTATATCATTTTTGTTTAAGAGCGATGTGTTATAGTGTTTTAGAAGTAATGTGTACAACTAGATACGTTTTAGATAATAATAAAGAAAATGTATTTTAATGTTCACTAAGTTGAATTTTAATTGATAAACGGTTAACACATGAACGGTAGAAATCGCCTTTGAATATTCATTTCTAAAATTAAATTGGAAAACTTAAGTTACTACCTTCTCGATATATATAAATTTGAAAAGATAATAGGTAATTAAAATATGTATGGAATAGTTAGCAGTAATTAAAAGTTAATTACTCGACACATTGGTGTCATTTGTTCTTTTGTAATTTGTCATTGATTAATAAATTGTTTAACTTTGTATTTTAAAACGTTCAATTCTTATTTCACAAGTAACCTAGTTCTACCTTCAAGATTAGAAGACCGTCATAGACAGACAGTATCTGCCTGAGCTATGATGTTAGAACTAGAGCCCCGGGTAAGTAAAATTTAATTATTTTGGTAATAAGTTAAATCACATTTCAAACTAAAGATAAAACTTACCCCAGGAAAAAGGGCTAGTACGTTACACAGTTAATAAAGCAAATATATTTTTTATTTCAGCGGAAGCATATAAAGAAGAAGAAATGTATCATTTATTATTCTACTCATTGTAAACATTTAAAAAAAAGTGAAGTGTTTAATTTTGTTACGATTTCATTATTGCAAATCTGCCTTATCTAATAAATCCTTCTTGAATTTACTACTCCTTACCATAAAAGTGATGAAAAAAGGTTTCAGATTTTCTTTTTCTATTATATGGGACAGGTTTATTAAATATTCAACAATATAAATAACAAATGTCTTACATTTGTTGCCTAACACGTGAATGATTAGCTATTAGATTTAACATTATTCTTGGGTAAAGGATAAATCTTCCACTCTATACAACACATCCCCAAGAACTTACACAGACCTTCTTTTGAATTAGTTTTATAACAAGGTACCATAAACGAAAATCAATAATTTTAAATAATGATACAATAAATTTATTTTTTTCAAAACACATATTTAAATAAATAAAGGAATGTATAGTTACGTTCCTATAATGTTGTGCAAATTTTACTTTCTGAGTATTCCTCAATTAGTCTTCATAAGTTTAGTTTTGATTTAAAACAAGTTAAAAAAACAAACATAATGGAATGGCACAAACATGAAGAAATTAATGGCACATTGAAATTAAACTTACAATTAAAAGTAGAACACAAATACTTAATTAAACATAATTTTAAAATAATAAATATTTTTTTAAAATATAACTTTTTTTAAACATTTGTTGATTCCATCTTCGCGTGAGCTACTAGTAATCACTTACAACTTTTTAAAAAAATGTTTTAACTTGCCTATAGTAGCATTTACTTTTTTTTTTTGTTGAGGACGGCCGTTTCGGGAGATGTGTCCCTTTGTCAACTCAGACCGTAACTTTTTTTAAAGTTGTACATATATTTAAATTTCTTTTTATATTTAGTTTGTGACTAATAACTATACACTTATGGTACATGGGTTATAAATTTAATATAGCTTATAGATTCAATGTGATTTTTTCCCAAAAAATTCACTGCTATGTAAGCAGATATCCTGTCCATACATGCTGTTACCAGGAAAGGAAGGTAGTTGGTAACAGTTGACAAATATTTCATATACTTCAATATTTTTTGTTTACACATATGAACATTATTTTAAACTTGAACAGAGCTTAAAATTTGTACAAACATAACCTCAATTAACCCTTTTAAAAACTGTATAAACTAAAAGTTTTTTTTTCATAAGACAATTGAATTAAAGTATTTTATAAACTACCTAAAGTAGTTAACCAGTTGGTTAGGGAAGGATGTATTCATAAAAGTTGTAAATTAATTAATCCTATCTAAAAAACTTGATTTTTTTTCATACTACCAAAACTATCTAACAGGATATTATGTCAATACAGTTAAGTAAAAAAAGAAGTTCATAGTAACAACATACAGTAGATGTAAGAAAATGTTCATAAGTTACTTTGTAAAACACAATTTAAGTTGCTGCACAATACTATACCCATGGTGATGGAGGCCAACTGTTCTACGAATTGTTTAGGTTATGTTCTTATAACGATAATCAATGTAATTAATAACCATTATATATAGTTTGTGACATTTAAAATCCCTATGTTGTTAAAATAAAGAAATATGTGGGAAATCGGAATTCACAATCTTCGTCTCTACCTTTTAAATCTTTAATTTATGTTATTTGTCTCTTTATGAACGTTTGATGCAAAGGACATGAAATGATTGATCAGTTTTATAATGTAATTTTAAGAAACACATTTGATAACAACAAAATTAAAATATATGCAGTTCTTGTTTACAATTGCTTAGTTATTTTTAGAAACAAGTACATGTGAATTGTGTTTTAATCATCTATCAGTAAATGTTAAAAGAAAAACATTTCGATTACAAGTTGATCATATTTAGAAGTACAAGTTAGATAGTCTACAAAATTCCTCATAAAATCACTTTTCACAATAATACCCATGATTGGTTAAGATTAGGTAGGAGAGGGGTGGCGGAGAGGCCTGTTATTTAAGAAATAAAATTTTGTAAATTATTTTGAATAAGAATTTCTGAAGATGGTAACCCTTAAATGAAAATGTACATCATTTGTTGATTTATTGTGAATAAATTAATTTTACTATAGTTATTGGGTTTTTACTTTTTGTTTTTAATTAATTCATATTTTCCATAGTTGCTCAGGAAAGTCACTAAAGACTACCTTGCCAGAAAGTGATATTAAACCTTTACAATTCTTTTGCGCTTTATTCTCTTACTAAACTTAAATACAAGACACAATGAAATACTGAAAATTCACAAGCACAAAAAATATACATTGAAAAACATTCTCTAACTAAAAAAAACATTTTTCACTATAAATTTTAAGGAGGGTGAAGAAATGATAAAGCAATGTTTTAGTACTAATGGACAAAGACATTTAGAAATGGGTGAATTATTGTTTTCATTGCAATATATATTTATAACAAGAGTTTAAAAATAAGAGCAGTTCCTATTATAAATAAGAAAATTATAGCCCATGATTGTAAGAAAAATTACTCTAATATGTAATTTTTACAAACTCAAAGTTTTATGAAAATACATTTCTAAAAACTGTTGTTTAAAACTAATTAGAAGGTTACTAAATGAATGTAATAATATATTATAATGTAATAGTATTAACAAAAAAATTAATTCCATTTCTAATTCATTTGACCAGTATACATTCATTGACAAAGTACTTTATAAATACTACTTTTGATATTACTTGGCAAAAAACCACTACTTACTGATATTTTTCCACAGAACAGTTTCGCACTACGCCAGAGCATTGTTCAGTGCTGTGAGTCACGGACAAGACTCGCAGCATTGAACAATGCACTGACCTAGTATGAAACGCATCTGCTAAAAAATATCAGTAATTTTTGTTTGCCAAGTGATATCAAAAGTAGTAATTTAAAAAAACTCCAAGAAGTACAACACAATAACTGCAAAGTTTATACATACAGTAAACTCCCGATTATCCGTAGGCGGTTTAACCGGTTTGCGGATTATCCGGGGTCTGCCATTGTTTTACAAATATCCAATTTATATTCCAATCAGATTCATGTGTTTAAATTTCCAAACGGTGAATTACGGCGTAAATACATATTAGGTTTAATAGAAGTTAAGATGAAAGGAATAGATATGTATGTACTAATTTTTACATTGAAAGGAAAGCATCCTGATGCGGGCAGCGAAATAAAAGGGCGAGCAGACTGCTGTATATAAGAGACAATGACAAAATGCTTGGACGCCTGAAAACCTAATGCATATCATAAGATTGTAAATGTCAGCTAATCTCGGCTATAAATAGTCTAGGATGTGACATATGCATTATCCATGTTTGTCATATACATTATCGATCTTTATGGCTTTGTGACACAAGTACTAAAGATCGACACTGTGCGACAAAATGATTAGATCTCACATTAAAGCTAAATCAATGCTCACAAAAAAAACAAACGAAAGTGACAGATTTTTTGTATTATAGGTAAAGGAAATTACATATGTACATACATACTTACTTTAGACATATACTTATGTACGTATTGTAAATAGTTAGACATATAAATGTACATGTTATAAGCCGTCAAATACATCAACATTTTAAATTATTTTCTGTATTTATTTTGTCCTCTGAAGATTATTTGTGAATTGCATTAACTGGGATCATTATTTGTGTAACTTATGGTATAATAATCGATTATCGAGCGTTTTGCGTATTCTTTGTTCATAGCGGATTATCTGGGGAATTCGGTTATCCGGCGTTGCCGGGCTATGCTTTTCCACGGATAATTAGGAGTTTACTGTATTTTCTTCCTCAATGAATGTAAGTTTTAGTCACAAAAAAAAACTTTGTTGGAAAACTACTGTTATTACAAGAGGTCAATGACACAACTTAGTAGATATTATTAATTTCACAATAGTTTTTCATTAACATAATTTTCAGAGAAAGAAGTAATCTTATAGCAAGCTACAAGTAGAAACCAAGTATTTATAGTAGTTGTTTTATCTAAATTTCTAATGGGCTTTGGAAAATAGCCGAAAGTTACTAGACTTAAATGTAGGACCGAATACCCAGCTTTTATAAAGAACTAAGACAGAATACAAACATTATCAAAGTTAAACTTCATAGATATTTCGAATTAGGCACTTTATGCTACAGCACAAACCTAAACAATTACATAAGCCACAACTTATGTAGCATTTCCTTCATATTATTGAATAAAAATAAAGCACAATATTGGAGTAGCCTTGAATTTACCTACAATGCCTGAAAGGTAAAATGAAACAAATATAGTGATAGCTATCTTTTACTATGAGTCCCTTGCACTCCTGAGAAACTAGAATAGTATTATCATTTCACACACACAGACAGGTTCTAAAGAATACACAAAGTTACTAATTTGTCTCCTATTTGTAAATATGTTTGTGATCATTATCCTTTAGAAATTAACACAAATAATGAGTCATACATCCAATCTATATACGAGGTATTATATAATCTAAATTGTAATGCAAATGTTTTTATATTTGTTATGAGAAACATTTGTTTTTCATAGATTTATTTTAATATCTTTGTTAGTACTGTGGTACTTCTAAAATAACCTATATTTAGTTTAGAAGCTCTAAATGTAAAATATGTTTACAAACTATAAAACTAATGGTGTGACAAGTAACGATTATTAGAAACACTTACCCAATAACATGCACAGACTCACAAGTTTAAAAAACAGTAACTGTTGAATAGCCATGAGAGGCGCATTTGGATCTAGATCTATCCATGTATCCTTTGTTATAGCTCTACACCATATCTCATTCCTGTAAAACAAAAATTTATTATTAATCACTAGCATAAGAAATTTCTGTGTTCTCAGGCTGTCCAGCATGGCCTCTCCTAACCAACTATTTGTCTAAATCTTATTATCTGTCTTTATCATAAAATTCTTTCTATATTCTTATAATTATAATACCATCTCTCTCTTGGCATTCCTTTAGTCTGTACTTTCTTACTCCAAAGGTATTATAAACTTGTTTGTTCAGTCCTTTTTACATGTCCAAACTATTTGATCTCTTGCAACATCTTGATCTCTTGATTTAACCTTTCTTACATCTTTTTTCATAGTCTATCTTTTTCTATATTCTCCTTTAGTATTTGCCTCCTCCATTACCTTTCTTTTTACCTAACTTTAAATTTATGAACCATATAATAAATTCACTATTTTGTAGAGCATACTTTTATTTTTAATTTCCACAGAACATTTTTTTACCTAATAATGAAATACAATTACCAGGTCATTGACTTTTTAATCTGTCCTTTATGAGCTGATTATCTTTGAAACATCCTTTATTACTTTTTCAGATTCATAGCTACAATATTTATTTTAACACTGATCTAAAAGAACATAGTTTGTACTTCTTTTTAAAAACTGTTGTCAGTGTTATTATTTCCTAAAAATGTCATTTCTGTACAAAACGCAAAACAAATTGAACGTTTGCCTTACAAAATTAAGTATAACAAATTTATCGGTGGAATTGTAAAAGTGTAAAAATGTCATTTATTTACAAAACTCAAAACAAATTGAATGTCTGACTTACAAAATGAAGTATGACAAATTTATAGGTGGAGTTATAAAAGTGTAAAAATGCTGATAGTACTATAACAATAATGGAATAATTTTCTTAAATGCATTCAGTAATGCACGGTATAGCAGTCAAATTAAATTTTCAAGATTTAGTTGAATTGCCATCATTTGTATAATAAAGCAATACCATTACATTTCAAAATTAAGAAATTCTAATACATGAATATGTAAGTGAGTGAAAATCACAGAAATTAAAACTTTTATTATACAGTTGATAACAAAAGCTGACTCTTATTCTCGAAATATTCTGTAATTGATTTTTCCAAATGTCCAAATAAATGTTAAAACTATACTGCATAATTAAAAGTTTATAAATTATAATATTAAAAAGATTTAACACATCAACTTACATTATACCAACAAATATATATTTTTTCACTATATTATGCTCTACCCAAGAGGAGATGTCGCACAAGATTTCACAGCTATCCAGGGGCAGGGTGAGGACCAACCAACTCACCCCCAATTCAGCTATAAAATTAATCAACTGTCCACCAAAATGCCTTGTTTTGTCCCTGTGAAAATTCCGACTTACTATATGGAGCCCCCAAGTAAATGGCCCGAGATAAACATTGCACTCAACTCAACCTGCCACATGAGGTGAGCAAGAAAGATCATTTACAAATATTAAAAACAATAACATTAAACATGATTCAATCTCAATACAAAAGCCACATAAAAATATTCACAGATGGGTCGCTCGACCGGGAGAAGTGCTTATCGGGGGCAGGCTACTATAATGAATCGAACTGAGACTGTTTTTACATCCCAGCCAATTCCAATTCCAGCATGGATACTGAGCTTTTGGCTATAAGTGCAGCCCTGACTAGCTGTGTGCATTTAAAGGGCAATTCAAAAATATGCATTCTATCGGATTCGAAAGCCGCCGTTCAGTCATTGTTAAGTAATTCTACAAGTTCATACTCGCTTCGAATATCAGAAATAAGAAAAACCATCCTAGAACTAGTGGACTGCGGGAAGGAATTAACTCTTCAATGGGTACTTGCCCGTTGCAAAGTACCCGGAAACGAAAAGGCTGACAAAATTGCGAAAATAGCCTCAACCATGGGACCTACAGATGAAGGCAAACTCTCCCTGTTACATTGCAAAAGTGTAAGCAGGGAAGTTTTCCAAAAACTTTGGTGTGAAAATTGGGAAAAATTGGGAAACCGGTCGACACCTTTACCAGCTCTAACCAGAACCACCAGTCGAGGACAAATATAGGGAAGTAGCACAATCAACAGCATCTTTTGCTGCCAGAGCAAGAACCGGCCATCTGGTGACACAGAAGTACCTATTTCGTTTTAATCTCACAGAGTCTCCGTTGTGTGCACTCTGTGGTGTGAAGAGCGAAACAATTGAACACATCCTGCTGAGCTGCCCTTACCCATTACCTACAAGAGACATCCTCAGACCAATTGTGACAAAGTAGCAAGATATTCTAGTTAAGAAGAACCTGTGGGCCATAGCATCATATATATATCGTGGACATCGGGCCATCGGCTATAGTTAAGTTGGACGCCTGCACGAAGAAGTAAGTAAGAAGTAAGTACCCAAGAGGAGATGCCATAAAAATTGAATATATGAACGAAGAAAGTTTTTTTCTTGTAAGAGAAAGGGTTACTGACAAAATGTTTAATACAAGTGTAGGATCCATGCCTATGGAAGAATTGAGACTATAGATAGCATTAAAGTAAGTACTTTCTTATGCTCTGGGAAATAAGTGAAATTAAAAAAGGCTTGTGGGATTTCATCAGTAGACCATAAACATGATTTTAGATGTTTATTTTTCAATTGACATGGTATAGAGATGTCACATTATGTAAGAATAAAAAAAAGCATTAGTTACAAAAGATGAGACTAACAATAGAACAAAATGGTACCCAGCTAATGGTACGAAGGAAAGAACTTTAAATGAAAAAGACTGTCCTTTTATGGGTGACAAAGAAATATGTCTACCCGCTCTCTCACTTTATTAATGAGGTGTGTAAGATAACACACTACACCCCCTTAGCCACAAGAAAAAACATATACATATTTATTTGTAAATTTCCCCAACACTGTCAGGATCATCAGAAGGTTATAGATTCTAATTTTTATTTTTCAAGTTAGTTGTGTAATTGTTGAATTATAACCTAAGCCATTTTGCTCTACATTTAATATTGTAGTCTATTTTCTGTTGTGTTGCAAGTGCTGTGATATTTAATTGACCTTAATGCTAAAGACACTAAACCCCTTTCAGTGAGTGTGACTGATGAAAGAGGTCTGAAAATTTTACAGTTTGGACAGCAGCAAAAATAATCATAATTGAAAGTAAATGTATGGAACAATTAAATTTAAGTATATTTTGAATATTGATCAAGTGAACAATTCTTAAATGAGAAGGAGCAGTAAAAAAAACAACAAACTACACAGTAAAAAAAAGTTACCTAAACACTTGGTCATTACTCAAAAAACAAATAATATTATGCCTGAATTACAATTTGCCAAAGTGATTTCTCTTTATTGTAAAATTATTACCAGAAACTTGGACTAAAATGGTTTTCATTACACTTTCAATTGCCAAAAACCATTCTGAACAAAATGAATTGGTCCCTTATGCAGGAATATTGTTAATGATGTCACATTGCAGAAAAGTTTCCTTCATTCATTATGTTGAGTTCCTCAAGCTAGAAGAGAAAATAAAAGACAATCATATACCCTTGTTCCTTAAGTTACTCTGATTATAGTATTCCATAGTGGATTCATACTAATCTCAATAAAGAGAAATTGAAAGGAATAAGCACTACTCACCTCAGTTCAAATTTCTGAAGATCATCTTCCACATAGCAGAGAAGATCCAGTGCTTTCTTTAAATCAAATTCGGTGCATGAAGGATTCTCTTCACATATGTATAACTGTGAACACAAAAGTGCTTCAATTGTCTAATTCATCAGAATTAATAGATCTAACAATAAACATACACAATCATGTGGCTGTAAGGAAGTACTTGTAGTATATATAAATATGTATTTGCTTTTAACTTGATGACTTATTTACTAAGACATTATTATATGGGAAATGCAGCAATTAAGAGCCGAGCCTTAAAAAGAAAAGCCGTTTTATTATTGAATGCCAGCAATTTAAAAAAAAAGAATTATAAATTGAGTATAATATAAAAATAATCTTCCATATACAAATTCCATTCTTTCTAATATCATGATGTCTAACACAATCCAAAAAGTATGCAAGATATCCAGTAAAATAACAGCAAGCCATAATATATATATATCTATAAAAATGAATGTTTGTGTGAATTTATGTTACAGACGAATAAACTGCTGAACAGAAGTTGATGAAATTTGGATAGTTTGTTTAAAATATTCCTAGGATGGTTCCTGTGAAGTATGGTGTAGATCCATCCACAGGGCTCCACTCCAGAGCCTTAGGATGGTCAATAACTGATGTATGTGTGTATATATGTATCTTATGGGCAACTAAATCACTGAATAGAAGTTATTGAAATTTATAGGGAATGTTTGACATATTCCTAAGATGGTTTGTGTGAGGTTTGGTGTAGAATCATCCACAGGGCTCCGTCCCAGAGGCTTAGAATGATTCAAAAATGGATGTATATATGTGTGTATGTATGTATCTTATGGACGCCTAAATCGCTGAACAGAAGTTGATGAAATTTGAAGGGTTTGTTTAACATACCCCCAGGATGATGTAGATCCATCCACAGGGTTCTGCCCCACAGGCTTGGGATTGTTCAAAACCCGATTATGTATATATTTGTGTATATAATGCCTTATGAACGCCTAAACCCCTGAACAGGAGTTAATGAAATTTGGAATGATTGTTTAACATATTCCCAGGATAGTTCAAGTGCGGTTTTGTGTAAATCCATTCACAGGGCTCTGTCTCAGAGGCTTAGGATGGTTCAGTGTACAGCCTTCTAAAAATTCCTAGAACTAATATTCAGTGAAGGTAAAACCTTTATTATGAATTAGTTTTATTAGCTAAATTAAATTACAGAAAATTGCAGATTAAATCATCCAGCAGGTGTGAATTGATTCCTTATTTTAATTGAGTTGTATTTTGCTACAAAAACATTTTCATTTGTAAAGCACTAAATATTTATATATTTTATGATTGATAAACGGACAACTTATGGGTTATAAATATCTATCCTTATCTATGCTGCAAGCTTCAAGAGGTGTTTAATATCTCTTAGACAGAACAGATCTCTAGTCTTAAATCTGGCACATAAAAAAACTAACTCTTTTGATGCAAACAAACAACAACGAGAATCATAAAGAAAAAATGACATCTGTATGATTTCTACTACTAATATGTTGTGATGGACATCTTTCATCTTACCATTGAGGATGTTACCAACTTGGTTGAGCAACACACATTCTCCTGCACATCACAATGCTACTGATCTACAGACATCTATTACAGAACAATCCCTACGCAAGGTTACGTGCAAAATCAGTTAATATATTTTGTTCTATGTGTAATTGTATAGATTACTTAAAACTATATCACGACCCGGTTTGACTAACCCGAAGGGCTGCACTTGGTACTTTTTCCACCAATGGTTTAAAGTATACATTGGTCAAATTCATAAAATCAGTGGTCAGACCTTGCAATGTAGATTGTAAAAGATAGTTCTTGCAATGAAGTTTCTTTAAAGATAATTTTTAAAATTCTTCTTGTAGAGTCAAAACTGATTGATCAACTCTTCTTCGATGATAAAATCTTAAACCCTCATTACTTTTTAGTTGGGATAGATATTCATACAGTAATTGAATAAATAGGGCATCAGATACTATTTAAGGAAAACAAAAGAAACTGTTAAAGCAATAAGGTATATTAAGTTGTGTTATATATTTAGATTCATGAGCACATCATATGATTACATATCAACAATTTTAACTCATTGGAAGGCTCATGTGGAATTTATAAAACGATGTATGTATATTATAAAAACTGTGTCACTTCAAGCTGGTAAATCTGACATCTATTTTAAAACAAAAACAACAAACAGCAGAATGAAAACTAAAATATGGCTATAATCCAAGTTTCACACTCAATGATAAAATATTAAGTTCATAACTATTTGCTTAAAGTCTAAATGTACAAACCATCAAGTAATCAGTATAAATCCCATGCAGAAATCTTTTAATAAATAATTTTTCTTATTCTTAGTGAATTTTAAGCCCAAAATCACTGACTTCCTGATGTGTGTCCCAGATTCTAGAGAAGTGGGATGATGGTGGTTCTTTCTGCCATTGATAGCTCTTTTACCAATTTTTCAAGTTGGTGTCTTCATTCACATTATCCAATACAATTTAATACGGCATGCTCATTAATGTCCTGTTCCACATTACACATCATACATATTGATGAATAGCTAAAGTAATATCGATTTAGGTAACTTTGTGTCACAAAATGCCCAGTTCCTAATCTTGCTCCCAAAGTTACACTTTATCTGTTAACATTTTTAAATATTCTACAGGGATTTGGCACTTTATGTAGTCTAAAGAGTTGGTAAACAGTTGTTCCCTAATTCAGTTGACTTTTAAAAGGTGTATTGATTTTTGTGATCATACTTAAGAAGATCAATCTGCTAGAGGTTTTGGTCCAAGAGTTGATGCTGTTTTAACTCCTTTATCAAAATATTACAATGATCTGGGATCCCCTAAAAGGTGATAGTTTTATTTTTAAGTAACTGAAGTAGATGGATCTTTATTTTACCATTTAAATAATTATCAGTAGGATTGTAATGGATGATTGTTTGTAGTGCTGATTTGAAAATCAGATCTTCATATATTCTAAGGATAGGGAATACTGCAGAGCTACTGACACTGTCAGTAATTCATTATCCAATGACGAAATAGAGAATGCAGTGGTGTAATATTTGTCTCTGGTCTTAGGAACATAATAACCATCACATCATAAGCCATCATTCAAGCACAGTGAACCATCGGTATAGATGTAATGAAGGTCTTTGTGATTTTCTTCTAAATTATCCAGTGCTACATGCTTCAAACATTCTGGTGGATGCCTTCATAACATCTCCTGACAGAAAAATAATATGTTTGGCAAAGAACATGCCCATGGTAGCACACAGTTAAAAAATATCATTCTCCAGGAGTGCACTAATTCTGTCATTTAGAAAAGGACCAGAAAATACAAGTTTGGCACAAAACAGCTGTTTATTATAATTCCGCTGTAGAGTGTCTACTATCTTTATTTATGTTTACTGAGATCGAGGTTTTGCGGTAATATAAAGAAACGTTACAAGAAAACGTTTTACAAATAGAGTGTTTTGGCTGTGGCATTTTCATCAAAGCCAAGAGATAATGATGTTTTGCAAACATAAGAGTCAGACTTTAGAATAAAAACATATAAAACAGACTTTAGATATTCTTCCCAATAGAACATTGACAGAGCCTTAGAAATCAACTAGTGCCCACTTCAAGTGTACATGCCACAAGGATCATTAAGCACCTTAAAACTTTATTTTAAAGTTGACTGTTCATTTCATAAGAGAGATAAGACCAATCTGGAGAGATTAACATACAATATGACTTTTATAAATGATTATAGCAGATGGCTCTAAAAATTTATATTTAAAAAAAATAATTACTTTTAATCTCAAGTAACGGGTTTTTTTTAATTTGGCTTAATTTAATATATTTATATAGCATTTATTTTAAAAATAATACTCTATTGAATTTTTTTAACTCTCTCATCTCTTTAAATTTTTCAATATTTTGAAATAATCTTGACCAATGTTACCTTAATAAGTTCAGCAGGTGTAAATACTCGAAGATTGTCAAAATCATACCCATAAGCACTAAGCACAGCATCGGGTAATTCTTCTTGATGCGTGATAAGGTTTAAACTGGATTGTAACTGTTCCATCATAACATCCTTGCCAGGCTCATCATCGTCAGCAGCAAGCAAAGTGAGAACAGCTAACGAAACCATTGACTACTCAAAAAAATTAATAATAAGTTTGTTAATTTAATTGTAGTAAATAAAAATATTACTAACACATTTATTGCAGTAAAACATTAAATATATTTCAGTCTGCATCCTTTTTTCAGTCAGTTAACTTGACTTAACTTGCTGTAAAAGGATGCAATACAAACAGAATTTATCAAATGTTTTGGTGTGTTTTTCCTTGTAGAACTTCATTATGTTTTAAAATAGTGTTACCTTTGATTTGATCCTAAAAAAATCACCTAAAAAAATTTAACAATTCAAAAATTAGAAACTAAAAACTTCACAAAAAAAATTTTGTTGTTGTTCATGAGGAGCGGTTGTTAACTGCTCTCATTACACTTTGAAATTACTTGCAACCAGACATTCTATTAATATAAGTTGTTAAATTGTCAACTTACACTTGGAGGAAACGTTTTTTGTCCTATGTCTTCAATTTCAAAGTGCAATAAGTGAAAACTTCAATTTAAAACATACTTGTTGTTAAGTATTTGTTGTGTTGTGTATGCGTTCCTCAAAAGTGCAATCGTATTAAAATAATAATTTTTTTTTATTTGTATTTTTGTGTTTCTGTTTCTTTGAATATTTTTGTATTATACTGGTATAGTATATGAGAAAAACGAAATATTGCTGGTTCTGGTCATGAATTTGTATATCTAACAACTTCATGACGATATGATTGATTACCAACAATTTTAAAAGTGGCACTTAAACTATAAAATTTTATTAGTTTAAAAACTAATTTTTATTTCATTGCAATGTAATGTTATTTGAAGTTTTGCAGTTATACTTAAAAAGAAATACATAACAAGCAATTAACCTTAGCTGAGTGTATTGTTAATCTTTCTCTAGCTGAAATTGGTTTTCACCAATTAGTTTTTTTTCTTGATGTTTTCAAATACACGACTTAAAAGGTAGTCTGATACTGATAATGATCGTATGATAACAATTACAAAATTGGTGTGGGTAATTTTGTGAATTTTGCACAGCAATGTATTGGCTCTGTCTCGCATTAATAAAGTTATAGTGGTGTACACTGAATTGTCTTTTTTTTGAAACATTTCTGTAGCTTCCTTCTTAAAATATACACAAGGATGGCATCATCCTCTGACGACAACATAACACAACTAAACTAGCAACTTTATATGAGCAATCTTGTGAACTGACTTGGAACTTTTGTAATAGCAACTCAAGTCTACGTTACATTCTGATCACCATTTGCTTTCTATATGTTCGCAGACCTACAAACAAATGGTTCAAAATTGTTCAGAATATGATATAAAAAAAATGCAAGACTACTAAGAAGAATGATTCATGTAATCAAACTAAAACTTGAGAGATAATTTAAAAAACAAAGTTTTCTGGGATTTAAACAAAACACTTGCAATGGCCAGAATGACCGATGCAAATAAATGTGGTATTAGTACAGATAAATGTAACTAAGCCTAGAATAGTTATATAGATCAATCAACTAATTCCAATTATTTCACAGTAGTATAATAAAAATGTTAAATATAGGGAAAACCAATGTAAACTAAGTAATTAGAACTAAATAGACAAACAGGGAATGTTAGAATAAATTATAAACCAACACAACATTAATTAGGCTAACGGCTAATTGACTGATTTAAATGAAACAGTAAAAATGAGGCCTATGGGACCCAGCAAAAATTTATAATATTAAATTAATTTTGACCAAATATAATCAAGGATAGTGAATATAAGTATAAAAATGCTAGGGAGAGTTGTATTTCTGTAAAGATGCAAATTTTAATTTAAAATATAATAGCCTAAAAATTTGAGGTTATCCAAGATTGGAGCTATATTAGTTTCAGTAAAAACCCGCGTGGGGAGATTGTTTATACGATTTTGCCACACTCCAGCGACAGCGCTACCGTCGAAGTTTGAGTTAGCAAGAAGAAACAGCAATTTAATTAAATTAGAAGAAATAAAGACAAATAAATTATTAAATGGAAGTTAAAAAACTGAAAATAACACATTGGAGTAAAGAAAAGTCTTTCACAAAAATTGATACTAATTAAAATTCAAAATGACTAAATAAACAAAGTCAGTCATCATAGCAACGGCTTTTTCATTGGTTAAAAATGTAAGATGGACATCGGAAAGGCGGAAGTTTGAAGAAATTGGTAAAGATGAAGCCAAAAGAGTGACGCTTAGGGAGAACAGTTTGAACAGTGATCGAGTGAGGTCCTATTGATACACGCAGAACCATTAACGACCCAATATGTGGTAAGAAGTCCGTATAAAGTGCTACGATGTGACCCGGGGAGTGTACAAATATATGAGCTGCAGCTCATATATATTTCTACCAACATCTCGACCAAGAAAATGAAAAAAGAAGCCAAACTTAACAAAATTCACCGAAGCCATGCAATGCAGTGAAGCCTACATCCAAACCCCATAGGAGCTGTGAAAAGGCCTAAAGACAACCCAACCATAGAAGATACCTAACGTTTTGCAGTATAAGGTCATATAAACAATTTACTTTTCTTTTAGATAAAATTTTATTTCAAAATATATTAACTTAAAATCAAAATTAACAAAAAATTGAATAACCTAAGGGACTGAAAACTCTCTTAGGTTACCTAAATTAATTAACAAATATTCAAAAATGATTTTCATTCAACCGTTTGCCTGAAGTGGAAATAAACGTATTGTCTTTAAATAATTTTATCTGATATGGCTTTATTCTTGAAAAATGTATGAAATTCTTTGTCTTAGTATATAAGTATCAGCAGGAAGTTTTTAGTAAATGCCTAGCATGTTATAACTAATTAGGTTAACCTATAAATAGGTAAATGTTAACCAGAGTCTATTAGTGAATTAAAAGGATTGTTTGTTAAAAGGCATAGCCTAAAGTAACTAGAAATTAACCTTAAAATGTTTGAAAATGAACAAGACTCTAAAATACGTAAAATTTAACAAGAATACACAAAATTATGTGCAAATTAGGTATAATAATTGAATTTAAATAAATGATAGTAAACATATTAAACAATTTGGGATTTTGATTATAATATTAGAAAAGGATATAGTATGTGTATATATATATATATATATATATATATATATATATATATATATATATATATATTTAGGTTAGTTTTGGTTGGTAAAGATTATTTAGATTTTTTGGACTAGGAGACTGACAGACTTACCTTGGTAAGAGTCCACACTGTAGTCTTGAAATAGAAACACATAAAAGCACTTAAACAATGATATATTTCAACCACACAGTGGTCTTTGTCAATCGAAGAGAAAACACAAAAAGGAATATGAGAGAATGAAATCAAATAAATATAAGTTGTCAACTTACATTTATTTTATTTCATTCTCTCATATTTCTTTTTGTGTTTTCTCTTCGATTGACAAAGACCACTGTGTGGTTGAAATATATCATTGTTTAAGTGCTTTTATGTGTTTCTATTTCAAGACTACAGTGTGGACTCTTACCAAGGTAAGTCTGTCAGTCTCCTAGTCCAAAAAATCTATATATATATATATATATATATATATATATATATATATATATATATATATATATATATATATATGTATAAATGTATATATGAAGATAAGAATTTCTCAGTCAAGCTTATGATGTACATAGATAAAAATGCTAACACTCAAATTGTTTAAAAATATACTGATAAATTACCAAAGGCAGGCCTGGAAGTGTTTTGTTTTTTTGTAAAAGTACAAAGGCTTAGAAAAATTTATGAAAAATCAAGAAAATGAAGTTTGACCACAGAGTATAGTAGAGCAGAAACTTTTTTTTAATGTGATAAGAGTATGCAGACTTTAATAATATGGTTGCAAAAATATATATAGAAAGAATAATTGCTCAGTGAGAGAAGAGACATTAAACAACTGTGGGATAAGTCAAGTCTAAAATGGAAAAAGGTTAATAATATAACTTACATGGCAAAGAAGGGAATGGGAAGCCCTTGAATATAATGCCAGGAATCTTGAATTATAAGTTTGATAATGATCTATATAAATTAATTGGACAAAATACTAACTTAAATTATACTTCATTATAAAACTGTTTAAATTGCAGCAAATCCATTAGGTTACCTTCTTTCGCCTTAAAAGTTGTGTTTCATTATGTGATAAACTAGCCAATGTATCACTTGCTTTTCTGTATTTTCCTGTTGCTACATCATTCAGCCATGATAGTGATGGGTGTTCCTTTAACAGCATGGCCATTTGTTCACCTCCTTTCTCTTGGCAGCGTTCCACTAAATGGCTTTGTTTGTTTTCACGCATGTACCAATTAAAAAGAAATTGTGAAAAGTTCTGAAACAATTATTTTTATAAGCAACATAAGTAATAAAAACAATTTTTAGTAATTAATAAATAATTAAAATATTTTAGAAATGTAACACTGTTTTCATAACAATTTTATAATAATAATGACATACATTAAAAAAAAACTTAATTACTTACAAGGGTTATTCATAAAATAAGGTACCTATAGTTTTTAAACTTAGACAGCTTTATTTTTGTTCGTAGTGTAATACATCATTTTAAAACTTAAAACTTATGCTATTTTTCCACATAATCACCGTTTCTATCCAAACACTTTTGAAAATGATGCTCCAAATTTTCTATCCTCATGTTATAGAATTCTGCCGGCAAACCTTTGAGGAATCAAGTAACTTCTTCCTTGACTTCATATCGGTACTGAAGCGTAAGCCACCCAAGTGTTCCTTTAATTTTGGGAATAAATGATAATCACTTGGCGCTAGGTCCGGACTGTAGGGGGAGGGCACAACAGTCTAGCCAAAACCTCTCAGCAGTTCTTGAGTTTGATGCGAGACATGAGGTCGAGCATTGTCATGGATAAGCCTTACACCACTGGACAAACTTTCTCTCCGGCGGTTCTGGATCGTAAGTCTAAGTTTTCTTAACGTGTCGCAATATATGTCGGAGTTAACTGTTGTTCCACAAGGCAAAAAGTCGATTAAAGCAGGCCTTTCCTGTCCCAAAACACAGTTGCCATGACTTTCCCTGCAGACTGTGTTTGTTTAAACTTCTTCGGCTTCGGCAAAGTTGAGTGACGCCATTCACGTGATTGCTGCTTGGTTTGGGGGATAAAGTGAAATGCCCATTTTTCATCGCCTGTAATAACAAAATCCAAGAATTCATCTTTGTTGTCTTCACATTGTTGCAAAAACCGCTGGGCACAATCGACACATTGATGTTTGTGGTTTTCTGTGGACATTTGCTGTACCCCCCACGCACACACTTTGTAATAGCCTAATTTTTTGGTTAAAATGTTATGAATTGTGTAGTTGGATGTCTCAGGAATACCCAAATATCAATCCTCCCATCTTCAATCAATATTCTTTCAACAATTCCGTCTGAAACTGAAGGCCTTCCGCTTTGGTCTTCATGATGCGGGGTTCACTGAATTCTCTACACCATTTGTCAACATGTTGAACAGATATACACTTTCCCCCATAACCTTCGATTAACTGACGATAAATGTCAATAGGTGAAATCCATTTTGCATTTAAAAAAACATATCACAGCACGAATTTCACAACTGGCGGTAACAGCAATGGGGAGCTCCAACTTCGAAGGCTGCTAGCCCGGCACAGAGCAATGTAGCGAGGCGGGAGTGGTGGAAATTGAGAGAGGGGGAGTTGATAAGTAAGACTGTGTCATCACATTTCTCCTAGCACGTCATATTCTTTCTTAGCAGCATAGGGAACCTTATTTTATGAATTACCCTAGTAATTATATCATTTCACATTTACCTGCTCTTTAAATTTTTCTGTGTAGTGGTCCAAACGTTGCTTGTTATTTGTTTTATCACAAACCTCAACCAAGATTTGAAATTCTAGATATTTTTCTGCCAACATTGCTGCTCGATCATATGCTTCTTCAAGCACTATAATAAAAAATAAATTACCTTTTTTAATGAATTTATATTTTAAAGAAATTTAAAATTTGTTATCTTTATAAACAGGGAAAAAACTTTGAACAAACACAAAACACAATTGTGCACCAATGAACTGCAGAAAAAAAAACTCTCACATTTAGATGTGTGTGTGCTTTTTAAGACAGTCAATAAATTTAGCTATTAATAGCTAAGAAGGATAAGAAAGGTATCATGAATAATTATGAAACAGTAAGATAGGTTATAAGTATTCCAACTTAATTTAATAGCAACACTCCTGTACTAACAATTCTCATTTGTTATGATTACACAAGCCAAATCATAATTTTGATGCGGACAAGCCGGATGTGTAAGGATATATATATATATATATATATATATATATATATATATATATGAAGTTAATATATTACTATTGTAAGAAGTAATATTATCCACCATTGCACTTAATGGTGGATAAAATTACTTAAAATTACTTACAATAGTAATATATTAACTTCATAAAGTCAGTGCAACGGAAAAACAATGGATAACGTTAAATATCAAGAATATATATATATATATATATATATATATATATATATATATATATAAAGTTAATATATTACTATTGTAAGTAATTTTATCCACCATTAAGTGCAATGATTTTATCTCGTGTGATGAGGCGCCTTTCGGTCACTTGACCATTGTCGAAACACTGATTACTTTTTCTCCTGTTCTTGAAAAATGAAGCCACGCCCAATTGAGTGATTCGACAATGGTCAAGTGACCGAAAGGTGCCTCATCACAAATCATTGCACTTAATGGTGGACAAAATTACTTACAATAGTAATATATTAACTTCATAAAGTCAGTGCAAAGGAAAAACAATGGATAACGTAAAATATCAAGAATATATATATATATATATATATATATATATATATATATATATATATAGATTTTTTGGACTAGGAGACTGACAGACTTACCTTAGTAAGAGTCCACACTGTAGTCTTGAAATAGAAACACATAAAAGCACTTAAACAATGATATATTTCAACCACACAGTGGTCTTTGTCAATCGAAGAGAAAACACATAAAGAAATATGAGAGAATGAAATAAAATAATTGTAATCACAGATTGTGTAGAGTAGAAATCAGATGTCACAGATGCACAGATTAAAGATATATATATATTGTTTCCATGAGTATATGAGTGATTATAGTTTATATAAGTCTGTCAGGGGAAAAGAGCTAAGGCTATTTGGAAAAAAAATGAATGGATTTATCTGATGTTGAGGTTAGGGGATTCTCTGGACTTGGTATACCACTGATATGATAGTTCCCACCTTCTCAGTTCTGAGGGATTGCAATCAGGGGGGAGTGATTTAATTATTTTCGTGGTATAGCAGTCATCAAAAGTTTTGATGTTGTGACTCGCAGCATGTTGAGCTGTTGGCCTATCCATATTCATAATTTTAACATCATGTCTGTGGCCATTCATTCTGATATTCAGACCATCCGTGGTCAGGCCTATGTACTGTGCTGAGCAAAGTTTACATTGTAGCTGGTATATGACATTTTTCGATGTACAATATATATATATATATATATATATATATATATATATATATATATATAGGAATTTTTGGACTAGATAGGAGACTGACAGTGGAATATGCATTTCAACCTTGTTCTGATCTTGATCTCACTACAACATAGAACGTGTCATTCACCAGTTTGAATAAACTTGATATATTTGTAAAAGCATATAGCTGACCGACTATAAAATGAATTGAAAAACATTTTGAACATAGCAGGAGTATGTCAACAGCTGGAAAGTTTGAAGCCTGTTTTTTTTTTAACCATCTAGCCCCATGCAGGCTCTTCATGAAAATGACATAGAAAAGTAAATAGAGAATATCATCATTGTGTACTCAAATGATTGACAATGTAAAAGCTGATAATATTTTGGGTATTCATCTCAGCAGATACATCAATGAACAAATACCTGTAAATGCTGTTTTTTCTTAACAAGACACAACTCTGGCCTATTGGAAAACACATGTTAAAAGTGCTACCTGAATCATTCTCTACCACTATGATAATATGACATATCAGGAATGAACTCCTGACATCCTTCTTTTACAATGTCTTGTAGGGCTTTAAGTCACCTATCAGTCACTTGACCATTGTCGAATAACTGAATTAATTTTCTCTATTTTTCTGGTGTGGTTGTTCGGTCTGTGATGTTGGTATTAGTTGACTTATCTGCGTGTTTGTTGTTATTTATGATTTTATTCTGTTCTATGTGTTGTAGGAATACTTCTGCAAGAATGCTTGAAATCGGTGAACCCATTGGTAGGCCTTGTTTCTGTGTGTAATATTTGTTGTTGTGAGTGAAGTAGTTCTGTTGTGTAATGCTGTTCAAAATGTGTATGATTTCTTTTGTGATATTTTCTGGAGTGTTGTTAAGTCTTAGATTGTCTCGTAATATTGGTATATTGACTGGGATATTGGTACATAGGTTTGTGATGTTAAACGATGCCAGGGTTAAGTTATGAGGGATTTCAATGTTCTTTATCTTGTTTACTAGATCTATTGTGTTCTTTATATTTGTGAGTGTGTCTAGTTTTATGTACTTTCTAATAGTTCTATCCATATGGCATGCTAGTTTGTGTGCAGGTGATTGTTGGCTGTTGATTATCGGTCTTATTGGGTTCCTTGTTTATGTAGTTTAGGAAGTGCTTGTAAGGTAGGTGCCGTAGGTCTTATTGCTTTAAGATATGTTTTCTGTGTTTTAGGTATTACATGTTTAGTTGAATTAGTTATGTGTTTAACTGTATTGTGATATTTGTTTGTTGGGTCTTTATTTGTTTCTGAGATGTTATTTGCCGTAATGAATGCATTAATTTTATCGTTTAAATCCTGCGTTTGCGTAATAACTGTAGTATTACCTTTATATATATATATATATATATATATATATATATATATATATATATATATAGTTTTGGTTGGTAAAGATTATTTAGATTTTTTGGACTAGGAGACTGACAGACTTACCTTGGTAAGAGTCCACACTGTAGTCTTGAAATAGAAACACATAAAAGCACTTAAACAATGATATATTTCAACCACACAGTGGTCTTTGTCAATCGAAGAGAAAACACAAAAAGAAATATGAGAGAATGAAATAAAATAAATACAAGTTGTAATCACAGATTGTGTAGAGTAGAAATCAGATGTCACAGATGCACAGATTAAAGATATATATATATATATTGTTTCCATGAGCATATGAGTGATTGTAGTTTATATAAGTCTGTCAGGGGAAAAGAGATAAGGCTATTGGAAAAAAAAAAATAAAAAAAAAAAAATAAAAAAATAAATAAATAAATAAATAAAAAATGAATGGGTTTATCTGATATTGAGGTTAGGGGATTCTCTGGATTTGGTATACCACTGGTATGGTAGTTCCCACCTTCTCAGTTCTGAGGGATTGCAATCAGGGGGGAGTGATTTAATTATTTTTGTGGTATAGCAGTCATCAAAAGTTGTGATGTTGTGACTCGCAGCATGTTGAGCTGTTGGTCTATCCATATTCATAATTTTAACATCATGTCTGTGGCCATTCAGGATCTAGATGCAAGACGTGTCCAATACACCCCTCAGCAAATAGTTTCAACAGCCAAACAACAAAAATGGTCTTCAAAATACAGGGTCATCATAATTGTACATCGAAAAATGTCATATACCAGCTACAATGTAAACTTTGCTCAGCACAGTACATAGGCCTAACCACGGATGGTTTGAATATCAGAATGGCCACAGACATGATGTTAAAATTATGAATATGGATAGACCAACAGCTCAACATGCTGCGAGTCACAACATCACAACTTTTGATGACTGCTATACCACAAAAATAATTAAATCACTCCCCCCTGATTGCAATCCCTCAGAACTGAGAAGGTGGGAACTATCATACCAGTGGTATACCAAATCCAGAGAATCCCCTAACCTCAATATCAGATAAACCCATTCATTTTTTATTTATTTATTAATTTTTTTTTTTTTCCAATAGCCTTATCTCTTTTTCCCTGACAGACTTATATAAACTACAATCACTCATATGCTCATGGAAACAATATATATATATATATATATATATATATATATATATATATCTTTAATCTGTGCATCTGTGACATCTGATTTCTACTCTACACAATCTGTGATTACAACTTGTATTTATTTTATTTCATTCTCTCATATTTCTTTTTGTGTTTTCTCTTCGATTGACAAAGACCACTGTGTGGTTGAAATATATCATTGTTTAAGTGCTTTTATGTGTTTCTATTTCAAGACTACAGTGTGGACTCTTACCAAGGTAAGTCTGTCAGTCTCCTAGTCCAAAAAATCTATATATATATATATATATATATATATATATATATATATATATATATATATATATATATATACATATATATATATATATATCGTGATATTTCATGTTGTCCATTATTTTTCCGTTGCACTGACATTATACAGTTATTATTGTTGTAAACAATTAGTCCACCACTACATGCAATTATTTTACCTTATATAATACCTCTAACTTTCTATCTCCAATCTACTACCTATCATAAATTCTATGAAATTAGCAGTACAAAATATCCTTTTTTATGTTTGAAATGAGTTCAGCAAGAGTTGAAATGTGTGATGTGTTTTTTCAGAGCTTCTTTTTAAGAAGGTTGTAAACTTATAGAAATTAATTTGCCAAAATTAAAATTAACTAGATAATTAAAGAGAATTATTCACAACTTACAAACATATAAATAAAATGAGCACACTAAATTAATACCCTGTGTATGGATATAAACAAGGATTTAAGTAAAAACTAGAGAAAACTTACTAAGAGGCTGTATAAAGTTCATCCTGTCAGCCTCATACTGTTGAATCAAGATGTTAAACTGAGAGGTGTTGCGTAAACTTTCCACCTGCGACTTGCGACCATCTAAGATAACATCTACTAGATTAACTAAGTGATCCAGTAGCTCTGCCCTTACACTGTAATCACCAGTTCCTCTCACTCCCTGCTCCAAGGTCAATTTCATCTGTTTTAATGAATAAGAAGACATTTAAATACACTGTAGTCTTGATTATCTAAAAGTAGCTTAACGGTCTTCAAATTACAGATTATTTAATTGCAGATTAACTGAGAAGTACTAAAATTTTAATACCATAGTATACTATAAAAAATTGTGTATCATACTAAAAAAAGTGTTCAAGTTCCTAATAGACACAAAACTAATAATAGGCCTACATATAATTATAACTAATTTCATTTATCGTAGTCCCACATCAATTTTTTGTTGTTACAATAAAAAATTATTAAAACACAGAAAATATAAAAATCTGTAGGAATGGAACTATGGCATTGTACTGAGGCATACATAGATATAGATTACATCGAGTGTAGATATGTGTAGAGTAACACTTTAGCTGAAGGCATTTTCCCAGAGAATTGCCAAAATATTTGAAGCCTAGTTTTGAATAATGTGTACTTATTTTTTGTTCCCCTATCATATCCAAGAACATAAATATTATTCTTACCATAACATATATATAAACACATGCCCGACAATTGGCATCTCTGCAACACTCCCCTAATGGTTTTTTTTTGTTTTATGTGTACACAATGGACAACAAAACAACAATTTCATGTTCCATTTACCCACATAATAAGCTGAATCACAAGTAAAGTATTTTGGCGCTCATCACAAAGAGATGTGAATGTGTCACATGTGATAGATTTGTGAGTTTATAAATATTGTGTATATAGAACGGAAGTGTAAACATATTCTCTGACTGATAAGTAATGTGTCAGGTCTGAAAAATACTACACAAGATTCATAGCAAGCAACAGTTTTGAAACTTAGTAATTTACTCTCTAAGGAATTTATGTTATAATTTACTTCCTAGTAAGGATGAGTTTATCTAAGTGTACCAAAGTGTGTACTTAACTTCAACCAAGACAGCTTTTGTAAGAATTATGATACAACTAATACAAACTATACAACTATTTAGTCAATAGTTCTGACTTATTTTTTTCTTTTTGTGAAATTTTGAAAATAATAATGAAAATCAATATAATATGTCATTAAAAATTATTTATTTTATTGCGAAAGTATATAAAGAAAAACTTCTTTCAATGAACCAATTTCTTTGATTGGAATAATCAACTCAACTTCACTATAATTGTTAAGAAATATGTGTGTCGGGCCGTAACAAATCCCGACAAAAAGCTCCTAAAATAACATCATGTTTATAAAATTGTCAGCATTTATCTATCAAACAATAACAATCTTAATTATATCCGTAAGTAGTGTAAAGCTTGTTGCTTAATACTGTGCATTTATTTTTCCAAAAGTAGCTAAATTTTACTAGACAACAATGTCAGGCCTAGTGGTTCACTGTTTTTTGGGCCATCGGGCCAATTGGCCTGAAGTGGCAGCTAGAGAGTTAAACAATGCAGGTTGCATGTTTAGAAAATAACCTTTGGAGTGGCATTTTCTTGGCATTCTAAAACTAATTTAGGATAGCTATTAACAGTGCATTAAGTAAACAATTTCTATAAATTAATGAATATTTGTGTGTAAGGCTGATTATTTATCTACTATACTGTTGAAATGTAACAACAGTATGACAACTTCCAGTGTAGCAAAAAATTGAATTTGATACAAAAGAAGATAGCACCTAGTGTAAAAAACTACAATAAAATTGGCATGGGTGGTTGAATTTGAAATATGGTCTAATTTATATGACACAATTTATAACACTGTCTCTTAGTTTTGTTAGTTATAAGTTTATAACAGGGTGTATTATATCTAATCTATTAGTTTAATAGTGCACTCCAGTGTATATCAATCACACAGAATAATATTACTGTCAAACGATACTCTAGATACATAGAGCCACAATGACGTTTAATACATAACTTACATTTAATGATTAAAATAGGGTTTACTATATTCAATCCATTAAGATCCAATTCATACAAATTATAAACATAATACTAGCATTAATTTATGTTCATAAAACGGTGTTTTAGAATGTTTTTGAAATCAAAACTTTTCTTAATTGACAAATCATTGAATAGCAAACATTATACATTAGTTTGTACATCACTCAACAATAATTATTTGCTAAGAAAATGTTTGAAAAGGGCTGAAACAAAGCCAAATACACATTTGTTATTCTGCATATTTGCATTCTGTTAGTGTTCATACACATTTTAAATTTCAATTAATATAATTTTTAGTTAAACAATCAATTTTTTAACTTATTCCTATTGGAGATAGTTAATTTAAATTAAAGGTATTCTAACCTGAATGACCAGAGAGTCACGTAAAGCATCAGGACCAGATGCAGCAGTCCAAGGCAGAAATTCAACCGGATTATGCTCGTTCAGTTTGTACAACTTACTTGAACACTGTCGATGTTCCAATATGTTATTCAACACTTCCTGTTAAAAATTTGTAATTTATAATTTTAATCGCCAGTCATGTCTTACTTTATAAACAGTGAGTTGTCACTATACTATTTCAAAATGAGTTGTCAGATGCTTTATATCTTAAAATAATCTATGGAACTAGTCAAAATTTATCTTTTATAGTTAGTCGGCATACACAAATAGAATGAATACTTTACTCTAGTCCTGTTGTATATGATGATGTAAAAGGTTGTTGAAAATAATTAATGTATTGATGAATAAAAAAGACGATAAGGAAGATGAAATAAAGTAAAAAAGAATATTTACCGCAAGTTGGTAAAGAAAAGTATGTGAAGTGATCAGGATTTCATGGACTTTTCTACACCAATAATCACAAGTTATAAGTCCCTAAGAGAGATTTTAGAGTTAAAAAAAGTAGGCCCAAAATAAATCCAATTTTGAAATAAAATTTCCAAAAGGACAAGTAAACGTAAATCTTTAAGTAAACCATACAAAAAAATTAGATCTTTCTTTCAAGAAATATGTTTATCAATTTGTACTTTGATATATCATGGAATTTCAGGAGGAATTGTAAAGGATTACAAAAATAAACTAATTTGAAAATAGCAAAAAATGTATACAAACAACTGTAAAACATATATTTTAAACCAAACTGTAAAACTAAAACATATATTTTAAAACAATATTATAAATGTATCTAAACACAGAAATTTAAAATGTTTCATGTGTTACTATTTTTATATCTTCATTAACAATCTTCATGGAGGTGATTACAAATTAAATTGTAAATTAAGTGATAAAATGAGAATTGTAAACACATAATTTATGGAATATTTTTTTTTTGGGTTTACAACTAAAAAAATTGGTTAATGTCATTACAATATCCAAAATGAAACATGTAAGCTCAAAATGTATTGTATTGACTAAAGAAATTAGAACAACAATAAATCAATAATGTTCATAGCATAGGATATGTTATGATAAGTGTAACAAGTATTATACAATTTTTTAAAAAGTCAATTCATACTTAAATCAACAAAGACAAGTTTTGTTTTAGTTTCTTTTTATTTTATAATTACAATTAATATAAATATGTATATACACTATTACATAAAGTACGAGGCTTTAGATTAAATTCAGTTAGTTGCTAAAATAAATCATCTGTAGAATTAAGCAAGGGAAGTTACAAATAGTTTTTCTAGTGCGGACAAAGTAGGTACCATGTCATTATTCTTTCCAGGAAAGCTGTAAGTTGAGTCCGGCAAATTAACAATAGAAGGTCCAAAGCTTGTTAAGACGGGAAATCCAGTGGCCGATATAGCCTGGGGAATTAACCATGTACCGTTACGTTTAGCTAATTGTAGAACTGTGGGAAACTCACAAAGAACGTATTGGTGGTAGTGGGAAAGATTAGATTTTTAATAAAAACTAAATGATCGGAAGTTTAAAAGGAAGTTTTGAAAAGAGTCTCAGAGAAAGACAGGCAGATTGGTGGCGACCAGGACCGAAGTGTTGTAAAGGGAGAAATTGATTAAATTAAGTAAAGAGTTTATTTATAAGTAAATTTTAAAAGTGCGGAGTAAAAGTTTTTTTTGAAATATAAAGTAAGTTTTTTTTGTGTCAAGTGTAAGCGCGGAAGTGAACAAAGCCAGGATTCCAGGGACTCTTCAGAACAATAAGTATATTTGAATATAAGTGTAGCCAACAGACATCTATCTTTTAGTTTAAAACAATTTTAAGTTCATCAAAATTTATAAAAATTATTCTAGTCACCATTTCTAATTTAAAAGCAAAGTTCCCGTAATAGCGACCCCGAGAGCAAGAATAAAATTTTAATACTGTTTTTTTAATGTTATTCTATTAGAAATCTAAAGCCTCAGAAGTCCATCTTTTATCATTGTAATATTAGTTAAGATATCAATCCTGTCACTGCAAAATATTAATATAAATTTGGAATAATGTGTAGAGTTAATTGAAGAGAATAAATGCAAGTGATGTTTAAAAATTGATAAGATTGTTAATTCTTTTATAACCCTGAAGGTGTGACATTAAAAGGTAAGGTAAATAAATAACATTTAAATATAATTTTAATTATAACAAAAGTTAAGTTATAACATATATCAGAATAATACAAAATGGCAAATAAGAAAGCGAATTTCCTTGCAATTTTCCGTTTTCCTTTCCATGTATGGTGTTGAACTATTATTTATGTTTGTTACTATTTATACAGTTTCTTTTTTGTTTGTTTCTTGCATTGTGTTGTAGTTAATTTTCACTTTCCTTTCACATTGTCCGTTTGTGAAGAAAGATTCGATACTGTTAATCCAGTTGGTTTCTTAATTTTATTTTTTTCATTTATTTTTAATCGTAGAGCATTATTTATGATTTTGTGTGGTAAGCTTGGCAATAATTGAAGGTTTTGCAGCAGAGGTTTTGATGACAGCCAGATGGGGCGAAAAATAAAAATTTGTAATACATCTTTGAGAAATAGATTACTAGCTATGGAAAAGTGGGAGCAGTGCTAAAGCTTGATACACTTCGAACATGAGGATACTCAGTTCGAATCTGACCTAGACCCCAACATTTTTATAATGTAATTATTGAATAAATATCTGGAAAAACTGTATTAACATCAATTGTCATCCACTATAGGTTTAAAAAAGTATTTTAACTTGATTGGATGAATAAAAATGTATTTTATTAACGATTGAAAATTTGTACAAGATATATATCAGGAGAGTGTGAGCTTATAGAAGGAATTAAAAAAAAGAATAAAACATCTTACCAAGTATTTTTACTGTATTTATATTTATAGGCTCCATATAAAGAAATAGAAAAATGTAGTATTCTCTTATTTCTATGATGTTTTAAAATTATCTATATCTTTAAAATGAATGCATACAATTATTTAAATTGTTTCTTGAATCTTGTTTCCTACAAGAACTACTTTGAGAATGAATGGCTATGTTGTAAGGTATTATAGATAATTCAAAATCATGTATGTGTTTTTACTAGCCATTTTGGTTCTCCTAGCAGCCAAACATATTCATACTTTCAATGTAGAAAATACCCCAAAATCTTATTTACAAAATGCAGTAAGAGTAGAAAATCAGGGGAAATGGAGTTGATGACGGAGTTGCCAAGAATTTAACACTAGTGAAGATAAAAATTAACTTCTTAACCATTAGTATATTTTATTTTTATCTGCAAACGTAAACATTATTACTACAAAATCTACAAGTCTAATATTGTAATATTATTAAGTGTTTGGTAACTCACTACCAATAATGTTGCTAAATCAACCTCAGTGAGAAAGTTGCCCCTTCAACTCAGTGTCAAGTCTATAAAAACAATTTATCAAATATAAAATTAATGCTTTATACATAAGTAGGCAAGGTCTGCTATGTGTAGTGATAGGGATGCTTTTATTTGTAAAATAGCAGGTGACTTGTGGATAATTTGTATATCAAAATAAATCCAACACATGTAGCCTTGTTTACAGGACTACACGCCTTGTCTGAAAACCATGTAGTTCTGCATAACCCGGTGATCTTACTCTACTTTTTAAATGTTTAAATAATACACATCCGTAATTGTTTACATAAATAAAATACACTTAATAAATTGTGTGTGTGACTTTTGTTATTTTAATTTTATATATTAATTTAAATAAAAATCAGAATCATACTATACTATTTAACCATATACAACTCCAACAAAAAAATTCTAAAGTCACTTGTAATACATTTTCATTAAAAAACTAACAAAGAATTAGCATTAACCTTTAAAACCAATTCAGTACTTACGGCAGATGATATTGCTTTTTTGATTCCATTAGAAACTTTAAAATGATTAGTCACTATAAAAACATGGACTTGTCAAATATACTTATATATCAAATATAGAAATAAGATTTTTTGGATAGGAGACTGACAGACTTACCTTGGTAAGAGTCCACTCTGTAGTCTTGAAATAGAAACACATAAAAGCACTTAACCAATGATATATTTCAACCACACAGTGGTCTTTGTCAATCAAAGAAAAAACACAAAAAGAAATATGAGAGAATGAAATAAAATAAAAAGTTGTCATATTTTTTGTGTTTTCTCTTTAATTGACAAAGACCACTGTGTGGTGGAAATATATCATTGGTTAAGTGCTGTTATATGTTTCTATTTCAAGACTACAGAGTGGACTACAAGGTAAGTCTGTCAGTCTCCTAGTCCAAAAAATCTAAATAATCTTTACCAACCAAAACTAACCTAAAAAAATAGAAATAAGTGACATTTGGCAACACCAAAGTTGAATAATAAGTTTGAAATAACCAATCCTAAACATACTTACAAGAAGTACATGGTTTGCTATTACAAGTTGAGAGGCTACAAGTTGTGAGGATTGCTCATTGAAAACAACATTCTCACTCCACTTTACAAGCTGTTGCAAAGCTTCATGGACTAAACTCACCTGCAAAGTAAAAATATAATCACTCCTTACCTTTCATTGTAGTAATTTTTCTTATAATTTTTTCTATTTACATAATGATTTAAACTATATTTTAGAATAGAGGGTCAAATTACCAAAACAAAAACATGTTGAAAATTATTTTTTTTCTTAATGATAAAACTCTTAATGTTTATATTTTATATTATCTCACAATATTTAATGAAAAAATTAAACAATATTTATTGCAGAATTGGTGTAGTTAAATTATAGAATGTGATAGTGGGTGTTCTTAGAAATGTTAATGTTTGTTATTAGAAGAATTTATCTATCACTTCTTTAACTGATATTATACCCTGCATTTACTACTCCAAAACGTAAACCTGTTGTTTGCAAAGATGTTAGAGACCAAAGTGGCTGTTTTGTTTTTATCGTTTATTTATTAACACTTTGGGGACTTGCGAGGGGCATAGCATGTAATTAGGTATATATGAATTTAAATGAACTAATACATTTAGTTCATGGCTCTGGTTGTAGTTAGTCATATACGGGAAACATATTGGCTACACATTTTCATTGCTAGATAGCAGATGTCATGTGATGTTGACTTATGCCTTCCGGAATGTTGTGAAATATTCCACAAAAAAACTAATTAATTGTAAATATTTATTCATACACGGTTTTTATAGACATTTAGGGTTATTGAAATACATATTTTATAATTTGTTAGAATTAGAATATAATATTGTGATTCAAGGTTTTTTTAAAATAAAAAACAGTTTATGAAATTACGTGTGTGTGTGTCTGTGTGAGTGTGCATGCTCGTTTGTTTAGATAAAAGTTCAGTATTAAAATTGGTGCAAGAATTTTTTTTCTGCTATTTGTAGCTGTTGGAGTGTATTTTTGATGATGTTGAAAAAAGTCTGGTCTCCAGGCGAAAATTACAATTATAGGTAGTAGTCCTCAAAGAGTTAATAGTTTTAAGTTTCTGTTAAGACAATTATGAAATATAATTTTTTTTTTTTACTTACTTGCTTAAGAAGAGCTTATCACACAAATAGAAATGTACCAATAAAACCACACATTTTAATATGAAACATAAAATTAAGTTGACAAATATGAAAACAGATAGTAGTATCAAAGCAAAAACTTTACAATAGTATTGTTAGAATATTTTAATATTTTGTCTCACTTCTTAGGGAAGTTTAAACAGGATAATTCAAAGTTAATGGTTCAGCTATTATGGTACTTACTTCAGGACAGTACAAGTAATAGAATGGGCTTCAAATAACTTCTAACAATTAGGGCTTGGTCATATCCTAAAAATAGTGTGTATTGCAGAAATGGTTTTATAAACCCTTGACAGTTAAAAATATTTGTACGGTGTGAGTTTTAGAGTACAAAAATCCAAAAATTATTTATAAAATCTATTAAAAATATTTAGTCTTAACAATCAGAAAAACAAAACATTATTTTATACAAATAACTTACTTGGCGATAAAATAAATCTTGGTTGGTAAGTCCTCCAAATGGTATCATTCTGTGACGCGAGAGCACATCTTCTATACAACTGTCAATCAATGAGCTGTACCTAAAATTAGAAAAAAATACATTTAATGAAAACAAAATTTAGGTGGCATTTATTTACACGATATTTAAAATATATATATACTTGTCCTTTCTGTAGTGTTGTTCAAACACTATAGTAATTAACTTAAAAATGCAATACAATCTTTCTTAAAAATTTTAAAAACTAAACATTAGTGATTGATGACTGGCGGAAATGCAGTAAAGTGAACAAGGATTAATAGAGTACCCAACCTCAAAATGTCACGTGAAAGGGGAAACAGCAAAAAGTATTTATAAAATTTCAGCAGCTTAAGAATCAAGTAAAACTGTCTAAAATTATATGATCATAAAGTATATGAAGATAATGAGAGTCACTCAAACAACTAAACAACTGAAAGTTGAAGCTTCTATAACAAACTAACTCCATGTTCAAACATATTTATATATATGCAATTGAGCCTCTTTAATTCGTCACCTTCTGTAATTCGTCACAGTAATTCGTGACAATAATAACAGACATCGTCTGCATTGTCACATAGAATAGGCACCATCATAAAAGGTTGGTACCAAGCATGAGTCTTTCGATACTGAGAAAATCTCTCAGCACATTCTTTGTTCTCACACATCTCTTATGCGCTATAAAGAGGAAATGTCTAAACGGGGTATTTATAAAACTCATTCACCATATTACCACTTCTTCCTAGCAATGAAGACTCTGCTTGTGACACAGTTCTTTGATACTGATCTCGAACTGTATGTCAGAGAAAACTAGTTTTTTAAATTGCAGGCGGCAGATTTCTACAGAGACAATATTGAAAAACTTGTTATGTGGTATAAGTGCTAGAATTTGAATGATGATTACATACCCTCTTTTGGTGATTATGGTGACATTTTCTGGATAGCTCTCTTATATTTTTAAAAATCCAAATGTATATCACCATTTCTATTTCATATATGTCTAACTCTGACTGTTGTAACACTCTTCGCTCTTAGTTACACAATTTAGTTGTAAAAACTCAAGATTAGATTTATGACATCAGTGTGCATATTTTACTATAACATGTGTATAGCATGAATAAGATCTAACCCTTCTAGCTGAATTATATTTATGCATTTAATTAATATTATTGTCCAAATAATCAACCAAATAATGTTGGCTTTTATAATAATAGATAATAGATATTATTTGTTAAAAATAATAATGATAGTTTCCATCCAGAATGGCTGCTATTGATGGCATCATAAATTTTGCATTATATCCAAGGCACCAGCATCTGGCACTAATCACCTGTCTATCGTTTACCGGAACCGAGGCTTTAACCCTTAGCACTCGACTGTCGGGAGAGCCCCGCCAAGCGTACATTGCAGTTTACTCGTATGTCGGGGGTCACCCGACACGATTTTCAAATGCCTATAACTCGTCTGCGACGAAGCCCACGACATTCAATCTTTTACCGTTTGGTGCTACACTCTATTGAAAAAAATGTTAACTAAGTTGAAAATGCCTAGGAATATGTGAGTCATCACAAAATCTAGTTTGCCGCTACGTTGTAAGCTGCAAGTAGGTTACAGTTTTGCCGGGTATTTCTTTACTCGCAGTTTGCCGTGGCTTCACCTGCAATTAGTGATTCTGAAATTCCTGATCTTTTACTTGATCCTGATTTATTAGAATGTAGTTCAGTTTCGTAAACAAAATAACTAAATCAACAGTTATTTGTAAATACAACCAGTTAATGGTCTGTTCAATATAATGAACCGTGCAGTTTTACGAGATGATCAAATAAATGGTGGAGGAAAATGTTTTTCTGGCTATTAGATGTAGCTGTAGTAAACAGTTTTATTATCTATAATAACAAAAAAAGAAAATGAGAGAAAATCCTGTAAAAAAAAATAGTTTCGCCAAAACTTGTTGAGGGAACCCATTGGTGATATCAGGAATAACCCGTATAGTGAGAAGGGTCGGATGGGGCCATCAACTACTGACAAAGAAGAAAGACTGAATGGGAAGTTACATTTAATCTTTTCCAATGATAAAAGTAGTTCTAAGGATTGTGTAGTTTGCAGTAACAGGAAGAGAAAAGGAGGTAGAAGGGAAACAGTTTTTCACTACAAAACATGCGGCAGAAAACCAGGACTTCATCCGGAAGACTGTTTTCAAAGATATCATATTATGCAAAACTACAAATAAGATAATAAAATCATGTACATACAGTATTAGTAAATAAAAATAGCTTAGTTTAATAAAATCATGTAAGAGAAAACAAAGTTTTACATAAACAATAATGCAACCTGCAGGTGAGGAATTTGTCCCAATTTAATTACAAGTGGCGAAGCCAAGCATGTTACAAAAATCCGAGCGCTAAGGGTTAATAGATTGGGAATGTCACACTTATAAACACAAGGTTGTTATATAGGTTTACACTTTAGATCTATTTATAAAATCTTTACAAGCTACACACCACTTAATGACATCCTTTTTCACATATGTCTACATCCTTTGTGACAAAAGTCAAAACACTTTATGTGGCAGTCGGCTTATTACGTATGTAAGATGAACACATGATTGTTCTTTGTTTTCTTTAGTACTCAAAAGATAAAAAACATAAGAGAAATAAAAAAAAAAAACACTAGTAAAAAATAAAGATAAAAAGGCTCACCAAATTTGCAAAAATCGTGATAGCAAAAAATGGCAAACACCTAATCTAGCTTTAAAATATGACAATAAATACAAACCATCGGCATGAAGTGCTAAACTTATACTGAAGAGTATGTTTCTCATTTTACTATTTACAGGGACTGATGTATAATGCCCTGGCTCTAGACTGCTGATGCAACGGATCTGATACACTTGAACACAACATATTAAGCGTTGTGCAATAACTTCATCTCAATTTGTAACAACTGTACTCTATTCCAATATGAAGCAATTTTTTATCTGAAGTACATGTTCGATTGATTCTAATGTTAAATACAAACAATAACTTTTAAATATACTTACTTTAAGTCTGAATGTAACTTTTTCAGTGAAATGGCAGCTACAACTTTCTCAATATGTTCCTGGAGGACATATGGTGTAACCATCAATCTGCCTCTCACAGTTATCCCTCCTAACTGGAAAAAGATACATAATATATCAATGAGATGATTTGAAACTTTTTCATTACAACAGGAGTTTTATTAATAAACACTGCTTGTAAACTGGTGAAGGATCAACAATTTTAATGATGTTATTTAATATTGAATAATATTAATTTAGAAAAAAAACAATTTTGCACCAGTTTTAAAATAATAACCAATTTTAGTTATACATAATTTTAGAATTTTGTTTGAAAAGTTAATTTGTTTTAATTAAGTAAAAATAGTTTAATTTTGTCAATCATAATAAATTTAGAAGAGATTTATGTCCTTCTACATCTAGTTCTATAATATTTTATCCATATCCTTGTCAGCGAAAATAGCTTAAAATATGCTTTTTTGTTTAAGGTGCCAAAGATAAATAATGAAATAAGACTTTCATCTCCATTTTCAAAAACTATGCAACTTCTTCTGCAAAATCTGGTAGGATATAATTATATCCTTTTTAAACTAGAAGTTAAAATATTAATTGAGATACCTAAATCTCCAACTAGAGCTACTAGTTTAAACAATAATCTTGAATATATATTATGATGATGTGTACACTCACAAAAATAGCAATTTTATTGTTAAAAATATCATGTTGTGTTTTTGCTTTATTGAGAAATTTTAAGATTTATTAAGAAACAAATGATTGGAACGTTGACATGTGTGTATATTTCAAAAGGCCTGAGTAGGAAATACTTGACTCACGAAACAACTGCACTTTTATTCAACCATATATATATATATATATATATATATATATATATATATATATATATATATATATATATATATATATATATATAAATATTTTAGGTTAGTTTTGGTTGGTAAAGATTATTTACATTTTTTGGACTAGGAGACTGACAGACTTACCTTGGTAAGAGTCCACACTGTAGTCTTGAGATAGAAACACATAAAAGCACTTAAACAATGATATATTTCAACCACACAGTGGTCTTTGTCAATCAAAGAGAAAACACAAAAAGAAATACGGAAGAAATAAAATAAATATAAATTGTAATCACAGATTGTGTAGAGTAGAAATCAGATGTCACAGATGCACAGATTAAAGATATATATATATATATATATATATATATATATATATATATATATTGTTTCCATGAGCATATAAGTAATTATAGTTTATTAAAAGAGATTGGAGACGTCTGAGGCTATTAGGAAAAAAAAAGAAAAAAAAAATTATGAATGGATTTATCTGATGTTGAGGTTAGGGGATTCTCTGGACCTGGTATACCACTGGTATGATAGTTCCCATCTTCTCAGTTCTGAGGGATTGCAATCAGGGGGGAGTGATTTAATTATTTTTGTGGTATAGCAGTCATCAAAAGTTGTGATGTTGTAACTCGCAGCATGTTGAGCTGTTGGCCTATCCATATTCATAATTTTAACATCATGTCTGTGGCCATTCATTCTGATATTCAGACCATCCGTGGTCAGGCCTATGTACTGTACTGAGTAAAGTTTACATTGTAGCTGGTATATGACATTTTTCGATGTACAATTATGATGACCCTGTATTTTGAAGACCATTTTTGTTGTTTGGCTGTTGAAACTATTTGCTGAGGCGTGTATTGGACACGTCTTGCATCTAGGTCTATTGCATGGGAAGGAGCCATGAGGAAGTTTGTGTGGTTTCTCTGCATCAGGGTCTGGTAGTTTAGGATGTACTAGGATGTTTTTCAAGTTGGGATGTTGCTTGTACCAAATTTGCGGTGGATCGGTGAAAAGATTTTTGGTGTGGACGGAAGCTTGAAGAATTTTGAAGCCATCTCTCAATATCTTGTTGAGTTTATGTAGACCAGGATTGTAGTCTGTTATTAAAGACAGTTAATTTTGTTCTGTTTGTGGTTTATGGTGGACCAAGGATTGTGCTGAATGAATTTGGTTTTCAATGAGTCTTTTTGGGTATCCTCTTCTCTGGAAGGCTGTTGATATCTTTCTATTAAAATCTTCCAATTCCCTATCATTCGAACAGATTCTCTTACCCCTGATTGCTTGACTGTATGGAATGGATCGTTTTATGTTTATTGGGTGGTTGCTGTCGAAATGGAGATATTGTAGGTGGTTTGTCGGTTTGATCTGAATTCCTGTGTTGATATTTCCATTCTGGAGTGTTACCTCTACATCTAAAAAGGTGATGGCTGATGTAGATTTCTCCCAGGTAAATTGAAGTGTGGAGAATTGTGTCAGGCTGTCTAAAAATGCTTCAAGTGTTGAAGCACCCTGTGTCCAAATTAGGAAGATGTCATCTATATATCTATACCAACATAATGGCTGGTGTGTTTGTGTCTTTAGAAAACTTTCTTCCAACAATCCCATGTACAGATTTGTGTACGATGGTGCTATTCTGGTGCCCATTGCTGTTCCCTTTATTTGAAGGTAGTTCCTTCCCTCAAACTGAAAGTTGTTTTTCTCAAGGATGAACCTGGTCAGGTTCACAAGAAAAGGTGTAGTGGGAGAAGGATGGCCTGGGCGTTTGTTTAGAAAATTCTCTATTGCAGATAGATAAATCAATTTGATCTAATTTGCACATATGTTAATTTTAATTGTTTAATATTCCTGATGATGTTGGTAATGTTAGCCAATGAAAAGCTTTGAATTGTAAATTCAATTATAATTCTTGTATTTGTTTTTTGACTTAGTTCTTTGACTTAGTTCTTTATATATATATTATAAATTACAAAATTACCCACCAAAATACGGAACACATAATAAACAATATTACTAAGCGTATTTCTAAAGTAAGGGCCGTTTGTTTATATTCCCTCATAGTTCGCGTGCACGCCGCAACGAGCGCTTACGTCACGTCCCGGCATGCCTTGGCAACAACTACGCTCAGTTACAGCTGTGTAGCTAACTTGTGCGTTGTGTTCTGTGCTTGCAAAATGTTCAAGGTTATCGAATCGCCCGCCCCTTGCGAAGTTCGTTCGGTTATACGGTATTTGTCGGCAAGAAACATGTCTGCTGCAGAAATTCACCGACAGATTTCTGAAGTTTACGGTGCTAATGCCATGTGTGAAGGAAAAGTGCTTAAGTGGGTTCGAGACTTCAAAGATGGCCGCGACAATGTCCATGACGAAACGCGATCTGGCCGTCCATCTCTAATGTCAGACGATTTGCTGTCTTCAGTTGAAGCGAAAATTCGTGACAACAGACGCTTCACGATCACTACTCTCTCACACGAATTTCCGGAAGTTTCGAGGTCTGTGATTTACAAAATCGTTCATACAAAATTAAACTTTAAGAAACTGTGCTCGCGTGGGGTCCCTAAACTCCTGACAGAGGAGGACAAACACAAAAGACTCGAGAGTTCCTTGAATTTTCTGACACGTTATGACGAAAATGGTGACGACATACTGAATCGGATTGTAACTGGAGACGAAACGTGGGTTTCGCATTTCACTCCCGAATCGTAACAACAAAGCATAGAATGGAGACACACGCAATCTCCCGTAAAGGTCAAAGCCAAACAGACTTTGTCACAGCGCAAGATCATGGCGTCCGTGTTTTGAGATAGGCATGGTGTTTTGCTGGTCGACTTTATGGAACGAGGAACGACAATAAATGCAGAAGCCTACTGCCAAACTCTGAGGAAGCTGCGCAGAGCGATTCAAAACAAGAGACGTGGTATGCTCACAAAAGGAATTTTGTTTCTGCACGATAATGCAAGGCCTCACACTGCCACTCAGATCCGAACTGCATTGGACTCTTTTGGCTGGGAAGTTTTGGACTACCCACCTTACAGCCCTGACCTTGCGCCGAGCGACTTTCATCTCTTCTGTCATCTGAAACATCACTTGGGCGGCAGCCGTTATGACGATGACGACAAATTGAAAACGGCCGTGAATTCTTGGTTATCACAGCAGGCGGCCAGTTTTTATGAAGAAGGTTTCCAAAATTTAGTTGTGCGATATGATAAGTGTTTACAAAAACTTGGAAACTATATAGAAAAATAGATAAAAGTATGTAGATTCCAAAAATAAAATTAGTTTTTGCAAATTTCTTTTTGTTTTTATTTTATTTTCAACGGCCCTTACTTTAAGAATACCCCTCGTAATAATAAAATTAACCTAATAAAAACGGAAAAAAACCAAAAAAACAGAACAATATATAAATAAAAAAGAAATTATAAAACTCAGAGAAAAACTAGAAAACAACTACTACTTAATATTAAAATCCGATAAAACAAATACACCATTAATAATAGAAAATACCAAATACTTCGATTCAATGACTAACTACATAAAAAAAAATTAAATACGAACAAATCCCAGACCCAACTAGCAAATACCTTATTACAATAAAAAACTTAATAGTCACTCACCGAAATACCCTAAACTATAACAATAAATTAAAATACCACACAAGACTATACCCCTTCAAACCATGCGCACCAATATTAATAGGCATACCTAAAATCCACAAACCCGACACACCATTTAGACCATTAATAAATTTCACAACAGCACCACCTTACATAATCGCAAAAATACTAGACAAAATAATAAGATCTAAAATACATATCAACAACACATACAATATAAAAAATGGATACGAATTAATTAATAAAATTAAAAACATAGAAACAAACAACAACACTAAAATAATAAGTTATGACATAACTAACATGTACCCTAGTATCCCAATAGAAGAAACCATAGAAATAATGAAAAACAAACTAGTACACAATAATGAAAAAGAAAACACAATAAATAGTATCATAACACTAAGAAAACACAAATGTAACCAAAATTACTTCCAATTTAACAATAAATACTATCAACAAACAACTGGACTCCCCATGGGATCACCCATATCATCAGTCATGTCAGAAATATATCTACAACACTTTGAACAAATAATAATTAAATCTATACTAAACACACATAATATTTTACTATGGACAAGATACGTAGATGATATACTTGTAATATACCAACCCACCATTCACAACGAACACATCATAATACTAAACAAACTAAATATATACAACGAAAACATACAATTCACTGTTGAAACAGAAACAAACAGAACAATTAACTATCATGACATCACATTAAATATAAATAACAATAAAATAGAAACTACAGTACACAGGAAACCTACTTCCAACAACACCACAATACACTACAAATCTAACCACCCCTGGACACACAAAATTAACACTTACAGTAACATGATAAATAAAGCAATAAAATACACATAAAATAACAAACAAAAATTAAATGAAGAATTAGATAACATTACAAAAATAGCAATAGAAAATGGATACAACAAACACCTTATAAAAAACATATACAATAAATTTACAAAAAAACCTAACCTCAACACAACACTACAACCTGAACACAAAAATAATAAAAATAAAAAATCTACCTAAAATTTAAATACACCAATAACAAAATAGAAAAAATAACAAATATATACAACAAAGAATACTACACTCCAACATACAAACCAAATAACAAAATAATAAAATATCCTAATAAAACAAACCACAAAACAACATAACCTATCAGGAGTTTACAAAATTACATGTAACGACTGCAATGCATTTTACATAGGGAAAACGACCAGATCATTTAAAATAAGATTTGAAGAACATTACAGAGCATTAAAAAATAAAAATACAAAAGTATCAAATGTTGCAGCACACCTAATATCACATAAACATGAAATAACAAATTACGAAAATAACCTAACCATACTTGAAATAAATAATAACCCAATAGAACTAAACTCACTAGAAAAATACCACATTTATAAAAACATAAACAACAATTTAATGAATCTACAAACAACATATACTGAAGACATACTATTCAAAAACATTATACACAAGACTCAAGAGGAAACGTGTATGACGTCAACAAGTACCAACAATCCATACCAAAAAAATTGAGAAAAAGTAATCAGTGATTTGACAATGGTCAAGTGACCGAAAGGTGCCTCATCACACAAGGTAAAATCATTGCACTTAATGGTGGATAAAATTACTTACAATAGTAATATATTAACTTCATAAAGTCAGTGCAACGGAAAAACAATGGATAACGTAAAATATCAAGAATATATATATATATATATATATATATATATATATATATATATATATTTAGGTTAGTTTTGGTTGGTAAAGATTATTTAGATTTTTTGGACTAGGAGACTGACAGACATACCTTGGTAAGAGTCCACACTGTAGTCTTGAAATAGAAACACATAAAAGCACTTAAGCAATGATATATTTCAACCACACAGTGGTCTTTGTCAATCGAAGAGAAAACACAAAAAGAAATATGAGAGAGTGAAATAAAATAAATATAAGTTGTAATCACAGATTGTGTAGAGTAGAAATCAGATGACACAGATGCACAGACAAAGACCACTGTGTGGTTCAAATATATCATTGTTTAAGTGCTTTTATGTGTTTCTATTTCAAGACTACAGTGTGGACTCTTACCAAGGTAAGTCTGTCAGTCTCCTAGTCCAAAAAATCTAAATAATCTTTACCAACCAAAACTAACCTAAAAATATATAAACATATATTTAATCTTTCCATTTTCATATTCCTTCCCTATCTTTGTATGTGTTCTTTCCTCCTTTCCTATCTTATATATAATGAATCTTCCTAAGCTGTATTTGAAACAGCTTAAAAACCTGGCTTTTAAAATCTCAAAAATAAACATGCATATACTGTTTTTAGAAGCGTGTCTAAATCTAGGCATTACACCAAAGGGTTTAAATATGAAATCACCACTGTCAGGTATGCCCCAGTATATCAAAACTGTTATTTCTCCAATTTACAAAAACAACTCTTTCCAAATTACAAGTTTGGTCTAACAGTGTCACAAACAAGAACAAGTCAAATTATCTGAATTACTAACCTCAACTGCCAAATTAATTACCTCCAATTTTCCATATCTAATACAACAAATGGAAGATACTCTCAATAAAACATACATACTGCAAGACAATCTTGCAAAGAATAAAATAAATAAACTTTCAAAACTCTGCATTCAAGAAATAAATCTTTTTGGCCAAATCAAAAAATATGATAATCCAGTTTTACCTGCCGACAAACCACCTCTTGTTTGTGACAAACCTAGCCTAAGTTCTCTCTTCAAGATACCAGTACCCTGTGGACAACTCCCTAAACTGCCAACCCAATCATTATTGCTAAATAACAAAAATAATAATAAAAACAGTCCTGATATAAGAAATAACCCTTCACCAAAAACAGTTGCCGTGCACAATATTTCCAACCACACACTCTCGGAACATAAACTACAAGTAATTTCTAAAGGCCTGTCATTCCCATCAGCTAAGGAAATAGACCAATTCAAGTTAGGAAAAGATGTTTTCAGCTTTGCCAGAAAACTTAGGATAAAAAATTATATAGCTCAGACACCAACTTTCAAAACGGATACAAACATAGACGTATGTCTTGCAAAATTCAAACCACCCTCCAACTGGGATCCACCACCACTACCACCTGATCACCCCATTGAACTTTACATCAACGTTATCATGCAAAGCATCACCGATATAAATTTCACTAAAAATCTGAAGACTAAACCTAACCTTACCAAATTAGAAAAAGCGGCAATATTTTCGTTGAAAAACAATAAAGATATTATGATTCTTCCAGCAGATAAAGGTTCAACCACTGTCATTATGAACAAAGAAGACTACATCAAAGAAGCAAATAAGCAACTGTCAGACATCACAACATACAAAATACTTACAGATAACCCCACTACAGAATTCAACAATTTACTCTCGGACCTACTCAAATATACAGCTCCTGAACAAAACATTTCGGAAACATCTCTAAAATTATTATATAATGAAAACCCCTCTACTCCTCAATTCTATATATTACCAAAGATCCACAAAAACATAATCCCTCCACCTGGTAGACCAATAATTGCTGGCTGCAATTCAGTAACAGAAAGAATTTCAGCTTTCCTCGACTCACACCTTCAACCCTTAGTAAAGAACCTTCCATCACATACCCAGGACACCAATCATTTCATAGATCGACTCTCACAAATATCTGTACCTCTACCCCCGGTAACTATTTTGGTCACCATAGATGTCACCTCTCTCTATACCAACATCCCTCATGCACACGGCCTATCTGCAATAGAGAATTTTCTAAACAAACGCCCAGGCAAGCCTTCTCCCACTACACCTTTTCTTGTGAACCTGACCAGATTCATCCTCGAGAAGAACAACTTTCAGTTTGAGGGAAGGAACTACCTTCAAATAAAGGGAACAGCATTGGGCACCAGAATGGCACCATCGTACGCAAATCTGTACATGGGATTGTTGGAAGAAAGTTTTCTAAAGACACAAACACACCAGCCATTATGTTGGTATAGATATATAGATGACATCTTCCTAATTTGGACACAGGGTGCTTCATTACTTGAGGCATTTTTAGACAGCCTGACACAATTCTCCACACTTCAATTTACCTGGGAGAAATCTATATCAGCCGTCACCTTTTTGGATGTAGAGGTAACACTCCAGAATGGAAATATCAAAACATGAATTCACATCAAACCGACAAACCACCTACAATATCTCCATTTCGACAGCAACCACCCAATAAACATAAAACGATCCATTCCATACAGTCAAGCAATCAGGGGTAAGAGAATCTGTTCGAATGATAGGGAATTGGAAGATTTTAATAGAAAGATATCAACAGCCTTCCAGAGAAGAGGATACCCAAAAAAACTCATTGAAAACCAAATTCATTCAGCACAATCCTCGGTTCACCATAAACCACAAACAGAACAAAATAAACTGTCTTTAATAACAGACTACTATCCTGGTCTACATAAACTCAACAAGATGGCTTCAAAATTCTTCAAGCTTCCGTCCACACCAAAAATCTTTTCACCGATCCACCGCAAATTTGGATATCAGAATGAATGGCCACAGACATGATTTTAAAATTATGAATATGGATAGACCAACAGCTCAACATGCTGCGAGTCACAACATCACAACTTTTGATGACAGCTATACCACAAAAATAATTAAATCACTCCCCCCTGATTGCAATCCCTCAGAACTGAGAAGGTGGGAACTATCATACCAGTGGTATACCAAGTCCAAGAATCCCCTAACCTCAACATCAGATGAATTTTTTTTTTTTTTTTTTCCCTAATAGCCTTATTTCTTTTTCCCTGACAGACTTATATAAACTATAATCACTCATATGCTCATGGAAACAATATATATATATATATATATATATATATATATATATATATATATATATATATATATATATATATATATATATATTGTATATATATATATCTTTAATCTGTGCATCTGTGTCATCTGATTTCTACTCTACACAATCTGTGATTACAACTTATATTTATTTTATTTCATTCTCTCATATTTCTTTTTGTGTTTTCTCTTCGATTGACAAAGACCACTGTGTGGTTGAAATATATCATTGTTTAAGTGCTTTTATGTGTTTCTATTTCAAGACCTCAGTGTGGACTCTTACTAAGTTAAGTCTGTCAGTCTCCTAGTCCAAAAAATCTATATATATATATGAAGTTAATATATTACTATGTAAGTAATTTTATCCACCATTAAGTACAATGCTGTGATTCGACAATGGTCAATTGACCGAAAGGTGCCTCATCACTCAAGGTAAAATATTGCACTTAATGGTGGATAAAATTACTTACATAGTAATATATTAACTTCATAAAGTCAGTGCAACGGAAAAACAATGGATAACGTTAAATATCAAGAATATATATATATATATATATATATATATATATATATATATATATATATATATATATATTCTTTATGAAGTTAATATATATTCAAGAATAAAATATCAAGAATATATATATATATATATATATATATATATATGTATATATATATATATATTCTTTATGAAGTTAATATATATTCTTGATATTTTACGTTATCCATTGTTTTTCCGTTGCACTGACTTTATGAAGTTAATATATTACTATTGTAAGTAATTTTATCCACCATTAAGTGCAATGATTTTACCTTGTGTGATGAGACACCTTTCGGTCACTTGACCATTGTCGAATCACTCAGTGGGATAAAATTACTTACAATAGTAATATATATATATATATATATAGATTTTTTGGACTAGGAGACTGACAGACTTACCTTGGTAAGAGTCCACACTGTAGTCTTGAAATAGAAACACATAAAAGCACTTAAACATGATATATTTCAACCACACAGTGGTCTTTGTCAATCGAAGAGAAAACACAAAAAGAAATATGAGAGAATGACACAGTGTGGACTCTTACCAAGGTAAGTCTGTCAGTCTCCTAGTCAAAAAAATTTAAATAATCTTTACCAACCAAAACTAACCTAAATATATATATATATATATATATATATATATATATATGTATATATATATATATATATATATATATATATATATATATATATATTACGTTATCCATTGTTTTTCCGTTGCACTGACTTTATGAAGTTAATATATTACTATTGTAAGTAATTTTATCCACCATTAAGTGCAATGATTTTTTTAAAATAATATCATCTGATATTATCAACTTCAACTTGAGAAACTAGTTTACACTGAAACACTTGAACATATATTACTGTATCACATTTGTCTATAGTAACACTTGCTTTCTGAGTTTAATGAAGATGGTCATTTTGGGAGATGTATTCCATTGACAACTTAGACCGTAACTCAATGGTCAGAGAGTTACTCAGAGTTATGGTCTGAGTTGTCGATGGGTTACATCTCCCAAATTGCCCATCCTTGTTGAACACAGAAAGTAAATGCTACTATAGGCAACTGTGTCAGCAATTTGTTCAAGTGTTGTAGTGCAAAGTATTTTAGTAAACACCAATTCTGTTCTTTTACACTTCTTCAGATGTATTTTCAAAAAGTCGTACTGCGCAAATGTAGCTAACATCTTTTTATCTTCAAACATCACAATACTGTAAAATGTGTTCTAAGATAATCTAACATGAAAACTCTAGTATTATAAAAACATTTTAATGGGGAATGAGCTCAGAACAACAGCAGATCTAGTTCAGGAAAGTAACAATGATGATATAAGGTGAAAAAACCTCCCCAATTATGATGGGAGCTTTATATTCCTTTTTACTGATGAGAGAAAACAAACTCTTCTTCATAACTCTGAAAGGGTAGAAATCTACTTCAGAAAAGGGCAATACGTCTACTTTCTACATGACCTCTACATCATACAGTGTAGAGGCAGATTCATATTTCTTCTTTACTTCACCAAAAACTCCCCTTCAAGTCTAGTCCTATGGTTTTATAATAAAAAGATCTTATAGGGTATTTTTGCTTTTAAACATGAAAAATTATTAAGTGTATTATAATGCATGTATATATACAACTGTTGCAAACTTACAGTTGAAATTCTCTAATTCATCATTCCATAATTTATAATATTTTATAATTCACTATCTCCAACAGAAATGAACATGCAACAAATGTTGGTGGACCTTCATGGACGTTATAGATCTTCAAAGAAATCTTCATGACTCATTTTGCCATAAAAATCTCTATTGTCAAAGCAATGTTTTTCCTTTACCAATTTAGACCATCATCACTAGTGAAGATTATTATTAAGTGCAGTAGAAGCTTAACAGAAATGGGAGCAGACAGTTGTTGAGTTATAAAATATTATGGATACTGAAGGTAGTATTAAAACAATGCTAAACAGTCTACCAAGTGAGGATGAACTCAGTTAAGCACATTATAAATAGGTTGAGAAAAAATTATGATAGAGGTTTACTCAACACATTTTTTTACAGTGTTTGATTATGAAAAAACAAAATATAGTATGGATAATTGCAATAGCACTCCATATCTAACACTATCAAAAAAATTAACCATTATAAAATTATGCTTAAGTGTTTGTCTTTAATCCAAACCACTAATAACAGTTTGAAATATGGTCCAGTATTCATTAATTATTTTTTTTCTTAATTTTAAAATGTCTGAAATCACGTTTTTCTTGTAAACAACTAAACAATATAAATGCAGCACTGGGACAAGAAAAGATGAGTCATTCTCAACTTGTCAGATTACCTAACATGTTGGTCTAAGTGGAGTGAAATATTTGAGTCATTTATCTAATAAGTAAAAAACCATACACAATACACTCAGAAATCAACTATAAATCATAACATACTCTTTGAAAAATGTAAAACTTATTTCTAACACTTAGAATAATAAATCAATTGATGCCATGACAAGCAACTATTAATTGTTAAATGATCATTACATTTAGAGCTTGGAGTTTTTGTTGTACATCTTGATATTTTTTTTATAAATTACATTTATGGTATCACTTGGCAAAGAAGCACTAATCACTGATATTTTTCAGCAGACATGTTTCACACTAAGTCATTGCATTGTTCAATGATGTGAGTTACAGACAAGAGTCATAAAATCTTGTCTACGATAAGAGTCTTGTCTCTTGGCTCATAGGATTGAACAATGCACTAAACTAGTGCAAAACGAGTCTGCAGAAAAATATCAGTAAGTAAGGGTTTTTTGAATAAATAAGAGTTTCTACAATGTTTTTGTAAAAAATTTTGAAAATTAATTAAGTTAATTTAATAAGATTTAAATTGATTTAATTAATGTAAATATATAATCCATTAGGAGGAAAATTTTTATAAAAATTGTTTTCCAAATAATAACTATGTACTACAGAAACATAACATATACTTGACTATTTCTTAATAATATATAATATTATTATGTTGTGTTCCAGAATATGAACTGTGACACAATATTAATTTCTAGGTCCGTAATGCAAGTATTTCTTATCACTAATTACTTAAATCGGTTAAAAGAGAGTCTACCTGGTCCCATAGTTTCAGGTCTTTGAGAAAGTTTATGTACCACTCAAGCACCTTCTGCTTCTCTTCCAACTGGTTAACAATTTGTAAGGAATTGGAGTTACTGATGTTTATGTCTGAAATAATAGAATTATATTTAAACAAAGCCCAGAAATATAAAAAATAAAGCAAGATAAATACAGATATATCCCCGTTAATAATATTTTCCAAGACTGTATTATGATTACAATAAACGAAGGTAAGACTACTATAGAAATATATCGAAATATTGTTGCTGTTCATGACAAGCTAGTTGTTAATTACTTATTACACTTTTGATATAACTTGCGACCAGACTTTTTGCTAACTAAAAGTTGTTAAATTGTTATCTTTTAGCAAGTTAACAATTTAACAACTTTTAGTTACAAAAAAGTCTGGTCGCAAGTTATATCAAAAGTGTAATAAGTAGAAATATAAACCTCCCCAAGCCCTGCAAGGAGGCAATCATGACTTATGTGAGCATGACGACTCATATAGGCTCATGTGTAGAAGAGATCTTATTCTTTTTAAGTAAGTTTACTCTTGAGTAAGATTAAAGACAATACTATCAATGCCAATAAATTGTTTAAACTAAAATTTATTTTAATTAGCTATGAATTATAAATAAGGTAGTAAGATATAATAAAAATTATAAACTAGAGTAAACAAACAGTGTCACTGCCTATGAACATTAATCTACAACTTATCTAAAATTTGTTTAGTAAGATAATTCATGTTAAGTGGTTTCAATGAAAAAACGCAAAGAAATAATAAACTAGCAATTATGATGAACTTCTACAAAATATGCTTCAAATGGTCTGTTCTTCTTTAACCTATCACTTTTCAACAATGATTGCTCAGCATTTCTGGTTTTGACAAAACTCCTATTCAAAGAAAAGTGGTAAAGTTTCTGGACTGTATCCACCATGACTGCACAAGTCAGCTCCTTTGCCTCTGTTAATATATATAGTAAGGCTCAGAATATGGCCAAGTTTACTTCAGCTAAGTAACCATTTCCAAATGATGTCATAATTTTCCCTATTCCCAGTACCAAGGTATCATTATGGCATTCCCTTAGTCCTAACTAATTCTATGTACCCTTTATTATCTTTTTTCTTACTAGAAATGTAACAAGTATGCACCAATAGGGCGATTTATTTATGACCCCGAAAGGAAGACGAAATACTTCAGGTATGCAACCTGCACTTGTGTTGCCACAGTTCTCCCTGTATCTTCTACTAAAGGGTTTGTCTCCTACCTTCTTCTTTTAATAAGCATTAGTCTGCCTGTTTTCCAGTATCACTCGAATAAGTTATCCAATCCTTTTCCCACTGAAAGCCTTCCCATTGGCGACCAATCTCTTACTGTTCTAACTACTCTATCTTCAATCACTCCGCTCATATAGTTGTTCCGCACTAGTCTTTTTTTTGTCAACAATTCTTAATTGTTTTCCTACTCGTATCTCCGCTGCATGTCTGTCCTTTTCACTCTATCCCTGAGTGTTTTCCCCCTGAGTCACTTTAGTTTGTAACTTCTTGTTTACTAGATTGTAATTCTGTAATAGACCCTCTGATGATGATGACATAGTCATCGAAAAGTACATAAGGGTTTAATATTAAGTAGCGTGTTTTATTTATTATTTTTGTGGAATTGGGGTTCTTTCCAATATTTCCATTGAAAATAGTCTTAGCTAGGGATGGGCCGATTCCAATTCTCGATTCCAGGAATCGTCGATTGTAGGTGGTATCGAGGAATCGTCGATACTCGATTCTTCATCATAAAAGTGTCAATTCCGATTCCTATTTTGTTAATTATTAAAATATGTGTGTGGAGTAATTTATTGGAAAAATATTTAATTACCAACTATGTCTTATTTATGTATTAGTTGATTTGAATGAATTAAATGATAAAAGTAAACAAAAATATTATTATTTATGAAGCAACAGCAATCAAGATCATAACCATTTCTGGTCGTTTGACATCGCTCGTCTCTCTCTCTCTCTTTCACTCTAGAGCGGGTTCGATACTCTCTCTCCCCCACGTGTCTTACTGCCACTGATTTATAGATGTCAGAACAAAACACAAAATAAACTAAGCTTTCTAAACTAACGTGAGATTAAACGATAACTATGCTCTTAGAGTGAATAAACCTACTCGAGATAGGAACAGACTACTGTAAATAAGAGCCATTGACAAAATGCTTGGACACCCGAAATCCTAATGTGTCATCATAAGATTGTAAACAAATGTCAGCTAATCTCGGCTATAAATAGTCTAGGACGTAACATATGCATTATCTGTGTCTCTGTTTACATTATCGATCTCTGTCGCTTTTGAAACACATGACACATGCAGAAACAAACAATCCGAGTTAAACGTTAAGTGGTTATTTTAGTAGTAGGTACTTTAGATTTTTATGTAAATTATCTTTTTTCCGTATTTTTATTGAGTTTTATTATTTGTCTTACAGTATTTTATCATCTGTATTAGTTACAATTTTACTGTATTGATGTCCCTAATAAACCTGTATATGGTAGAAATAAAATTATTGAGATGAAAACCACAGCCACGATAATTAGATGCAACAACACGCTAAGCAACCCTCATAGCATTTCCATCATTCCACTGCCAGGGACGGCAAGCGCACCGGCACGCTCTCGATTTATACAATTAAATAGTGTTTGAATTTTTTTTACTCATTTTCTCGTTTATAACTAAGCATTTGAATATAGATTTTGAGATAAAGCAATGCCGTCAAATGTGGAAAATAACATAAAACAATCAGTAGTTTGATGAGATCTCCAATATCGCCGCCATGCTGAATGTGTTAATAGTATTAATATTCTCCATTCTTATCCTGCTTATTGTAAGGTGATTGTATAGAAAAATAAAGATAAGTATAAATCACCTAAATAGTTTAAGATAAAGATATTGTAAATGGGAGTGGGTGTTTGGGAAGTTTTATTACTCACAAAAAAAGTTTAAATTTAAACGATTTTTGTTTTTATATTTGGGTGACTTTACAATTAAATACTACATAAATACATTGTAAACAATTTCAGAAATCATTATTGTACAATTTTAAATTTCTAAACGTCATATTTCTAAAAATATTTTGAATTGTATAAAACTACTCATAATTGTTAATTTCTAAGCTCACAGTCACCACTAGTGTAGAATTATGTTTCTTCTTACTGTCCTCCATTGCCTTACTGGTTCAGTATACCACAGCATTTTTCGGATTTTACTAAAAAAATGCTTTTTCCTATAGTCAAACTGCACTGTAATCGTTTCCTGCCAGATTTTTAGCAGAATTTTCTCTATAATGTCAAAATATGAAATATTTTCAACAAATTTGTCACTTGAATCATTTTCAGATTCACCTATGATGTCTTCATTTGTTTCATTTTCAATTTCATTGGCTTCTTAGTCAGGTTCATCATCTGCCAAAGATTCGTTTTCATCAGAATTATCAAAAAGCTGTCTAACAAAATTTCCAGTAGGCTGAATTTCTTGAATTTTTTTTTCGACACTACCCAGCATTTTACAAATTCTCTTCTCTTCAAATAGAACAACAGTAAAATATGAAACTTAGATACTAAAAAGACATACAACACTGAAATAATAATAACAACAAAAACAGTAATGATTTAACTCCACAAAGTCTTTTGTAATGTAAATAGCCGCATATGAGGAACTCCACACAAATAAGTTACACAAAAGAGCGCTTGCAGACGAAACCTTCGCAATCTAACTGCGAGTGACAAGGATTAAATTCACACTAACGCTACAAGAAAAAAATTAAGAAAAATAGGTTGGGCCGTTTCCTAGAATGCAGATTGTGAAGTAACGAGCTGGAAATAAACTTCTGACAATTGGGAAGACGTTTTCTTAACAAATAATTATAGGTGTGGAGAAAACCTCTGCATGCACCCCCTCGAAAGTTAATGCTGTTTTCATGTTATAGATTTCTGTTAACAGTGACCTGCCTACCAAGAAGAAATAATAATATTTTACCCTAATCTGCAAATGTTAAATCATATTTAGTATCAAAACTGCTAACAATACAATTATTTTTACATGATAAACTATTACAATGCAATATTTTTTGTTGTTGTATTAATTATAATGTGTAGCAGAAAATGTCTTTACTTTTATAAGATTTAATCCTGTATAAGCCTTTGAGCCTGCCAATGGAAAAACAACTTAAAGCAGATGAGTATTTTGTCTGGAAAATACAAAACCACTATTTGTTTTTATATAAATATTTAATTAAAAACATTACATTAATTTATGAGTATACGACCTTTGTTGTTTGAAGAGCCCATACAATCGATCAAACATAACACTAACTCAGCATTTGCCAATCACCAAATTGAAACAGGGCATACATACACATAAATTAACCATAACTTAGAAATCTTAGATATCAACAAAAAAAAGGACAATTACTCACTAGAACAGCATGAAATTAAAAAATACAGAAAACACAAAATACAAATATATTAAACAAACAGACCTAATACAAATCACATACGCTCTTTGACACTATTGAAAACCTGCCTTAAAAACCATTACTGCTTCACTCAATAACTCCAAGTGGAACATTTAGACACTGATGAAGATCACCCTGAAGCGATTAAAAACGTTCTGTCTCAATAATTTTTAGAAATTTACACAAAATTAAAGTTTGGATAGTTGTAAATTAATTTAAAGTTACACCAAACGTAATGGACTACAAAATTCAAAAGCATTTAATATACATTAGACATACTTGTAGTCTTATGATCAGCCCATCGAGGATCTTTCACTGGAACATCATCTATCAGATCCTTGCTTACTTTAACAATGACATTGTCTAACACAGAGTCCACTTTGGTAGAATCTGTTAGGCTCAGATCTGAAACCACAGCTTTGCTTTGAACCTGTAATAAAATACATATAGTGAACACTATAGTCTTGTTAATTCAACATATTCTAAACTACAAAACATTTATCTTATTTATAAATATGAAGAGAACATTTGAGAGTATTTAGCTCACACTGGCTTTTATTCAATACTTATATTTATAAATTATAATTATAAATAAATATATTTAACCAATATCTTAATGTTTAATCACTGCTGAACGGGGGAGGGGGAAGGATTATGTTCTACCTTGCTTAATATAAATTAAATATCATTTGTTCAATAAAAAACACAAGCATACAAATTTATAATTTGTTGTTTAATTTTTAAAAAAATTAATTTTCCATTTATAAATCCAGAAATTTAACAGTACTCTAAAACTAATTTTGAACTTAAATTTCACATTTCAAAATTTAATACTGAATATTGTACCAGAAACAGGGCCAGTCACGTACTCCCTCTTCGCCTGCTTGTGTTTCATCTGGTTCCTGCAATCATTCTGCACAAAGCGTCAGTTATAAGCAATTGTGTTTTGTTTCTGCATTGGAAAAATGTTGCGTCTCAAGAAAGAATAATGAAGATCAAATTTCTTGGATAGCCTGGAAGTGACATTTGTATGGTTGTAACGAGTGTATAGTGACAATTGTTTCTCATGACACAACTGTTTAAGAAGTTTAAAAGATTTATAGATGGCTGCAAAGGCACAAATGATAACACTCACACTGACAGACCAACATCAGCAAAAAGTGATGCTAACATTGAAAAAATCAGTTGTTTGACAAGTTTGGAGTTTAACTATCAAGCAATGCATAAGTTAACACGTATTGACAAGGAGAATGTTAAGCAGATTCTTCAAAAAGTTTCAACATGAACAAATTGTATTAAAAAATAGTTCCAAGTCTCACACCTGAACAGATGGAATCCCAAATCATTCAGAAGAATGATTTCTTCTTACATCCTAAAAAAATATTGAAAGTGATCCTACCTTATTAGAAAACATGTTGTGAATCAAGGCTTTTTACTTATGATTCTGAAACAAAACACCAATAAGCCATTAGAAATTTCCTGGTAGTTCACGGCCAGAAAAGCATGAATGAAAAATCAAGATTCAATGTTTGAATGACTGCTTTTACGATATCAAAGGATTGTACCCATTGATTGGGTACCACAGAGACAAAGAGTGACTTAGAATTACTACATTAGGATCCTCCCTATTCTACACGAGCATGTATAAAGAAATTGGAATAATTTGTGGAAAAACAAGTTATGGATCCTTCCCCATTACAATGCCCCAGCTTACAATGTTTTTTAACCAAACTCAAGATACCATCTTACAACACCCACCCCACTCATCAGACTTGACACCCTGTGACTTCTTTTGTCCCCTAAAATTAAGTCAGCTTTGAGAAGAACGAGATTTTCTCAAAGAAAAAGAAGAAGTAAAAGAAAAAGTGATGAAAGTCTTGAACTGTCTCATGGAAAATAATGTATACCACTCCTACAAACTGTAGAAAATTTGTATGGAGCAGGGCAGTGGTTCCCAACAAAATTTTATCCACGACACCCTTATCAGTTGCTATATTGACAAAGACCTCTCAAATTCTTAAACTCAAATTGTAAATTACAAACGAAATAACGTTTGTATTGTAAATTACAATCCAGTTATATTAGTTGTAAGTAATTTATGGATTGCCTATCCACTTACTTTAAGGTCGAAACTGTTTTTACTCATGAAAATTTAATTTCATGCTACCCCAAGTTTATTACAAGTACATTCAAGAAGTGTTTCATTATTATTCAAGATACAAAAAGTAAGATTATCAACGTGTTGAAGTTCATAGGCCCAGGCAAAATTCATTAAACTTATTTATATTAATACATATTTTGTTTGCAACAAGTTGATGAAGAAAAACAAGCATTACAAGTCTGTTTTAATTGCAATAAACAGAGAAAAACAATTGAATATAAATATAATAAGAATATTATTAGTTCAAAATTATTATACAATGCAAATTGAAATAACTCATAACTTAATCATTTCCACGAGTATAACGTGATTTCTTGTAAGGCTGAAATCTCTGCCAGCGTGTAATACGGGAATTCATGTATTAACAATATTTTGTATATGGAAGGCCTAGTTGTTTGTTTAAAGTTAATTACAATGTAGGATAATGTTTGTTTGATGTAAATAAACTCCTCAGCTACGTTTATTGTTCTTGGCCACCTGCTACCGATCTACAATCCATTTTTGTAGCCACCAGGCGCCATTACGCGTTCACGCATGCGCATATGACAAGAATTCTCAGCAGGGCGCAGCGTCTGCCAACTGTTTAGTATTTTGTGTTCACATTGTGATTGCTACAGTTGTTTACTGTTTATGTGAATGACCTTTGTTTGTACTGTAAGATTAATTTATTGTTTATGATTTTGTGAATAATAATTTTAGTTACTGTATTATTTATTGTTTTTTAGTAAATATTAGTTATAAACATTACAAATCCAGACAATCCTGGCTGCTTTGATGCGTTTGTTAGAGAAGTAATGAATGCTTCTTTTTCAACTTCCTTTGTGCCTAATAGTGAACCCGATGACATACGCATGGACGATGTTATTGTACACAATCTAAGTAATAGTGAGTCAGAAAGTGAGAATGAAGAAAGTGATTATATAGCAAGTGTAAGCAATACTCAGAACAAGGCAACAGGTGAGTACACCCGAACTAATTTGCAACAAGTGAATGATGATGATAAATGGGTAGATGTTAGTACATATAACGATGTAGGTCCTACAGATACAATTCCTATTTATAATATAAATAAGGGGCCTATCTTACCCAATTCATTTGATGACTCTACTAGACCAATAGAATATTTTCTTCTGTATTTCAATGATGATTTGTTGAATCATGTATGAAATAAAACCAATCACTTTGCCAACAGAAGAAAAAGTGAAGCGATTTCACCAAGGGCAAGGCTTAAAAAATGAAATATTTTAGTTCCTGATTTGAAAGCGTTTATTGGGACCATAATAAACGTGGGTCTTATCCTCTTGCTTAGCATTGAAACCTACTATACAACAAAATGGACAAAAAAAAACTTTTTTTGAGATGTATTTTCAAAAGATATTTTTTTGAATATGTTTTGGAATATTCATTTTAATCCCGTTGACGACCCTGTAGCAAGAAAGAAAGGATTTCTAATTAGCCCAGTAGTAAACCAGATGAAAAAAATGTTCTTTTCTCCCACTAACTTTGTTGCAATTGATAAAAGCTCTATCTCGTTTAAAGATAAGGTTGGTTTCAGAGTAAACAACCCTCAAAAACCTGTAAAGTTTGGACCGAAAATCTTTGTTTGTAGCAATTACTACATTTATGATTTCATACCTTACTTCAGAAAAGAAGTATTGATCTCGAACACAAATTTATTAAAAACCACCCAAATAGTGAAAGTTTTGAGTGAGTCAGTAATTTTACAGGATGTAACTTCACTAAAATATGGACTTCACGTGTACACTGACCGCTATTACACCAGCCCAGAACTTGCATTGGAGTTGCAAGAGTAGCCATTTCATTACTGAAACAGTAATGCCTACGAATTCTGGAATGCCCAAGAAACTAAAACTGAAATGTAAAAGAATGAAAAAAGCTGATATGAAATCTTACAGAAAAGGGAATATTTTGGTTTTGTGTTGGAAAGACAAATTAAGCAGTTACAATGCTAAGCACAAGAAGGAAAGGAGAAACGACTACATTGAAAGAAGTCTCAAATAAGTATCCAGATAAACTCCCAGTCCAAATACCTGATGTGTAATGGAATACACAAGAAACATTGGAGCAGTTGATAGGTCAGACCACTTCATTTCCTCTTACCAGTTCCTGAGGAGAACTAAGAAATGGTATAGAAAAATGATTTTTTAGCTTCTGGAAGTGGCTATTATTAACTCGTACATATTGTACAAGAATGTATAAACACAATACAACAAAAAGCCAATGACCCATGCAAAATTTAGAAATAGCTTGGTGAATGATCTGGTTGAAGAAAGAGTTGCCCAGCAAAAGAAAAGGAAACCAGGACGGAAACCACAAGGATCTCCTGAAAAAAGATTTGAAGAGCAAAGCATTCTTATCAAAGAAAGAAAGAGGAACAAATTGTGTCGTCTGTTTGAAAAAGGGACTTAGGAAAGAAACAATTTACTTTTGTAAAACTTGTGTGTCCACCCCAACCTTGCATTCAGATGAGTGTTTTGTACTTTTTCGTACACAGAAAACATTTTGAAACAGAGACCTGAGTTGTTGTTCAAAAGTTGATATATATTATATTTTGGCTCCTTTCTATTTAGTAATATTAGTAAGTATTGTAAAATGCCATAGGTAATTGAAATGCATTTATTGATATCTTCGATTAGCCAAATATGTTTATATCCATAAGTTAATTTAAAATGATTAGTCTGTAAAAAAATTAAAAATTATAAAAATAACTAGTTTGATATTTATTTGGTTCAAATACATCTTTAAGAACTCAGAATTAAATCGAACTTTGAATAATTCAAAAAACGTTTTTTTACTAATAGCACGTAATCTGTTAATTGCCTTTTATATGTCCAGCGTGCTAAGGTTTAACAATAATTTCAGGGAGATGAGTTGAATCTGTCCTTTGAGTTCATGATTTCATTTTAGGTTCCAAACTAGACACTTATTCTAAAATTATACTGCATATCAAGCCTCCTATATTTATTTTCTTGAAGCACATGGTTGAGAATGCCTGTTCACATGAGTAGGTAGTTGGAAAAGGTAGTATTACCACCATTACATTATTGATGATGGATTTGTAGTGTTAACAAACTGTCAAATAAAATTCTACAATTTTCTTGCCATTAAAAACATTTTTTAATGTTCCACTGCTGGTTATGTCTACAAGTTTATCTTCTTAAAGAGTCTGGATCTTTTCTATATTAGGGAAGCAGAACGGATTTCTAATTCCACTCTCATTAGGATCTGGCTCAGGAAAGTATTCCATGAAAGTGGTTATTAAACTTTGAAGGAGCTCAATTATGCTTTCCTTATTTAGTTTGTAAAGTTTTCATCGGAAGACTCCAAAAACTCTTTCAAATTGAGGGAATTCATAAAATAGCATTTATTGACTATTGTTCCCTAAAACTTACGATTTTCAACACTAATTTTCTCTTCAACTTTGAAAATATCTATATTGTTAACTTGTAAGCCTAAATTCAACATTTAAATGTTGAAATACATAAACTAATTAAGCAGTTGCGCAAGCCAAAAAAGGTCTTTAAGAAAACCAGCAAACTTTGTATGAAGAAGCAAGATTCTAATCTCATCTTTGATCTTAAAAACCTTTTCAATATACTAGCTCGAGAGAGCATCTTACTTCGGTATGAATACAAAGCTGTACATGGCCACTGTCCGTCTCTTTGCTCCACAAAGACAACAATCTAGAATGCAAAGGTTGAGTTTTAATGTAGTTAATAATTTGAGCTACTTCATTGAGAGTTTTATCCAGCATTTCAGGGAATGTCTTGGCTACTAAAGCCTCTTGATGAATGTAACAGATATGATACGAGCTTGAAGACCAGTTTTGTAACCAGCCACGGATGTTGTTTCATATGTAGACAAACACAGACTTCCTCTAGGCAATGTCATGTTTAGTAAAAAAGTCACTTAATGCAGTAAAAATTTCGTCTGCTGTAGTATGAAATAGTTCACATGAAAAAAGAAAATCTTCAAAACCCTGATCTTCCCATAAATAACGAACAAAAACCAGCTTAACTGCTTTCTTAAATATGTCTGTGCTGTCATCTGATCGAAGGCGAAGGGCAAATATTTCACATAAACAAAGCCTAACCGACAGAGTATTTTCAATGTTACTAGCCATAATACTAATTCTTCTGTGACTTCTCGCGGACCCCTAAGACATTGCCCGTGGACCCTAGGGAACCACCTGTTGGGAACCTCTGGAGTAGTATATCGATGAAGTATAGTACATAGAAACAGATAAATTAAATTACAAATATTTGAAAATTAATTTTGTTTTTCTAGCTTCACTCCAAACATTTGTTTTCTAGCTACACTTTGTATTAAAGAAACAATGTTCATTAAACTTTAAACTGTATATTAAAAATTTCGAACTTTAACCCAGAGTTTAACCATAAGCGACATATAATTTTTTTCTAATTATGATTACAAATAATAATCAATTAACACATAATAACCTAAAAGGTTTAAAACAATGAATAAAAAAATTTGAACTATATAAAATATATAGTATTTAGTTCTTTACAAATGAGAATATTTTGTGGCAAAATACAACTCACTTGATGCAACAAATTAAATCATATTTACTGAGTGCCATATCTATAGTGATCAATATCTATATAGAGTACTTAGAACAAATAAATTGTTTCAATTTTCTTCTGAAATTGCACTTTATTATATATTGTTCAATACCTATATCTTATTTTACTGACATACATCTGCAAGTATTATAAGAAAAGAGGTTATTTAACCATAGCAAAATGAAACCTGTCTCACTATAATTGGTTATTTGCAATACAATTTATTATGTCTAAGACATTGTTTTCAAAAAATTCCTATAGCAGCAACAATTTACAAACATTTAATAATTGTAACATTCTTGTGCCCCTTCTCCAGTCCCCACAATTTGAGATATACCATTGTATATGTTACAGTACTACAACTACATCCGTAGAGCAAGACCAGTTTTTATTATTTTGGACACCGCCAATTTTGAAATTTATATAAAATTTAACCTTTGAAATATCTGTGATAATACTTACCACGTTTTTACGAATATATAAAAGAAAAGCTGCTTTGATTAGTCCAACATTATCTTTTTGAGATGAAAGTTCCTCCAGTTGTGACTCGGACATTCCCGTTTCAGACGCAGTTGTGCAGTCCCCAACTGTTATACTCCTGAAAATTTAAAATTAATTTTTAAAAAAGATATAATTTAAAGCCAAAGTATAACATATTAAAAATACCTTAAAGTAAGTAACCAATAAAATACCACTGGAAAGGTCTAAAGCACTGAAACCGTCAATGGAAAAAATCAACAGTAAAATAAACATCTCTAAAATGTACACACAGAAACTTTTTGAAATGCACCATAACCACCAATAAATATTAATTTTTTAATACGGTAGACCGTTGCTATTCTGGGTTTGGTATTTGCGGTTGGCAAATTACAGAATATCCCGCTAATATGTATCATATTTTTTTAAAAAAAACAAGAAAGACACTATAGTTACTGTGCAGGTTGTAGGTTAATGTGTTCTCGTCTTATTTATTTTCTACAGTACTGTAGTCATTTATCACAAAGAAATCTTGATTATTCTCCAAACATTCGTACACTACTAGGCCTACAACTCAAAAGATAGGCATTCCTTATTTATAACAAGTAGCGTTCCACTCAAGAGTCAATCCAGTGCTCGCATCAAACTCCATACATAAGTTTAGCATCACTTCGGTTTGTTTACTGCTAATTTAATAGTTTCAAAATCCAAACATCGATAATCGTATCCAGAAGCCGTAACTAACTCGTTTTTGTTTTTCTCATCAGTTACCAAACAGGTATCACATTCGCTTGTCGTGTCTGATAGTGGAATTGTTTGGTGAATTTGTTTTGCTTAGTATTATCTTTTCCCTTAAATTGTTTATCCAAGCCAAAATATCATGTTTAAAAATTTAGGGGAAAGTGTTTAATAATAAAGAATACAAGTGTCTGTGTGTGTGTGAGTGATTTAATAGAATTTTTAGGTTTACAGATTGAAGGAAAGGTAAATAAACAATGAAAATATGTATGTAATAGTGTAGTACTTAAATATACTACACTGTATTATAAGTGTACAATATAGCTGTAATCAATATTAACATTGTTTATGTAGAACATAACCCTCCCCTTACCATTTACAGTGGGTTTCAGTATTTGCGGTAAGTTCGGGGAGCATAACCCCAGTGAATAACAAGTGATCACTGTACTACAATTTTTTTTCTAATGTAGTTAAAAATTTCACTAATTTTTTTAAGCTGTGGAAAAATATCAATCAACTGTACAATCAGTGTTTTTGAAGAGGTAGCTTTTTAACAGGCCTTTAAAACCACTACCGCCTTATATCTTACCTTGCTAATAAATACAACCCCAATTAGTTTTTGTAAGTCTGAAAATAAAAACCTCTTAAAGACTATCATTGCTAGATAAAGGAACTAAAGTAATATGACGTTTTGGAAATAAAATTAGTATACAGGTATGAACCTTTAATGTAATTAAAACTTTGAGTAGTCAAGCCTCATGGGGGGGGGGGGTGAGTTATGTGATCATTCATAAGAACCACTAAAGGATGTTTCCAATATCCTTAAGCCCTTTGGCTTTGTATAATGTATTTACTCTACCTAACCAAGGCTATTTGAATGTAAAATACTATCTAAATCCTCAGATATTATAACAGTGATGGTTTATGGGGTTCAAAACACTGATATTCACACAAAAGTTTCATGTTGAACTTTACTCTGAAATTTTGTAATTTATATTTAATTATATCAATAAGAGGGTTTGAGGTAAGTGTTTATAAATATTTATGAGTACCAGAACATAATCTATCTTTCCCAATTACGTTTTTAGAAAGTACATGGTCAAAGAATAAATTTTGCTATTCAAGTTCCAGTAATTGACTAGCCCTAATACTCCTTTGTTTATGATGGGGTTCCCCTTATAGCTACCGGATTTTCTATAAAGTCATTAATTTTTGACACAGCTTCAGAATTTTAACCCATCTGTATTTTTAAAATACAAGACTCCTAAATATAGAAACCTAGATATATATTCAGTCTGATTTGCGACCAGCAAAGACATTATATTTGCTATTTTGTCAAGTATTTCACTTTCTAAGATGTCACACTGATCAGGAATTCTCTGAAATAGTCTGTAGAATATTACTAATTTCCAGCTCATAACTTCCTTTCATCCAAATCTCATGTCTGTCAGAAACTTTACTTTTCACTAATTAATACAATAACAGTGTCTGTGAATAGACTTACCCATTAATATCAAAAGCAGGCATATCACAAGAAGATACAGTGATAAAACCATTAGAAAAAGTAAAAAATACAGGCAATCGCCCACACAGAGCTCCACCAAGAATAGTTTCACTTCCAAGCTCCAACAGTTCAACCTCTTCTCCACCGGATAGTGCTATTAAACAATACAAAATTCTTTTTTAACTAATTTAATACAAGAAAACTTGTAAATGGTTCATATGATCATTAAATAACCTTTATAAAAGACAAAACTATCATTAAAAAAAATTTTTGGCAGCTGTTTAGTTAGTTTAAATGTCAAATAAAAGCAAATATTAAATTCGGATGTGCAACTTCTGTATTAAAATTAATTAAATCAGCCAATACTGGTTTAAAATAATGTAACTAAAAACAAGTTTATGTGAACACTTACCAGGAACAGCTAAAATATGCATTTGATTATAAATTAGTATAGTCTGCCCAAAAATTAAAAATTGTAAACTTTTTTCATTTGGAGTACTTTGAAGGAGAAGTGCCAAATCTTGAGATTTCAAAAGATAAAACCAAGATACTTGAGAAGGTGCCATCATACCATCGGTAGCAAATGTAACTGCAACAAATAATATTAATAATTATGAAAAGTTTCAATTAAACACAATTAATTTAAGTAAGTTCAATATTTAGAAATATTTCATTACAACATTTGTTCAATACAGAGTAGATAAACCGTGAAAAATCCTTTTAATTATTTATATTTAGCTCCTAATGTTCCTATAGCCATAATTTATTTCCTTTTATGATCTGAATGTTCACACCTACCTGCAACTTCGCTCATGAGTTAAAATGTATAGTCTCTTCAAACAGGAATGAAGTTTTCAAAGAGCATGTGCTAAGTGTATGATATTAAATTTATTGGAAGAGAAAATACTTTACCATTACAATTCAAACAGTTTCTGCAGAATGAGGAGTTTTACTAAATATGTAGCTCTTTTTAACTGGCGACAAGCAGGAGGGGTGAAAGAATTTCAAAATTATCTTAGTTACAAAAATATCCAGTGTCTCCTGCTAACAATACTGATTACTATAAAGAGTCACATTAATACCTCTATGCTATAGTGATGTTGTGACTTTATTTCAATGTCAAGCTTATAAATATAATCCATCAAACTCAGGTTTATGTTTTAGCATCTTTAGATACCTCTTTTAAATATAACAGTAGTTTTATAAATAGATGTTAATGATAACATACTAAAATACTGTTTGAGCTTTGAACGGATAAACAAAATAAATTATTTACAATAAAGTAGTCCTGCTCATCTGAAATGATTCCTACTTGCCTGAATTATCGAAGTCTGATGAAACAGAATTTGCTGTAAAATGTAAGGTATACATATTTTAACAATTTGTTTCATACATATACTTTTTCTTTCAACCTAATTTCATTATTTATACAACATACTGTTTAAGTAGACCAAAGTTTTTGACTACAAACTGAGATATGGTTAATACACATCTTTGTCATTAAAACTAAAACTTTATTTTTTGCTTTGTAAATAGTACAAAGCCAACTACAGTGCATTAATGTTACATATAATATAATTATTAAACAATTTTTTTAAAATTAACATTAAAATTTCAATAGAGCCATAAAATAAAACTATTAATATTATGTACATAATGAAAACAAGAAAACACTGAAAAAGTATGGCTTTTAAAGAGAGCCTAAATTGTTTTACTGTACGAATCTCACAGACACCTAAAGTTAAGTAGCTGAAAATTTGATGACTAATATTACTGCCAATGTTTATTTATTCAGAAGTCATTTCCTTCTACATTGATACAACCCTTCAACTGATACATAATTCTAACAAAGTCAGGTTCATCATTTGCAGGTGAATGATTTTCATTTTGTCATTTTCTATTTGAATGCTACACCACATTTTTTCCCAGCTTTTGAAGAATTTTTGGCTTAGTTTCTTGTAACAAGTTCCCAAACACCATGTCGTTCTTTCTATTCAGACTACCATTCCACATTAGTAGTCTAATCAGGTTCTTCCTTTATTATTTTAATTTAATTTAAGTCCTGTTACTTGTAAGTTTACATACAATAGTCTTGTGAACAAAACCTGGTCTAAAGTTATTTGTTTGTTCTTTAACCTGCTTCAGCTGCCTAGCCTGTCTTCATGTTTAGCACAAAAACCTTCAATTCCTTTCTGTTTTTCCCAGTTATAAACAATTAGTTTTACAATTTCTAAATTATTTAAAAATTTAATTCAAGTTTCCCCTGCATCAATATGACAGTCCGTGAGTGATTTCCTGAACTCATGAGCAATTTGTTGTACCCTTTCAGCCTAGCCAACAGAAAATTAAACCCTCTTACTGGATTATTTTTGCATTTTACTGCTCTCTAAGCCAAATTTTTAATTTACTCATTTACAGTGATTAATACTATCTTTTTATACTTATTCAGCTTAACCAGATGTCTGTACAGTCTGCAATACCAGGACTCTACTGCATACAGAAATTTCTTGCTAGGAATCAGTTATTTTAGGAAATAAAATTCCTATGAAATGTTTATGCATATGGATGAAAGACTTAGAACTAACTAATTATGTGTAAAGTTAGAAACTGAGCTATGTTTGGATTTGTATTTAGTTGCTTGAAACCTAGAAGTGGTTTAACTATCTTCCTACTATAAATTTCAAAGAGATATTCTACATTCATATTTGTTTTGCTACTAAATAAAATAAAAATCATGTTTTTCTAAATCACCTTGTATATTTAAAGTTTGGATTTATCATATCAACTATAGAAAAACTCAAATAGCTGTATCATTTACCAAGAGCATAGTGAAGCTGTGATGAAGTCTGAGTAGTTGTGATTGCTACCAACAACATAATGCCAGATTCTGTTCCCTGCATGTCCAACAATACGAGATCCTGAGCTTCCTTCAAACAGAAAATCACAGATATTGTTTAATTGTATTTTAACCTTTGGTATTCATACTGATCTTTCAATAAAAAATGAAACTTGGCAATGGAGAATCCTTCAAAATATGGAAAAAGTCATGAAACTTATCATTGACAGCCAAAACACTTTTGAAAAACGAGCAAACTTTACTTCAGACTATATATACAATTTTATATTCTGAAGATTAGGTTATAAACAAAGCACTATGTTAAAATAAATAATATATTAGAATATAGCCAGATAAAAAAAAACAGATGACTAGGTTATTAAAAAAATAATAAAATGAAAAAAGATACATAACAAATATTGGCTTCATGTTACTGTAATTTATTCAATCTCATTACACAAGATGGTGGCCATATTTTTCTTCATGGATGAACTGGTGAGCTCATATATCTGTGTGTGTGTGTGTGTGTGTGTTTTAATGAAGTATAGCATAAATACTTCATTTTGTACAGAAACTTTGATTGTTTAAAGATTTATGTGTTTTATAAAGAGAGGTTGAATTTACAATGTTGGGCAATCATAGACAGTTTTCTTAATTGTTTTTGACGACTTTTTACATAACCAAGTATGATTTTTTTTTTTGCAACATCACAGAAATGTGAGATTGATATAAATACCTAATCTTAAACAAAATTAAGGTACTATAACAATAATATTTTACCATAAAACAAATATAATAATCTTAATTTAAAGTATTACTCACAATCTGGTGGTTTATGAAAGATTCCCTAATAGGTCTGTCCAAATCTGCTTCATAAACAAGTCTCTCCATATCTCCAGAGTATAGCTGCCACTTCTGTAATGAATGTCCTGCCAAAACCATGACGTTCCATTCCCCACGACTGATGTTTCCTTCACCAGGTTGTGTCACCACTTTCACAAGTTTCTATAAAAATTTGAAGTTATCACTTTTATTAATGTACTAAATTAATATTTACTTTTACAATTAAACCTATAAATAATATTTAAGCCCGGCTATTAAGTAAATGTAACTATTAATAACAAAGTGAACACAAACTCAGTAAATATACTTTAATTTAAAAGTGTTTTAATGTCAGTGGATCTTCCTCAATAAACAACTTAATAAATATATATATATATATTCTTTTTTTAAATATAAAACAAGCATGGACTTGGACAAACGTTTTTTTCGCCCAAGGACCTTTTATTTTTTTAAATTTTTGTATGTGTTTTTGGCCACGGGAAATCAATTAGCACAAGTCTCACCTTGGAAAAATTCGGGTCACCACAGTTGCACCTAGAGATCCCATGTTATTCTTATGCAACTAAGGACAAGTCCAGAAAAACTTATTTTTTTCACAAGGATTTTGGATTTTTTAATTTTATTTGGGTTTCTAACCATGGGAAATCTATTGGAAACAGCCTCAACCTTTGGGAAAATATAGGATTCCGCCCCTAGAGTTCCCATGTTATCCTTATGGAACTAAGGACGGGTCTGGACAAACATTTTTTTGCTTCAGGATTTTTTATTTTTTGCGGGTTTTTAGTTACAGGAAATTGATTGCCACCGCTCTTGACTTTCGGAAATTTCGAGTTTTCGCCCCAGTGGCTCCTACAGTTTCTACCCCTACAAACGCTGTTTTTACCCAAGGTTTTTTAATTTTTTGAGGATTTTTGGCTATGAGAAATCGATTGTCACAAGTCTCAACCTTGGGAAAATTACGCCATAGTGGCTTCTATAGTTCCCATGCTATCCTTATGGAACCAAGTGCGGGCCCAGACACACATTTTTTCGGCCAAGGAATTTTCCTCTGTTTATTTTTTTGGGTTTCAGCCATGGGAAATCGATTGGCACAGGTCTCAACATTGGGAAAATTTGTGATTCCGCCCCAGTGGAATCCTAGAGTTCAAACCCTGGACAAACTTTTTTTGAACAATGATTTTCGATTTTTTAATTTTATTTGGGGTTTCAACTATAGCAAATTTAATGGCAATGGTCTCAACCTTGGGAAAATTTGGGATTCCGTATCAGTTGCTTCAAGAGTTTCCATGTTATCCTTATGGAACTAAAGACGGGCTAGGCCAAACTTTTTTTTTCACCAAAGGAATTTTGATTGTTTATTTTTTTGGGGTTTTCAGCCTCGGGAAATCAATTGGCACCTGTCTCAATCTTGGGAAAATTCCCAATTCCTCCCCAGTGATTTCTAGAGTTCCCATGTTACGCTTATGGTCCCTAGCACAAGCCCAGCCAAACTTTTTTTTGCAAGATTTACGATGTTTTGAATTGGGGGGCGTGCTTCTGCCATGAGAAATCGATTGCCAGTGATATCAACCTTGGGAAAATTCGGGATTCCGCACCAGTGACTCCTAGAGTTACCATGTTATCCTTATAGAACTAAATTTTTACTGCCATCCAATCTCACACACACCCGTTACGAAGTGTGGAATGAAGTTCTGATAATTGTTCTTATGTTCCTCCAATTCCAACCGTCAACACGAACGATATGGAAGTTGATATGTAAGATATGATTTACTATATATAAAAATGTGTTTAATTTTTTGTATATACAGGGTGCGGTAGATAAGTAATGAGACTCAATCTAGAAAAACAAATTTTTTGATCTGATTTGTACAAAACGTTAATATTCTTCGAAGTAGTCGCCTTGGGCATCGACACATCGTTGCCAGCGCGTTTTCCAAGCTTCATAGGCCCCACTGTAGTCCGCTGAAGTTATCCCTGTTAGTGCCTTCGGGACAGCACGTTGGATGTCCGGAATATCGTCCAAACGATGACCCTTCAGGCATCTTTTTACCTATGGGAATAGGAAGAAATAAGGACTCATGTCAGGGCTGTAAGGTGGCTGTCGCAGCACTTCAACTCCAATTCGGGTCAAATAGGAGGTCACGAGGAATGCTGTGTGCGCCGGAGCGTTGTGGTGGAGACGGCAGGGTTGAGCAATGTCCTGTCGCTTCCGTTTGACGGCTTTGTGCAATCGCTGAAGGACTTCTTAGTGCTACGTCACCTGTTACTACGTTGTCTAAAAAGTCTGGATTATTTTCCAATTCATTCAACATCTCACGGCAAACGTTCACTTGTCGTTGCTTCTGTTCGGCGGTGAGCACTCGGGGAACAAATTTTGCGCAAACTTTCCTCATCATCAAATCTTGTGTAACAATTTGGTGGACCGTAAATTTAATCACGGAGACCTCATCGGCGATCATTTTGAGACTTAAACGACGGTTGGAGTCCAGGACTTCTTTAACTTTGGCCACTGTTTCATCCACTCGACTCGTTGAAGGGCGTCGAGATCGTTCCAGGTCTTCAACGGATTCCCTCCTGTTTTTAAACTCATTAAACCACCGGAACACTTGAGCTCTTGATAGGGCATCCTCTTTGTAGGCCTCCGTAATCATAGCAAAAGTTTCCAAAGCAGTTTTGCCCAAGCGAAAGCAAAATTTGATTGCACACCGCTGTTTTATAGAGCGATTCATCTTCAGCGTTTTCACAAGTGTCACGGGCACGCAAACAACGTATACGCGAAGGTCGGCCCTCACTGCGCTAGAGCTACGACGTGACTGCGAACCGGCTCTATTGTTAGCTCAGATCCCCCACCATCATGTCTGCTGGTGGAGACTGCACTGCGAGCGACTGGGGCGCAGCGCGGCGGCCAGTCTCATTACTTTTCTACCGAACCTTGTAGAATGTGTTTACAATGTGTATATAATAAATTTGTGTAGTTTACTTAATTAACTTACTTATCTTAATTAACTTAATGATTTGTCTTATCCGAGTGAAGTTCAGTCTCCCAGTGATTATAACTAAACCATAGGTAAAGGTTACACAATATTTGTAATGGAGTAACGTCCACTCTCACAAATGCAAGTTATTTTTTTAACAGATCCTGTATAGTAGCTATATATAAACACACACAAAATATTTGGAAAAATGAGGGAAACAGAAAAAAAGGCAATAAAGTAGTTAGAATCCCTTTTAAATTGAAAAGAGAGACGTATGTCTTTAAATGACATTTAGAGGAAAAATGGACACATTTAGATGAAATGCTTAAAAGAATAATGCTATAGAATGAAAATGAAGACGCAGCATATGGGAAACCGTAAAGAAAAATCGAGATTTATTGGTATCATCTCAAACTAATTCGATATACAGTGAAATCTATAACTATCATTGTGTCTATTATTTAAAAAGTTAATATATTGAAGTTATAATTTTTAAAAAGTTTAAATGTTTAAAAAGTAATATTTTTTTTAATGAGAAAGATAAACATATTTACTGTTTCCATGACATGTGTTGCTGAAATAGAGCCAAAAATCAATGATGACATTCGTCGTCCAATGCCACCCAACCAACCATGTGGTGCTTTGATTGTCCGACACACAACAGCATGTCTAGCAGCAGCTGTCTGAGGAGTGACTAACACTAGAGTAGCAGTTGTGGTTACAAGAAGGCAACCTAATGGTGATATTAACTGTAATGAATCACATTCTTGTCCATGTAGATCTGCGTTACCCTCAACCCAACTGCTCTCATGAGCTATACTCGACCAATAACGGACCATTCCTTCTGGTGACACAGCCAAGCAGCAAGGCATCTAAACATTGCAATAAAAATTTATAGAAAATCCATAAGTAATTTTTTTTAACAAAAAAGGAACTAAAAGTAAGCTTTTGACAATGCAAAAGTAACTTTACTCAACACAACTTCAAGTTATCAAGATTTTGATTTAACATTGTTAAAAAAATATTAAAACAAGTCTACTAATGAAGGTGGACTAGACCAAAATACAAACATGTATGTAAGCACATATTGCAATATAAATAGAAACGACTATGCAAATAGAATACATAAGAATGCCCTATAACATGGGTTAGGAATATTTTGTCCAGCAGAGATTGGTGAATACTCTACAGAGTTATATTAAAATTGCAATAAATATTAGCACATTCTAAAAGTCGTAAGAAAATTAATTCAAATTAATATTTGAATAGAACAAATGTTAACTGAAAGGGACGTTGAAAATTGGAGTCCGAATTAAGCAGAATCAGCAGTAACAATGTTATGTTAAAAGACCCTGACATGTATGCCATTTATGGCGACCTTTATAAAGGAAAACAAATGAAGTAGGAGTGAGATTGGTTTGTTTAAACATTTTTATGTTTGAATTTAACAACCTCATAACTTATCAACATTATAGTTTAAAAAAATGTTTGAAAAATATTTTTGATTACACTAAATGTTTCACTTAACCCTAGATTCATAATCTATGTTTCTTAGTTACACTAATCATAATTATTCATCTGTGAGACTACATTGTGAAAAAATGTATATATATATATATATATATATATATATATATATATATATATTTAGGTCAGTTTTGGTTGGTAAAGATTATTTAGATTTTTTGGACTAGGAGACTGACAGACTTACCTTGGTAAGAGTCCACACTGTAGTCTTGAAATACCACACTGTGTGGTTGAAATATATCATTGTTTAAGTGCTTTTATGTGTTTCTATTTCAAGACTACAGAGTGGACTCTTACCAAGGTAAGTTTGTCAGTCTCCTAGTCCAAAAAATCTAAATAATCTTTACCAACCAAAACTAACCTAAATATATATATATATATGTGTGTGTGTATATATATATATATATATATATATATATATATATATATATATATATATATATATATATTAGGTTATATATATGTATATATATATATATATATATATATATATATATATATATATATATATATATATATATACAGTATATATATAAATATTTTTCAAAATTATTTAATTCAATGTCAGTAATTGTTAATTATAAGTAGTTACAAAGTTGAAATTTACATTTTTGTCATCTATGAACAGTCTGTACACATTTTGCTTGATGTTCAATACAGTAAAATTTTTTGCAGCTGAAGCAGTAGAATCGTTCTCTTCCAGCTTGCTCTTGAGGTTCAAGGCAGTTGGATAATGTCTCTTCTCCAAGTATCTCTTGCATTTTAACCTTTAGATTCATCGTAGCATTGGTATTTGTATTCTCTTTTGCAGGTGCAATCTTGGTAGCTGTTCACACACTTGTTTGGCGAATTCCCTTCAGCAGATGGATTTTTCTCCTTCCCTAACCACATTGTGAACTTATAGGAATTCACAATTGTACACATAGGAGTTCACTAATGTACTATTTATCATACCGTAGAAAACACAGAGAAGCCAATTCTGTGTCTTTCAGGTACATGACATATTGGAAGACATCTTGTCAAAAGCATCAACTGCCCCTTTAGTTGAGTTATAGAACTCAATTTCTGCTTTCCTTGTAGGTTCTGCTATTGTGCCACATTCATGAGTAATGGAGATCAGGTATACCACCTTAGCCTTTTTGGTTTAGTATGAAACTAAATATAATATAAGTTCATTGTCATAGGCAAACAATGTGCCTACTGAATCAATCTTTCTTGTTTTCAGTTCTTTCATTTCTGGAAGGATTTTTTTTCATCACTTCGTAGAGTACCTACATCTGTTAAATGGTGGTTTCTCAACAAGCCCATTGTCAATGGGATGGATATAAACCAATTATTACTTAAACCAAGTATGGTCTACCTTCAATTAGATAATTTGTTTTACATCACACAACTTAACTATATTTAGTCCGTATTTACTTGGTTTGGAAGGTAAATACATCCTAAATGGGCATCAGCCTCTGGGAAAAACACACTCCAGATATTTATAAACACTTGTCTCTCAAACAACTATACAAAGAAAAAGTAAATGTAACCACAAAACAAATAACACTTCCATGTCAAATGCCTCCGTGGGATGATAGAGAGATCAGAAGGTTGAGGGGAGGAGAAGACAGCCCTCCCAGTCTACTCTATCATACCAAAGTACGAATTCCTGGAATCTTGCATCGTCTAACAGACGAATACCTATGAATCTAGGGTTCATCAGTGTCTGATTTTTTATTAGTGCAATCGAAATTTTTTTTCCTCAGCAGGTTTTTACCAAAAATTTATTTGAATAGTTTCAGAAAACATTTAATTTGTCCAGTTTAAACATTAAAGTATTGCTGATTACTATAGACAATAAAATCCATTAGTAATTTTTAATTTGTTGATTTTAATGTCCATGACACTCAGTGAATGTTTTAAATTTAAACTTTGTAATATAATTTTCTAGTACTTACATTACCCAAATTCAATATTTTTTAACTGTAGAAATGTTTATCATTACTTTTTTGTTTGTAAATAATTTTAACAATTTTCTTCTAACAAAAAATAAATTTAAATTGGTCTATTTACTTTTTTAGCTTAATTTAGTTCAAAGTTGTGCTCAATGTATTTTCTAATGGGGTGACCTAAAACATTACATAGCTATTTCATTGCATATCAGAGAAGAGACATAATGGAGGCAACAACTGATCTGAAGAAGACCGATGTAATATGTTGAAACATCAATTACGTTAATTTAAAATCATGATACATTTTCTCCAAAAAATTAGTTTCAATAACAGTGAAAACTGACGAGAAAAAGTGTAGCCCACTAAAATATTTCTCTTTTCTTTAAATATTTACTATGTATATTTACCTGGCTGGCTTGTGTTGTGAAGACTGTGACTAGATGTGCTCTGTGTGCCAAATCACTTGGAGGCAATATCAGCTCACGGCATTGAGTGTTGATTGGTCTCCTTCCAAATGCCTGCCAAACTAAAAGTCTACGCCCACAAACAAACCAAGCCCATCCTTCACCTGATATATTTACACTGACCGCTGTGCTACCTGTTTCAAAATGTGCCATTTTTCAACAGCAGGTTCATTAATGAATTTATATTTGTAAAACTAGAGACATTTTTAACTTACACCAGTAACAGGGGTTATTAAAAATTACTTCAAATATCAAAAGCTATTTTGGTATATCAAAAATATCTGTCATACCAAAATAGTCACTGGGATGAAATTTACCATCTGTTTATTCAAAAAAACATCAAAATGCTTTTAATTTTAAAAATGTCTTACTTAAAAGACATTCTAAACATTTGTTTTGAACTTTATTGATGAACTTTACATTAACATAGCTCCAGCAAATATGTAAACTGCTTTCTTAGCTGCTGTGAATAAAACATACACCTTTTAAATCAATTTATTTCATTTTGTAAACCTTTTACAAATTTCATTGTTTTAGTTGTAATTGTGATAACATCTGGCTTTATAACAGACTTTCATTAGAACGGACAACTATTAGTCCATTACAATGAGGTTGTACAGTACAGTTTGAATTCGCAGACCATTTTACACCAAATGGCACATTCTTTTCAAATTAAACAAGACATTGTATTGCGCAGTTTACTCAGATAGAGAACAGAACCAGTTAATTAAATACAGTCGAACCTCTATATAACGAAATCCTCTATATAATGAATTTTTATCTTGTCCCATGACATTATAGAAGTTATACTGCTTATTTACCTCTATGTAACCAATTTCGGACCTCTCAATAACGAAGTTTTTTTTCCATTTCAACCGAAGAAATGTAGTGTTGTATAGGCAGCTCACAATGGCATTTCCAGGTAATTGTTTATTTTCAGCAGGAAGGTCAATAAAACCAAGAATGGTATGCAAAACACATGTTGGCAATTGACTGCATGTTACAGTTCGGTTCAGTTAACACTTTCAGCACGGCTAGCGTTCCGGCACGCTCTGAGTTCCCTTACAGATGCGCTCCCAGCTTATTTCCTTAGATACGGCGAGCTCACCGGCATGCTCACTCCCAGGCTAATTGAAACTTCTCTAGTGTCGATATCTTTATAAAGGTTTGATTTTTACGTCAGTGCTTTAAAAGAGTTTGGAGAACATTGTGCCTGAGTTGTTTTTAAATCCGACCATCCCAAGTTAACTTTTGATGCTTCAACTGAAACAATGATTCAGGAAGTTTTATGAACAGATTTAATTTGGTTTAACTTTTATATTTTAATGTTTTTTTTTTAGTTTGAACCATTTAACGCGGCAGAATATCCAGTAAAAACAACGATCATAAAAATTAACCAAGCTTTCTGAACTAACGCATGAATAAACGATAACTGTCCTATTAGAGTTAATAAACCAACTGGAGGTGGGAACAGACTATTTTAAATATGAGTCATTGACAAAATGCTTGGACCCCCGAAAACCTAATGTGTCAACATAAGGTTGTATTAAATAAATGTCAGCTAATCTCGGCTATAAATAGTCTCGGACATGACATATGTATTATCTATGTCTCCGTTTACATTATCGATCTCTATGGCTTTGTGTAACACGTTGCACAAATGTTGCTAGCTCAGTTAATTATTTTTATTCGTGCCATGAGTTTGTCGTGCTGTGAAAAAATGTCAAAAAGAAAGTGTTTAAGTGTAGCAGAAAAAGTGAGTGTTTTACGAGAGATTGATGAAGGTGTAAAAAAGTTGGATGTTGCGAAAAAATTCGATATACCTGAGTTCGCTATCCACTATTCTAAAAAACCGAGATCAAATTCTAAAACAAGTGTTTCTTATGATTTGGAAAGAAAGAAAATGAAACTTTGTACATTCGACAACATCGATAACGCGATGATTAAATGCGTGAGAAAAATCTTCCATTGTCAGAAAATCTTATTAAAGAAAAGGCTTTGGAATTTGCAGTATCATTAGGACAAAGTGGCTTTAACACAAGTAACAATTGGATAGAAAAATTCAAAAAATTCCATAACATTGTTCAAAAAGTCATTTCGGAAAAAAGTGCTAGTGTTAATATCCCCACTTGTGAATTTTGGAAAGAAAATGTGTTGGAAATAGTTTTAAATGATTATGATCCGAAAGACATTTTCAATGCTGATAAGACTGGTCTGTTTTTTAAATGTTTGCCCAACAAGACACTAACTTTTAAAACCGACCATTGTTTTGGAGGAAAAAGAAGCAAAGAAAGGATCACCGTATTAGTGGCAGTTAACATGTTAGGGACAGAAAAACTCAAATTGCTTGTGATTGGTAAAAGCAAATCTCCGCCATGTTTCCGATCTGTCAAGTCCTTAGAAGTTGATTATGCGTTTAATAAAAAGGCGTGGATGACAAGCGAAATTTTCATTGAATGGATATTGAAACTGGACAAGCAGATCTCCAAAAAGAAAAGGAAAATTGCACTTTTCATCGACAACTGCCCTGCACATCCGCATGACATAAATTCCAAACTGAAGAGTGTCAATGTGTTTTTCTTTCCACCAAATTTTACATTGATACTTCAACCACTCGATCAGGGAGTATTAAAAAATTTAAAGCTACACTACAGAAAAAGAATTTTAAAAAAGACTGTGACTACCGTAGAGAACAATGAAATCGTATCCAAAAACATTGTTAATCTAAGGGACTGCATCGCTAAATTGGCAAAAGTTTGGATGAATGGCGTGAAGAAAACAACAGTTTTTAAATGATTCTCCAAAGCTGGATTTAATTCGGTCACACATGAAGAGGACAGTGAGGACAACATGACTTTAAGTGAATTAAAAGAGCAATGAGATTTTCTGAAGAGTTCAGGAAACGTAGCTGATGACGTTCCACTTGAAGATTTTATTTGCCTGGAAGAAGATTTGGCCGTTTCCAATTTTCCAGACATACTCCAAAGCGTCCAGATGACAAACTCAAATGAACTTTTGAAAGATGATAACAACAACTATGACGATGAATGTAATGAACCTGAAGAGAAGAACCCTACAGATCATGAAGTTTTACAAGCTTTCAAAATCATCAGGCGAGGATTTCAACTGAAAAATGGTGTACCAGACAACATTTTTGATTGTTTGAATAAATGTGAAACATTCATTGAACGTGATGTTTTATTCAAAAGTAAGGTGCAACAAAAAATTACTAACTTTTTCAAGTAAAATTTTGAAAACTAGAAACGATTTAAAAAGTACCTATATGAAGTTACTGTATTACTGTACATCATATTTTATGTTTAATTTAATACAGTATTTGTTTCTCTGGATACGGTCTGTGTAGTGTATAAAACAGTTTGTATTGTTTGAAATTGAATTGTGTATATAAAAATAAAATACTGATAGAGTGTGTGTATTCAAATAAAATCAGAATAGGCAGTTAATAAATGTAATACGGTTAATCAATAATACAGTTACTAAATTACGGCTTACTGAGTTTGCTTCGATTAAATTCCACTATATTCAAGTCATGCTTCCTGAAAATGAATTGGTGAGTGTACTTATTTACCAGTAAGTTTTCATAAGCATTAGATAACTTATCATAATAGCCTATACAGAGTAGACCCTATGAAAAATATTGAATGTGGATATCTAATACAATGAAGAAGCATCAATAAAACATTTTTAACAACTTGAATTTCAAATAAATTGAGACTTTATAAAACATTATCCTATATTAACATTGGCCTATTACACTAACTACGCTCGCAATATTATACTGTACCCCTTTTATTACCGTAGGTAGTGCGATATGCGTAAGATGGGGTGGGAGCATTCTTTACAACACAACCTATCAATAACGAATACCTCTCTACAACGAATTTTTTCTCCGGATAATCCACTTCGTTATACAGAGGTTCAACTGTACCTGCAATCAACTTTTAACGGATTACTGAAAAATTGAAAATGAATAACTTTAACATCTTTAAAAGTTTGATGTAAGGTAGTCTTAAGTATGGATTATTGTTAGTCGATGATGAGTAAACTATTTATAACATTTTGTACAGCTTATAGGCCTGCCTTCATTTCACAAAAAGACTTACAGATGTTTATGCAAAATTTAATGTTACAAGATTTCTCAACAAGGTCCTTTATTTTCAAACTCTCAATAATTGATTAACTGCTGACCGTAGTTGTTCAACTGCCACTATACACTGTTTGAGCAAATTACAAAATATGGCAAATGGCTCATTTTGTTTGGAAAACAATTTAAAAAATTTAGCCTTTTATATAAACAGACCTTATATATACATTTCTTGGCAATTTTTATATATATATTTTAAAATAATTCTGATCTGTTTATTCAGTTATGTGAATATTGCCAGTTGTTATCAATTTAAATATCCTAATTTTCAACTGTTCTCTTCTTGCAACCATTGTCATCAGCTAAGAAATGCTGTATCATATTTAGAAATAGGTAGAGCAAAATTATTGAAAAATAAATCTAAGCTATACGGTTTAATGAATAATTTAAACTTATAATAACAATTTTACAAATTTTATCATAATTCTAGCATTACCCAACCTTGTTGCTGTCCCCAAAATCATAATTTTTGCATTCAGAAAAACAAATCAAACATCTAAATAATTAATTATATTTCATTTACTGCAATGCTAGAGGATAGACAATGTTTTTCTTCATTTCATTAGGCATATAAACATACAAATATTAGGTGTCCCGACCCGTGAGAAGGCAACATTTAATTATCCGTGGTACAAGCTCGAACGTTCAAAATTTAATCCTTGATCAATGATTGTCCTTGTGCCTTGTTTATGGTTATAGCAAATGCAAGTCGTAAAGGAAATTGTAGTCATTTGAAATCAATAGGGAGATCTGATAAAATCATTGGTATCATGGAATTAAGACCATCTCTCCTCTGAACTTGCCACCTCTGATATCTGCCTGGATCAAGTTGGATGTCAGTTTTTTTTTTTTTTTTTTTTTTGTTATTTTGGTTCCATTGCACAGCTTTGGTTGATTCAAATTTCGTAAGAATATTATCGGCGATCCTACTTTTAATATCAATAAATGTGATAGCAATAATTGTACATAGAATTTAGCAATTTTAAACAGTTTAAAATAATTAATTTTTATTCTTACATGTTTATAATTTTTTAAAATTAATTTTAGTAACGCTAGTATACATATACATTTTAACATTAGACTTATTTAGCGCTGTACACTGAACCATCCTAAGCCTCTGGGACGGAGCCCTGTGGATTGATCTACACCAAACTTAACAAGAACTATACTGGGAATATGTTAAGCAATTTCTCCAAATTTCATTAACTTCTGTTAAGCGGGTTGGACGTCCATAAGACACATACATACATACATATATACATCGGATTTTCAACCATCCTAAGCCTCTGGGGCAGAGCCCTGTTAATGGATCCACACCAAACTTCTGTTTTGGATCTACTCCAAATTTCATTAACTTCTGTTTTTATTCAGTTGTTTAGACGTCCATAAGATACATACATAAATACATATATATCGGTTTTTGAACAATTCCAAGCCTCTAGGGCAGAGCCCTATTAATGGATCTACACCAAACCTCACACGAACCTTCCTGGGAATTTGTCAAACAATCCCTCTATTCATAAACTTCTGTTCAGCGGTTTAGGCGTACATAAGACACATACATACATCAGTTTTTGTACCATCCTAAGCCTCTGGGGCGGAGCTTTGTGGATGGATCTGCACTAAACTTTACATGAACCGTCCTGGGAATGTGTTAATAAATCTCGCCAAAATTCATTTACTTCTGTTCAGCTATTAGACGTCCATAAGATACATACATACATACATCAGTTTTTGAACCATCCTAAGCCTCTGGGGCGGAGCCCTGTAAATAGGTCTACACCAAACCTTACACGAACCATCATCGGAATATGTTATACAAACCCTCCAAATTTCATCAACTTCTGTTCAGCGGTTCATGTGTCTATAACATACATACATATATACAAACATTCATTTTTATAGGTATAGAATACATCGAATTATAAATGAACCAATTGAATTTACATTCGATCAAATTTAGGTTAATCAATTTATAAGTTATAAAAATATTAGAAATTATAGTTATTCAAGTTTGCATTTAACACAGCTAAATTTTAAATATATTCATTATTCACACAAGTAAGTGTCTTTTTTAACTAGAAAATCTTTAGATTCTTTAGAGATTTTAAAATGCAATAATTATTTCTTCTAAGATACTAAGGATGTCTTATAAGTAAGTTACACTATTTTTTTTAATTTGTGTGGTAGGCGGGAAACGTCTGGAAGTCGTGGAGAATGGGCATGTGAGTGTAGTGGCAGCATTGTAAAATTCTTATGCGCATGCATCAGTCGAGTGGCCAGTCAGGCTCCAGTCACTATGGAGGTTTTTATATTTGTTCCTGCTACTAATTGCAAAGTTTGAGATGTTATTCATTTTTAATGACAAAAAATAAAAATGAGACTGAAATTCATTGTGAGTTGTGAATGTTTATGGTGAAGACGTTATGACAAAGCCAATGGTTTCTCATTGACTCCATTCATTCATTGTAAAGAGACCAACATTAGACATTGAAGAACAAAGTGGTCGCTCCTCCATTTCCAGCTCTCCGATTGTTGTTAAAGACGTCTGAAAGGCCATTGACACAAATCAGCACCTCACGCTTGATGAAATCCTTTCTTAACTATCTTCGAATGTAGAAATAAGCTGTGCCTGCCCTTCTGATGATCTGCGTCTATCAAAAATGACAAAAATAACGCTTGCCCACATACTGCTTGTCAGACTCAAGACATAATTGAGGAAATTCGATGGGATGTTTTCGGACATCCACCTTACTTCACTGACCTTTTACTAATTAAATTCCACTTGTTTCCGGAGCTGAAGCAATATCTTATAGGAAAACGCTTCGCAAACAATGGTGATTTGAAGCAAGATGTTGAAAGATTGCTAATCGATATGGAGGGAGATTGGTATGACAATGGATTGAAAAAAAAACGTTTTCCATGGTACCAAAAGTTATTGGAAAAAGGGTGATTATGTAGAAAAATAGGTATTTTAATGTACTTTTCAAAATATAAGTTTAAATAGAAAAATCTTTTATTGAAAAAAAGGTGGTGTAATTTATTTTTGAAACAACAGGTGTATGAATTTCATTATATCAAAGAAGATTTTCATTTTACACAAAAATTAGTATCAACTTACTGTCTGTAAAAGTGAGAGCTTCTGTAATAAGTACAGGCAATGGTGTTCCAAACTTTTCCACAATATAATTCAATGACTTGCATATTACTTGGATAGACTGGTTGGAACGACCTGATATACTTCCTTTCCTAAAATATTAATTTATTCTATAAACCATTCATTTAATAAATTATTAACTTTTTTGAGTAATTGGTAATAAATAAGAAAGTTCCACATGCATAAATATAACTTCCAACAGAACTGAAAGTTACTACTTGCAATTTAAGTCACACTCAGCTGCAAATATTGGTTTTGCAAAAAACCCAAGAATGTTATTGTTTTTAAGAATACAAGAAACTTATTATTTTTAAAAGTACAACTCTTGAATAAACATATAACCATGATACAAGAAACAATTAAAGAAAGTTATAATTATCAGAATATCTAGAAAACATAAAAAGTAAAAACTAAGAAAGAACAAAATAGCGTGACCAAAATTGGATTAATAGAAGTAAATTGTAAAAAAGAATAAGTTGAATAAAAACAGAAAAAGTCATATATTTTATGATCGTTTTTTAGGTGTAAAACATTGATGGCATCATGAATTAATCGCATCATTGAAACTAATATCACCTATGAACATTCTCGAATATTATATCTAACACACATACCTTAAAAATAATCACAATCAGACAAAATATACTTGATTATTTTCTCATCATATCAAATATAACTTGATGATTTATTAACAAATAACTCATCAGCCACTCTTGAGTTAACAAAGAATCTGATCAATACGGATATGCAATGAATACTTCTTTAATTAGAATTAATATATAAGAAGTCAATGTGAAAGAATAGATATATGAATCTATGGAATCATTTAAAGGGATAAATAGTAATAGATGATTAAATTATGAGAGTAGGCTAACTTCTTATAGCAAGATGAATATAGATATATTACTTATATCCCATGGTTTTTTTTAAAATTAACTTCAGTAGGTTAATGTACTATAGTGACTTACTAGGTTTGTAATAATTTTTAAAATAAATAAGGTATCAGGTTACATCGAATATTAAATGTTAATAAAAGAAGATATTGGGCTCCTATAAACATAGGGGCTCATTACATTAATAAATAATTAGGGATTAGTTTTTTAATAAGAACAGTTTTTTTTAATTGGGGACCACTTTCATAAAAATGCATAAATTTACTTATAAATTGAAAAATTAGGATATAATGCAAATAAAGCCTTAATTTCAAGAAGAATCTTATAAACATACATCTTAAATGAGTGTATTCTTTTCTATATTCTTAAGGATATTAAACATTTCAATTTGTCAATAACTAGGTGAAATTATAATAGTAAAACAAAATTGGACTGTTACAAATTCTATCCTGCCTTGATTTTCAACAATATACATAGATATATCTTTATCGTTAAACTGTATAACAACTTGCCAAAATTATAATTTAAGTAAATTTTTGAAAACTTACTGAAAAAAAGTGGTTTTCATTCCACTAAGTCTTTGTGAGTCTCTAATAAAAATGTTTTGTCTCAGTAAGTTTTTAAAAAATTTACTTGAATTATAATTTTTAAATGTCATTAATTAATGTAATATTTAAGTTTTCGTAATTATAATTGAAAATAAAATTCATGAAAAATGGAGATTACTTACAATATAAATAAGAAAAACTTCTTGGGTGCAGAACATAAAAAAGTTACAAAATTTTTATGTATATTTTGCCAATACATTGAGCATCAACAGAAGGTTGAAAATAAACTAAAAATGGGATTGCCTTGAAATGAAAAAAATTCTCAAGATGTGAACCTTACATGTAATAATAACTAGTTTACAATTAAACGGATACTACAGTTGGTGCAACTCATGAACACAACCGCGGCAATAGATGGGAGCGTTAGGCTTCTATTCTAAAAATTTAAATCCAATGGAATGCAAAGTAGAGCTTTTGATTGCGACCTATTGGCTATTTACAATGCAGTAAAATTTTTTAAACACATGCTCAAAGCCAGAACATTTACCACCTTCACAGATCACAAACCACTGATCTACGCTTTTTGCCAAGAATCAAAAAATATATCACGAGAATTCAGGGACTCAGTTACATCAGGAAATTTACAACAGACATTTAACATATATTTCTTGAAAGGAAAATATAGTAGCAGATACACTTTCTCGCTTTGAAGGTTGCAAGATTCCATTCAGATAGTGAGCTCTGGTCACATCACAGGGTCACGACTTGAGAGTGGCAGAGTACTTCTATTCAAGATTATGTTTACGGTTGGAGAAAAGAAAAGAACTCGGGACAGACACAGAAGTTTACTCTGATGTCTTCTCAGATACAGTTTCCTATACATCACCAAACCATTTCGGCTAGCTGTTTTCAACCTGCTTGATAAAGCAAGTGTGTAAAAGTGACATATGGCCATCAGCAAAAAATTACTGCCATCGAAGGCAAGAAGGTTTACAGTAAAGAAGGCCAATAGTTGATAGTGTGTAACTATCCATGGCTCGATATTATCGAAGAAAAACTATCGATAGTATCCACTCTCGATATTTCAATTGAAAATATTGAAAGGACCTAACTGAGAAATAGACGTCACCGGACTGGAAGCCTCTCCTAACTTGATCTCTCTCTTTCCCACTGCAATCTAATTTGGTCAGATTGATTATTATCAAACTGTATGTCTTTGACTGAGGAGAAAGTCAAAGATATATTTCTCTCTTTTCCTCATGCTCATTTAATTATCAAGACTTGTGAGATGTATAGATAAAATATCACTCAATCTCTCTCTTCCTCTACCTTAATATGGTACAAATACAGCCTCACAATCCTTACTCTTTCTAAGTTGTAATATTTTATTTAACAAAGAAAAGTTTGTATAAATTAAATCATATATTTTTTAAGTTTTTGGTAACCTACATGCACTTCCCTCAGAATGTAAATTTTATTATTATTCCTGCAATATGTGAAAAATAAAGCATTGGAATTAAAACTGGTCAATTATTATTCATAGCTAACAACAAGTTGAAAAATTTTTTTTTCAACAGGAATAAGTACAGGTAATTTATTGAAAATTTTAGAATAATTCCAAATGTTTGGCGTAGAGTAACAAATCAATAGATAATCAGAAGAAAAATATAATTTTGGCATGGAAATATAATTTTTTTTAAAGTAATTTCCTACTGAGGTCAAGAAAGAAAATTTTGTATCATTGTTTGTTATTTCCAGTTTGTTTGTTTATTTTATTAGTTTCATTCATTTTTAACTTTACAGCACTATTAATGATATTTTGTGGTAACCATAGCAACAGTTTAAGGTTTTACAATGAAGGTTTTGAAGACAACCAGAGTGGAGGAAAAAATCATATACGTCTCCCCATTCAGATAGAAAAATTCTGATAATTGGAAATTTTTGAAAAAAGGGTCAAAATAATTAATTACTGTATGTATGATGCAAATGGAAGAAAAAAGTATCTTTTATAGATTTATATTTGTTTCTAAGTTAAATTTTTCTAAGAAAATCATAGCTTTTTTACAAAGAATCTGACCCAAAATTGGGTTTCCTATAGAATGTTGTAACAAAACCTCTTGAAAACAGCAATACCTAATTTTTTTGCTGCTTTTAGTGATTTTCTTGAAGAACTTTCATGTTTATTTTATAAGTACTGAAATGAAGTTTAAAAGTGTACATTTGCTTCATTTGTCTGAAATCGTTGATTGTCAAACACCGTACATCTCAGCCAACTGTTTAACTGTACTCCTTTACCTGATTGATTTATAATTAGTTTATTTACTAACAATAAGACAACTTGTTTTCTTTTAGAACCCATTGCGAATGATAAAAGGCACTCACAAACGAAACAACAGACTGATACGAAATAGAAAGGCACAATGACTGACTGATCAAAACGAATAATAATAGCGACGGATGACAGCCAACTTTGCAAAACTACACTGAGATGATTGCTCAGCATCCAAATAATGTTTGTGCTGCACAGAGGAGACGACCAAATCATTATTTT
>JBAIZL010000002.1:214426103-214461103 GCA_036971475.1 Prosapia bicincta | reverse complement strand
AAACAATGATATACATTGCATATATATATATATATATATATATATATATATATATATATATATATAAACAATGCATATCATTGTTAAATATATATATATATATATATTTAGGTTAGTTTTGGTTGGTAAAGATTATTTGGATTTTTTGGACTAGGAGACTGACAGACTTACCTTGGTAAGAGTCCACACTGTAGTCTTGAAATAGAAACACATAAAATCACTTAAACAATGATATATTTCAACCACACAGTGGTCTTTGTCAATCGAAGAGAAAACACAAAAAGAAATATGAGAGAATGAAATAAAAAAAAATATTATATATACTAATCACTTTCACTATATGTATCTAAACAAGAATCTTGGTATTTATGGGAGTTAACTATAGTGAAAGTGTCACTATAGATATTAATTAATATCAATCTTAGAGTGATTCGACAATGGTCAAGTGACCGAAAGATGCCTGATCACAGAAGGTAAAATAATTGCACTTAGTGGTGGAATGATTTTTTACAATTGACAATAATAACTTTATAAAGTCAGTGCTACGGAAAAATAATGGACATCGTAAAATATCAAATATATATATATATATATATATATATATATATATATATGCCCTGCCCCCTGATTGCAACTCTTCAGAATTAAGAAGATGGGAGTTATCATACCAGAAGTGGTATACCAAATCTAGAGAGCCTCCTAACCTCAACATCAGATAAAACTCCTTTTAACTTCCCCCTAACTTCTACCATTTTTAACAGCTCCATTACCTTCCTTCTGACAGACTTTTAATATCTAGTTTCAAGTAACCAATCTTTACACGATTCACATATAACAATTTCTACACATATCACATATAGCTCTATATCATAAACTATAAATCTGTGAATCTGTGACATTTGGATGTTTATACACATCTGTGGTTCACTTCAATCTTTTGTTTTGTTTTCTCTTTCTTGACTGAAGAAGATCATGTTGATCGAAATATTTCAAATAAAAGTGTATTAAGTGTTTTATATGTGTTTTATATGTGCTTATTTCCAAGAGATTGCAGTTTTGGACTATTGCTTTTAGGTAAGTCTGTCAGTCTCCTATCAAGTCCAAAAAATTCCTAAATAAGCTTTAAGCTCTACTAGAACTAACCTATATATATATATATATATATATATATATATATATATATATATATATATATATATATTTTTTTTTTGTTAGTTCTAGTAGAGCCCTAAGCTTATTTAATAATTTTTGGATTAGATAGGAGACTGACAGACTTACCTAGTGGCAATAGCCCAAAACTGCAATCTCTTGGAAATAAATAAATAGACACATATAAAAACATATCGCACTATTGAAATATTTTGATCTTTATAAATCAAAAAAGAGAAAAAGAAAGAGAAGAAGAAAGAGTGAACTTCAGTCTTTTTCTCTTTTTTGATTTATAAAGATCATTGTACATATCATTATATAAATATTGTATTATAATATCGTTATATTGTATATAATGATATAAATAGTACTTTTGATTTCTTGTTGTCATTATTCTAAACTATTATTTACAAAATATTTTACCATGATAGTCATATACTCCCAGAGGTTTTTGTAAATACGTAAAACATTGTAGCAAGTGGATTAATTTTCAATAATGGTTCGTATTGGATGTTTTCATAAACATAAGAACTAGGCATGGGCTGATTCCAGGCATCGTCGATTTTGATGGTATTGACCAGTCGCCGATACTCGATTTTCCATTATTTAAATAAAGTCGTGATTTTGATTCTTGATTTTTTAACTTAAAATGCATGTGAAGTGCAATTATTTGGAAAAATGATTAATTATCAACTGTTTTATTTGTGTATTAAAGAACTAATGCAAAAGCCGATTTGAGATAACAACAATGTTATTATTATTGATCACAGTTCAGCAAAGACCTTTTGAAGCATTTCTGGTCTCTTTGTTTATCACTGCTCATCTTGGGTCTGCAGACTCACTCTCACTTGCGTGGGGTTGACTATCGCTCTCTTTCCCCCTCCTAGTCTTTGGCCACCACTACTCCACCACCACTTTTTATGGATGTCTAAACAAAACTCAAAGAAAAGGTAGTTCCAATTTATCCAGTTATACTTACTGAAATGGCTATTACTGAAGTCACATTGATATAATATTCTGCTGTATGTTTTAACTTTCTCTGTTTGGGAAACAAATTTATCTGGTAATAAATATTTCTATTTTTGTTAACAATATAAAATTGTCATTCCTAGTGGTACAGTGATAAACACATAGTCATCACTTGATGTTATTCCATTGGTACTATTGTTATGCTAAAATCGCTAAAATGAATATAACATCAATGGTATCGCCTTTGCATTATGAAACATCAAAGTTTCGATATATTTTGCATCAACCAATAGGGTGGTTGTTTCAAATACGTAAAGCCTTATATCATAGCATTGTTTGTTTTGTTTGCTGATTAATTCCATAATACACGCGTATTTCACATTTAGTACAGAATAATTACAAACAACAAATCGACAGAAAAATTTTTACTGGTAGTCTTTTACTTCGATATCACATTGATTTCGAATACTTGTAGTTCGATACTTTTTGATAGTTTGATGCCAAACATGCTTTTAGAAATTCCCATTTACAAATCAAGGTTGAACATTTTGTATAGCCTATTATATTAAAATAGAATTTCTAAAAGGCTTCACCGTATGACCAAGATGTTAACTAAATTCATTAGGCCTATATAACTTGAAAGAATTGAGTCAGAAGAAAAATTTTAGAATTGGAATCAAACCTTTTAGGAATTGGCCCATTCTTAATCGAAACTTTCCAGTGTCTTTGAATTGCATTCCCTTTCTAGAACATTTACATCTGAATTGCTAACTTCTTCAAAGCTTTAGCCTTATGTATTAGTCTTACATTAAAATACAGTTATAGATTTCTTGTGATTACAACTGTTTATAGTTATGTCTTGAATCTTTAAGGACTGTTTCATGTTTTCCATAAATCTACATGTGTATTATCATTTTCACACTCAAAACTGCTGCTAAATTTTCTGTTACCTTGTAGAGGATAATTAGTCATTTAGTAGTAACAGAAATTATATAAAGTGTTGATTTATGGTTGTTTGATTAATTTTGTAATGGTTATTAAGTTTTTATTGTGTTTAAAAATTCATATTCAAAGTTTGCTCAAGAAAATAGTTATTTTTTGACCAGTTATTGTGACTATTTGTCTTACTGCATCATCAATATTTCAGAAGTATCTGTATCTAAAGCATTGGTTATGAAATAGCTGTCTTAATAAGAACTTTCTCTTTTATGTTTAATGATTAAATGATTCTATTAATAACTATTTAATATTAAATAATACATATTCTTGTTATAAATATAAGGAACTTGAAATGGATTAGAATCCTTTAAATATAAACTGTAGTGATTGTGTAACAAATCAAGAATGGAATGTTCATTATTGTTGAAATAAATTGTTTTTTATTCTATAGTTCTTCAGGTGCTCTTTCTTCACTATCTCCTTCTTCTCGGGATAGTGTAGATCCTATTGCAGAACTGTTATCTCAGTTATCTGGTGTTCGTCGTACAGCAGCTAGTCAAGGGTCAACACCTTCGCAACTACAACAGTTACAAATGCAGTTACAACTAGAGCGGCAGCAGGTGAGGGTATGCATCCCATTTGTTTGTTGCATTATTTTTTCTAACTAACTTTATAAAACCCAATTAGTTTAGCATGTTTTAAGTTTGAAATGTCTGATAATAGAATTAAAACATAATAAAGTAAACTTCTAATTTTCTGTGTGACTTAACTCTGCATCATTTGATATGTGAATTGAAATACAACCTAAAAAAACATTTATGAATTAAAACAGATATTTATTCATACTTGCTCATAGTGTTATGTGTCTATACTAATTCAAAAGCTAAAAGTTTTTAATGCTGAAATTGGTTTAATATTAAAACCTATACTAATTCTACTTGCCAGTGACAAAATTTAATGCACAGGTTGTTAAAATTAGTATTTATTTAATCAGTAATTTTGTTTAAAATTAAAACATGGAAGATATATCACTATTAAGGTCTTTACCCACTAGAACATATCATTCCATGACCATGTCAGGCACAAAAAAACCTTTCGGTCACTACTATGCCCACTGTAACGGATTAACAGTGTTCTATATATATAACGAGAATGATAGCCTTTTAGTAACCGTTGAATCCTGCATCTTTGCTGTACATTTCTTGCGTCAGGACACTTCTTCAGTAATACAGTGTCTACTGTGTTAATGTTATTTATCTTTATAAATTGAATTTATATTTTACTTTATGGTTTTGGGAATCCTGACCTATGTTGGTTATTTATATGAAAACATAAAATATGGCTATTAGACGATTATTGTCATTAACAGAATTGGCAATGTTTGCCATTACTTTGAACGAGGAAGGAGAAAGCGAAAACAAGACTCAGAGATGCTATTGAATTCACAAATGTCTAAGAAAAAGGTAAAATGAGGGTGAATATTGGATGTTATATTTGCACCTAGTTGATGATGAAGAAAAGTTTTACTAGTATTTTTGTATGGCGTAATTCCAGTTAATGAATTATTGAAAAATTTCACTGAGAAAATTTGTAATCAGCGCACGCCTGTGTTGGCCGGTAACGGAATGGTCTAATGGGCATTGTTCAATACGAATGATGCAAAGAATATTTTTTTGCATGTGTTAGTACGGGCACGGTCCTAGTATGATACATTATAGTGGGTAAAGACCTTTAACCTGTAAGGCACTGAACCATTTTACTATCTTGATGTAACAGATTTTGCAGGGTAACCACTGATCAGGAAAAACAGGAATTTTGTGATTTATCCAGGAATTTTTGGCCTCGAAAAAAATCTGGGATTATATGGGAATGTAGATAATTGCATTACTGCTTCTAAAATTTTTTTGCAAACTAAAATTCTGATTTTGAATTTCCATTAATTTGGATACATAACACTCATTTATCTTCCTTATTTAAATAGCAGAACCGCTTTATTTAATGCTCTAGTTGTGTGTACTATGGTATTTCTCACAGCTGTCAGTCTGACACTATTTGTCTAGTGAATTGATGTTTCCTATAATTTTGGCAATGTTCTTTGTGTAATAGTTTTATTCTGTTTTAGTAGCATGTCTGAAGAAAAGACTAATTAAAGAAACAACATATTTTTTTCAAAACGTGTAAGAAATCCATCTCTACATCCGGTTGAATGTTTTGAGATATTTCATACTTAGCTAAATTATAAGCATATGGAATGTAAATTGTCAACATTAAATGATATTCCTCTGTTTTTTTTTTAGTTTGATAATTTGTATTATAAATACTTCACTATAAAACGACAATTTTTCTAAGTGAAGTAGACGCGATTGTTTAGAAGTAGCACATAGAATTTTGATACAGTGATTGTTTTTCAAGAAAAATTTAGATCCGTTTATACTTCTCTTTTTCACTGTGTTGTGTTAGTGCACTGTTGGCTGACAGTTGATACTACAGTCGTTTGCACATGATTTATACCAATGGATGTGACTGAATTGTAAACACATCTTCCTTGACTATCTACCGCCATATGTTCAGACTTAAGAAGTCAGACGACCTAAATCATGTAAAAATGGGGAGTTTTGCATATACCGATACTCCTGAAGACAGATAATGTAAACAGTATACAAATTATTGCATCCTTCATATTTTTGGACCAAAACAAAATGGGATAGATTTTTAGGATGGAGAAAAACGTCTGTTTGTGGAAAGACTTTTCTTTCAGCTATAATCCCATTCAAAAATAGAAAAAATTCAGGAATCATTTGGTTGAGTACTGTATGGGGCTAGAAGGAGTGTATTTTCAAAGACTATATGTTAAAAAAAACTATGTATAATTTATTCATGCCATTTTTGAGTGATTGTTTATGAGCACTTAATAACAATTAGAACAAGAAGAGTAAATAAAATGTATATTAAAATGTATAAATTATTTTAAAATTTTTTTAACAATCCACAAGAGGATTTGTTTGAGAAAATCTATATCTGATGAGCCAACCTGTTATTATAGCTCTCTTGTGCATTACTGGGAAGTCCTACGCTTTCTCAGAGTCATATAGAAGTGTCTATCTGATACACCTTTTTAAAGATTGTTTTAGCTCTCTTGAGCATTTCTGAGAAAGACCTACTCTCTGTCAGGATCATATAGAGTTGTCTACCAGACACACCTTTTTGAAGATTGTTTTAGCTCTCTTAAGCATTTCTGAGGAAGACCTACTCTCTGTCAGGATCATATAGAGTTGTCTACCAGACACACCTTTTTGAAGATTGTTTTAGCTCTCTTAACCCCTTACTGGTTTGTGACGACTATACGCGACACGAGCGGAATGCTGAAAAACGGCCGCTGCCGCGTATACACGTCACGTCAATGGCCTGATCGTATTTATCCCGTTTATGCCGCGTTTGCTCGACAAAGTTCATCCGAATGCCGTTAGATCGTGTGCATATATCTTCAAGCAAATATTTTGTAATATGATACTATTTTTACCAATGTTTTTTTCGATTCAAGACGTTTGAATTGTCAGTTGCCAACGGCCAACCTGCTGTGCATTTGTGCTTGTCTATTCGTTTGCCATATTGTTTCATAGTGTTATTTATGCAATTTAATTATTTTATGTATAGTGTAGTTAGTGTTTGAAGTTATTTATAGTAGAAAAAAAAAAAAAAAAAAAAAAAAAAAAAAAAAAAAAAAAAAAAGAAAAAGAAAATTATATTTCTGTTTACTATTTCAAGAGAGATATTTCTTGAACTTTGGCTTTAGGTTATAAAGGTATTCATACATTTTATAAAATGGATGGATTTTTGAGTGACAGACAATTGCATGAATTGTTGTTAGAAAGTGCTTCTGATAGTGATCCAGAAGATGAAATAGATGATTTAGGGGAGGAAATTGAGATAGAAGACAATACTCCTCTAGTATTAGGCCCTCAGGTGCAAAATCCAAACCCAGTAAATTCAACTGCTGTCCTTCCAAATCTAAATAGCTTTGTTTGGGAAAACTACCACTCTGCTAGAAAAAAATTAACTGAAAAAGTTTTCACTGGAGATCCAGGAATAAAGGTAACGATACAAAATCATAATGATCCATATGAACTATTCAAGTTATTTATCACAGATGAGTTGGTTGATATTATTGTGCAACAAGAATTTTTCACAAAAAAAAGAGAAAATGCCATGAGGAGGTGTGCTGTGTGTTCCAAGCATAACATACGGCGTGAGTCACGTTATCAGTGTAATGAGTGCGACGTGGCACTTTGCGTTTCACCATGCTTTAAAATATTCCACACACAGAAAAACTTCTAAAATGTGTAAAATTGTAGACTTGTGATGTACAGTTTTAGCCTAGTGTTTTTTTTTCTTTTTTTATAGTATTAGTGAATATATGGATATGTAGAACTGAAATTCTGTAAAAAACGTCAAAATGTAAGTAAATTTCACTTTCTTCCATAAAAATATTTTTTTTAAATTTTGATTTTATGTTTAATAGTTGAGTAATATTATAACAAATAAAAATAAGTAATAAAAAAAATAAGCACTTTTGGGTTGTTAAAGTGAAATTTAAATCGACCGTTAAGGGGTTAAGCATTTCTGAGGAAGACCTACTCTCTGTCAGGATCATATAGAGTTGTCTACCAGACACGCCTTTCTTTGTAAAGGAAGAATAATGAGGATTGAATTGGTTCTTCTTCAGTAGGCCAGATTATTTCTCATATTAGACATGATTGTATCCTAAACTAGACATAAGATCAGAGAGCAAGAGAGAATGGTCTACTTGATGATAAATGGAGAAAACTTCTAGAAAAACAGAAACCCATTTATACTCAACCTGTTATTTAAAAGATAAACTTCCTTTAATTTAACCACAGATGGATTTGTTTTATAATTTATAAATATGTTGGATGTTTTAGAAAAAAAATATTAGTTAATTTTTCTTATGGAAGCAATTTTTACATGTTATTGCTGCTTTAGAGAGGTGTCCTAATGACTGTAGCATGCTGTAGTAGATTACAAAGTGTAGTTGCTAGATTGCGCTGCATGACTAATTCAATCAAAAGCAGAAATTTAGGGTTTATTCTTTATTAATTTCTTCCTAGGCATAATATGATAAATTTGTCACTTTAAACTTGATATTTGCATCATCATTTTGTAGAAATACTGAATGGTTATTATTAACTCTTTACAATGGTGTTTTTAAAGTTCACTGTTTCTTTGTGGCAGTAAATATAGCTTTAAAATTACTGAATGTAACTAATGCAATTTTCAGATATTATCAAGTACAGTAAAGTCTCGCTATCTGATCTTCACTTATCCGACATTCCGTTTTATCCAACTTATACATACCGTCTTACCCGACGTATTACCCCACACTCTAACTCGATTCTCTGTAACAAAATCCGATCTTTAGACTGAATATTCCCTTAATTCAGAGAAGTAATTTTGCAAGTCTGGGTAACTCTCCGTTTGTTTTCTAAAACTCGTCTTATTGGGAACTAAGCCACACCAGACATGGAATCGGCGAGTCTTGGATAACTCAACTTTTGGTTTTTAAGATTCCATGTTATTGTACATTAAGCCACACCAGAAATGTAATTGATGAGTCTTGGTCTCTCATTTTATTTTTTGTCAAACCAATGAGGTAGTTGATATTTCATGTGACGGACACACAAGACTGTAAGCCAGCAGTTGATTTTTGGAAATCTATAGAATTTTGTTTAAAATTAAGTAGATTTATTATTTTTGGGGATGAATTTATAATTTTGTAGATTTAATATTGTTGATACACTATAGTTAGTATACATTTATGAACATTTAATTATTTTTTCGATGTAAATAACTGAAAATAGTTTTATCGCAATTTTCAAAGTAAATTAATTTTTTATGAAATAAATATGCCACTATATATATATATATATATATATATATATATATATATATATATATATATATTATAACATAATTTTTAAAGAGACACAATACAATATAATTATGTTTTACTATTTAATAAATTGAATTTTTTATTTAAGACAAATAAAACTACTCAGGAACAATTCAAAACTTTATTAGAACAATTTTATTTCAACATCTAAACACTACACAAAACAAAATTTTACAACTTAACAATTTTTAACAAAATATACTAAAGTTCGATTCTTTAAATTTGAGTTACAAGGTTTTTATACCCTTGGCTATTTTAAGATCTCTTGATATCTCGGGGTTTATCGCATGGGCTATATTTTTAGAAATTCTTAGGTTAATTAAATAAATTTTGAACAAACAATATTAAATTTTGAAAATGCAAAAAGGCCAAACTATTTGAACTGGATTATTTCGTACTATTAATTAACTATAAGATATCCTAATATACAAATTTAAACTTCTCTATTATCTTAAAAGTCCACTAAAGTTATTTTTATAGCGCTAATACTTATCAAATATCGAAATTTCAGTTAGCTTACGTAAGATTCCGTTCTCTCCAAATTAAACAATTCACACACTTAAATTCGTTTTATTTATTTCACTTTATATTAACACAGTATGACATTTTGTAATTCACTTCTCCTTAATTTAAGTTGGCCAATCTTCTTAACAAAACGGTATAATTTAGACGAACTCTTTCCAAATAAAATAGAATTTTGACTGCACAGCAAGGTCTGCTTCCTCCAGTAGCGTCACCCACGCTACCTCCACTCAACTACGCGTCGTTAGATTCTAAAATTGTTTTAAAATATGGCCGCCTTTCTTCTTAAAAAAAACACATATGGGTTATAATTTAGTTCGATTTCTTTCCACTAGACTTTACATCAGACTTACTTTCTTCTGTTTTTACAGTTGATGTTTCCTTGACTTTCACACATGTTAATGTCAACGAACTATTTTCACCGTTTTACCAGCTGATGCATCCACAACGAGCTTGTTTAAAACTTGGTTAAACCTGGTTGAAACTTACTGTTTTAATTTCCTATCCTCAACAAACCTTCCAGTGTTTATTTTATTAATATTATTAGTGTGTGAAGTGTCTTTGTGTTTTACTTTTGAAATAATTCTGAATTGTGTGTGTTTTGCTTGGTCTTTCATAAACATAACCTTTCAATTTTCTTTTGTTTACAAACGTGTTCACTTTCTCCTTCAAGTAATTACTTAGGCCCTATGTTACTACAGTTTACAAATTTGTTTACACATAACTATTCTTAGATTATCTTATTTTAATTTATGTGTTAGGTTATTTGATATAACAAATTTCCTAATACATTTCCAGTTCAAAAACCTTGTTTACAATTCTATGCTTTTACCTAAATTTAGTTTTCATTTAACCTAACCAATATCTTAATGAATTTCTTTCTAAATTTTGAGTGAGTTATTTCTCATCTATTTTCCAATTCTTAAATAATATTATATAGCCCATTCTATAAATGTTACAATATATATATTATAGAGTTTCAACTAAAAGATTCCACATAAATAAAATGTTATCCTTCTCTGAGCACAAATAAGAAAAATATATGATTATATGAAGTGATCAGGGTGCTACAGAGGCGCACATTCACTTACAATATTGTAAAAATACACCCGTAATTAGTTAGCAAAATAAAACAGCTGTGATCTGTAGCTAAAATTATATCCATCTGAATTCTATTTACCAATAGGTGTTTAACATTTTAACTCTAGATTTTAGATTACTTGTCTTCACACCATACCTAGCTACATATTTTTTGGGGTTTTGCAACATATTCAACATTTCCTATTTATTCATGCATGTATTGGGTTCATAAAGTGAGTGATTTCAGTTCTACAATGAAATTTTCTTTAAATTGTGTATACTACAGTTTTATGAAATTCTTCATCAGTGGGGGTTTTTACCTAAACTTCCGAGAAATTTCTTTGATTAAATCACTTTGATTTTAATCTTTGGTAACCTTAGAACATCAAACTTTTCCCTGTATGTTGTTGTTGTTGTTGCATCTATTCTTTGTCTGACAAACAATACTTAAATAAAGTTTAGCTTAAAAAAAGTATGACAGAAGAATTTTTTGAGGGAAATATTTATGTGAATGTCATTTTTTAAACAATATTTCTATAAAGATATTTTGTAAATAATAAGTTTATCTGTGTGTCTAAAAGATTTTTTAAGCTAGATAACAGATTGACACATCTACTTAATAGTGATATTTAATCTTAGAACAGACATACAAAAACACTATAAATATAATAATATATTTCAGATAAACTGTATTCTTTATGAATCAGAGAGGAAACTCTTATGACAAAGATTATAGTATGTCCATAATATATCATTATTTTTGGTGTTGTGTATGTGCATATAAACATTAAAACTTATTATTTTACTTTGGGCTGCCTGTTTGAAAATAGCTTGTATTTTTAATTAATGCATTTTATTAATTGATTTGGAGCATGCATAATCAATTATGTAAGAAATTGATATTCAATTTTTTCTCAGAATCTAACTGCAAACGTCGTTACTACAAGAACTGGTAATTATTTGTTGCTTTTACTTTGTAAAGAAAAACTTGTTTGATATACAAAGCAAATTAAGGTTAATTTTAAAAATAATAAAACTTCCAAAAAAAAACTCTAAAAAATAACAAGTGTAAGTAACAAATTGAAAAAAGTAACAACATGGTTCTATTTAAATCAAGGCAAACACAAGCAATATATAACATGTTGCATCTTACCACTGAGCTATAAACTTTCATATTATTTTAACTTAAGGTTGCAACATACTATATTATATTTAAAATTTTATATCATTATTCAAATGGTTAATTGATTGTTTTCAATGTGTGTCAGGCGGCGAGGCAACAGTTAGAAAGACTACCGCGTAGACAGACCCAAGCAGCAGCAAGTACTTTGGCGAGTACAGGCTCAGCAGCAACAGCACCTACTCATAATGCCTTACCTGCGGACTCAGCTTCTTCAGCACCTCAGAATCACACATCGCAACTAATGCTTACTAGGTACTTTATTAATTTATTTGACCTTTTCTTACAGGCAGTTTTAAATAGTTGTTACACCCAGAAGAAATATGTTCATTTGTAAAAAGAAATATTTAATTTGTATTACTTATGAAAAATTTGATGAATGGTAACTGGGGGCTATGTCTGGCAAATATAGCAAATTATGTTTATCTATATATATTCTCAAATAAATAGTGTTAGTTATCATGGATGTTGTTGAGAATCAAAAACTTTGTACCACAGGTGTTCCTAAATGCCTTCCTTGGGAAACTATATAAGACAGTAATAGTGTAACATCCAGGATAATATCCAGTTTCATAGTGAAATGTAGCTATAGGCCCTTTATTAATTTGGTTTAGAGAGAGCAGGCGAATGGAATTCCTGTAACATTAATTGTAAATGAATATTTCATGGCTGGTTAACTAGCTGAAAGAAAAATGTTTTGCAATTGTTTGCTTTTAAATTACATAGGATTTAGTGACCATAAACAAATAGAATTAATTTATCACTATAGTTTTAAAAAAGGAAACTGAAACAATACCAAATATTCAAGTCATATTTCCTTATAATATAAAAAAAAATTAATCAGCTCATGTTTCCTCATATATGTTGAAAATAATTAATAATATTGAACCTTGATGGACTTATTATTAATAGTGTTCATCTGATATTGAAATTGTTCTAGTTTACATCATTTTGTTATTAATTAATGCATACGAACTTCTATCCCCTATCTTATAAATAATTCCTAAAGAGACTGAAATTTTGTCAAATGCGTGTGTGGTAGTCTGATCGGAAGAGTATAAAGTTTTTACAAATGTAGGACTACATGGACTAAAACCATATTCCTATTGGTTAAGCAGCTGGTTATTCTTCAGCCTCCATTTGAGATACTTGCTTTTGACTTTATCAGTTTTTATAGTTTTGATTTTAGAGGCTTAGTCCTTCATTTAGTAACTTTTCCCCTCCTTGTGATATTTATATATGATATCTGTACCATTTTGAACAAATGTGGTTGATAAATTCTACATCAACGAACTGACATAGCATATGGTATTCCATTTGATTGAGGCTGTGGCTTCATTCTGGAGCTCAGTGGTTTTGATGAAGCTCTCCAAAAGTAAAAAAGATGTCATGTTCATTTGCATGGTATCCCGCAGGGGAGGTGCGGACTAGCCTCACCTACGAGGGGTTTGGCGTCCCTCGCGGTACCCCAGTCTAACACTACACCACTTACAACACACTGCAATGTACCCCTCACTCTCCCTGCAACGCTGCGTTATGCTCGATTCAACTCAAACATACTTTAATTTGCCTTGTGTTCACCCGTCGTTGCCGCGCCTCAGCACAAGCCACACCCCGCTAATTCCTACCTTACAGTTAGTATGACCCCACCCCCCAAATCGTTACCAATATTTTGTCGGGTCTTTTAATAGTCATACATGTCAGTAAAGTAGTAAGCTGGAAAGAAATAATATTAGCATGAACACACAAATTTTCAAATCCTCTTACCATGTTCGAAGATCTGCAGCAAGGGGACGTGCAAAATATGATCATGTTTAAGTTGGCTTTTTAAAGGCTCCTGTGTTTTTTAAACATGATCTGCCAGTAGACCACGTCTCTGGACTTTAATATAAAAAACCAACTAATTTTCAGAATAGCTCAATCTTTTTAAATATATTTGTCCTTAGGAGAAGAACTCTTATGGAGAAACATTAGGCTCTGAATTTTATATATTTATTAATTAATGAAATTTGATTTAACAATCATTATTTATTAGTTGGAAAAAACTCGAAGTTTTATTGGTTGTTCAACACAGGATAAATTTAAATACCAAAAGTTTTTATAATACATTTAATTACTGTTTCAAACTACAGAATAAATTTATCATCAACTGAAATACAATATAATCTCTCGTTACTATTACTTTCTTTCGTATATAATCACAAATAATGTTTTAAACTTTTTTTATACTTAACATATTTATTTACTAAATTTTATATAGAATCAAATAATTATATTTACTTCTTTACACAAAAAAGCTTTCGTAGTCTAACATATAAAAATTTTCATCCTTTAATTTTACAATTGAATTGGTAAATTACAATTTTTATATCAATAATTTTAAACTTTGTATAAATCTATAAATTTTGCCTTTCTGAAAATGACTGATTTATGGCCGAAACTACTTGTGAATTTAAATTTAATATTTTTCATTATGCTTTTCATGTCTAGGCCAGTGTATAGCGGTTAACATATTTATTGAGCAATAGACATGTATGAATCTGTCCCTCATTGCTACACTAACTTGTTCATTTCATCTTATTCCTTAAACATTTTCAACATACAAATAATTTTTTATTTTATTTAAAAATTCTAATTAGAGTGAAGCCATTGTTTAATTTTTATTTTATTGACATTTTTTAATTTAATATTTTTAACTAACCAAATTTGACGTTATATTTATGTAATAGAGAAAATGACTTGCCAAGAGTTTCACTGCCAATCCTAGGTTCCTCTCGTCTTGAATCCAGGTCCCTGGACAATGGAAGTAGCCATCACTGATAAGTCGGTGTAAGTCCTTCTCCATTCTCTGCTGATCTTCATTTCCCGGAGGCTGAGTCTGATGTCCCTCGTTTGTGGTTCGAATTAGGCGGTAGAAACATAGTTATATGGATCCATCTGGCCCTTGGTGTTGTTCTAGGCGTGGACCGACGGCACCTCGTGTTAAAACATTTTTACAGACTGTCTTACTAGCTCTTGTGTTTCTGTATTTATTGCAGCGATGTAACTCTCCCCCCCCCCTCTCACCTCGTCGCTGTCTCCGTGCATTTTTCTTGTACGGGCGGGTTGGACAAAGTATTCGATTAAACCTGCAATATTTTGTTATCGGTTTTGGAACACTGAAAAATGTCTATTTCTTTAAAATGGCTGTAACTTTTTTGTTATTTAAGTTTTTTAGATTTGGTTTTTACTATTGTTCTTTTTGGATTTTGCTGGTTATTTTGAAATGTTAGTGATAGTTGTAGGTGGCCTAATTCTCAAGTTAGCATTTTTGTGCTATTTTTCAGCACTTAAAAATTTTCACTGCACTCACGTTTGTCAAATTTAATTAGTTATTACAATTTTCTCTTATTTAAATTTTTTGTTTGTTTTAATAATAATTATACAAGAATTTACTAGCTTCTTCACTCTTTACAATATTTAATTAAACGCAGACTTAAATCCCTATCACTTAATTTTTGAATTTGTTATTCAAAATTTTGAAATTATCAATTTCTTAACTTGAGCGGTCATTTCGACCGTCTCAACACACACACACACACACACACACACACACACACACACACGCACGCTCATATACATACACTTAACATCTTCACTTAGGGAATTTGACTGGTCAGAACCGTTGCGCGTTGGGAGTGCTCAAAAGTCCAGAGCTTGACAAACTCTGGTCTGGGACGCAGATGTGAGCTTACTCTGTTGAAGACGTGAGCGCGGTTTCTGATCTACCAGCCGCTTCGGTCCTTGATCAGGGAGGGTCCGCGGTGTACGGTTTTCGGAGCCTGTGCACAGTATTACGAGTTCTCGACTGATGCCCATCCAGTCGAGCTAAAGAGAAAAGCTATAGGCCTCAAAGTTCTGAGGGTTGGAAATGATCTCAATGTAATCCAAGGGTGTATCATTTCCTGTAGTCTTGCCTGTAATGCTTGACACGATGGCTGGCTAAACAAATTCTATGGAAACTCTAAATACGTCATCTGTATTAAGTTTGAATCGACACGCCAGGATTCTCCTGATGATCCTAGTAAAGTTGATTCAAGTAAGAAGATAATGGTGGCAACGTCCCCGGCATTGCCATCACCGAAATGTTTATTAATCTCTTGCACAGAAGAAAAAAAAACTTATCAAAAGTATCTCCTTTTGTTATCCATAAGGCTATTACTGCCTGTGCTGGAGGTTCTGTCGCATCAATACAAAAGTTAAGAAATGGGACTCTGGTTGTTGCAACTAGTTCAAAGAAACAAATACGTTCTCTTTTAAAAATGACCTCCTTTTTTGATATGGTCAATGTATCTGTGGTTCCCCACAAATCTTTGAATTTTTAAAAAGGGGTCATTACGTGTAGAGATCTGATGAACGTGTCAATTGATGAAATAAAATCATGAACTGTCGTTACAATCAGTAACGGATGTTGTACCCATTATGAAAACTGATAAAAGCGAAAAAGTTGCAACAGCCTCTTATATTTTAACTTTTGGTAAACCGGAGATACCGGAACACATTTATGCAGGTTACCAAAGGGTCTCAGTGAGGCCGTACGTAGCTAACCCTTGGCGATGTTTCAAGTGTCAGCGTTTTGGGCACATTAGTTCTTCGTGCTCAAAGAAAGACGCATGTGGTCAATGTAGCGTTGAAGGCCATAATGAAAATGAATGCAGTAATTCTCCAAAGTGCGCGAACTGTGGTGGTGATCACCCAGCGCGATCTTTTAACTGTCCCAGCTTTAAAGAAGAGAAGACTATCTTGAGCATCATGGCCAAAGAGAAAATTGCGTTTTCCGAAGCTAGGAAGATTTATAGGTCTGCTCAACCAAAGGTTGACGGAAAATCTTATGCTTCAATTTTGACCACTAGAGAGTCATGTACAAATTGTGCTGACCTGACACGAAAAATGAAAGTTCTTACAGAACAAGTAACGTCTTTGGAGTAACCCGTATTCAATACCATTTTGTGTATGTGTGTGTGTGTTTTTTTTTTTTTTGAATGATCATGTACTTAATCATATTTTTTAGATTGCTCCTCTTTAAGATAGGCCTTTGGTTGTTCGACTTTTCCTCGCTCTTGTGTTTTGTAGTATATTCCAAGGAGAATGGTTACTTTTAAGTTCTCAAAGAAAGAAAATATTCGTTGATAGGTGTTAATATGCAGATAAGGGTCCACTTTAGACCCTAAATATATTTATCAAATTTAAATAAGTAATAATATTTAATAAGAACCCGAGTGACTTGCTGGATGCTACTGAACTTCAAATACTCTTTATTCTGAAGATATCAAACCAGATATATTACATTTCTTTTCTCATCAATAAACAGTTATCTGTCATTAGTGATATAAACTAACAATTAGTATCTTTGTTTTTGAACATCTGATTTTTATCTCTATCTGGATCCAACTATATATATGAAATAAAGGTTATTATATATTTACCTACCTAAGATCATAAACGTTTTTATCTAGCTTTTACAATTTCATTATTAAGGATTTTTATAATAATTAATACAAATTGTAAGTAGTTTGAATAATTAGTAATTACAATACTCATAAACATTCTGAAAAGATAAGTTTTTAGATTTGGTAATCTGTTTTGACTAGATTGTCTTCTTGAGATCAAATATGATTAGGTTAGGCAAGTAGTGAGATGTTATTTTATTTTTATATATTTTAGAGGTTAGTAGATTAATTTGTTTGCTGTAATTCTGTGCAGGTTATAACAAAATTTACTTCAGAGTAAAGTAAATTAATAGAATTAGTAGTTTATTATTAAATATATTTGTAATTTATATTTTTATCAATTTCTCTGGGAAGCAAGAGCTTTTGTTGAGTACAATTAATAACAACAATTAAAGAAATAAAACTATAGAAAATTAAATTAAAACCTTAAAATAAATATTAAACTTCAGTATAAAATGAATGTAAGTAGATAAGCCGTTTTTACTCTTTAAAACTTTTAAAATTTATAGATAACTTACATGAAGCTTTTACATTTTTTAAAACATTTTAGGTAAGTATTATTTGATTATTTATTCAGTTTTTGTCTCAACTTGACTTTAAAAATTTATATTCAACTGATGAAACTGTTTTTATTTTCCTAATTACCTCCAACTTTCCGCTTATGACACAATATTTTGTGTTCCTTTTATTAATTTAGCTATTTTATATTAAGAAAATGTTATTTAGAACTAATATGTTTTCAAATGTTCAGGTGTTTGGAAAACAGTCTGACAGATGTAGAGCTTCAAACAATAGAACAAGAACGGGCTGACCGTAGTTTATTTGTACAAGAATTGGTGCTAACGTCTTTAAGCGATGAACCACAACCTCAGCGCTGTGAATCAAAAGTAATGTGTGGTACTGTAGCTAGGATCTATCCCAAAGATCTTGAGACTGACAGTACGGGTCCAAGACGCACTGTAGTACGGGGAAGACCTCAACAGCCACCTAATCCTCCAGCATTACGCCCACCTGCACCTACACGACACCTTCATCCTGGTACTGGCACAATACGAGAAGTTGTTTCTTATAATGGAGGCACAACTCGCCGGAAACCTGTACGCCCTGTACAAACCTCTGAACCCCCGCCTTCTCACTAACATCTATGGCTTTACTTAATTCTAGTCCTCTTCCTTTCTCAGAACTTATACAGAGGAATGTTTTCTGTATTATTGTATTTAATAACTAACCTCTGTATATAAAAGCGGTTGAAATACAATTTGACTGTTAAATGGGTAAAACAACCTTATTATTGTCATGATTTAAAAGTCTGTGTGTGTGGTGACCAGTGGAAATGCCTTATTAAGTTGCCATTGCCAGAAAGACAGTCCTTTGGTTTAACCAATAATAGCAAGAGGCTAAGTGGTTGCGCCCAACATGATTAGTTACAAATTTAGTGCTCGAGATCATCATGTAGGGCATTTGTAGATATTGTATTTTCAATATGGATCATCCGTTTATAGAATTATAAAATTTATTAGGCCAGCTGTATATATTGATAACTGAGGTTGATTAATTTAATTTACAAGATTTAAAATTGCACTAGTTGTATTATATTATTTAATTTTATTATTGCATTATTTTCATATTGCCATTGTTTTCAAGATATATCTTGCAAATTAGGAAACAAATTTGTATATTGCTTTACTGTAATTAAAATTAAAATTCATATTTAGATGAAAATTTATTTAATCACACCTTGAATTTCCACAACTTTTTTTTATTTTACATACAAAGATTAAAACTTGTTAGAAATGGAAACATGTTATTATTGGAATTGATACAAAATTGTTTAAATATGAGTTCAGGTTATTGAACAATCTTTTTAAAATCATAATTAAATACAGTCATTTTATGGTTATTCAAATGTAATAGTAATATCTGCAATAAATAATCTAGTTTATGAATAAAATGCACAGTCAGTTATTTGTCTTATTAAAACTAATGAGTTTAATATATTTTAAAATGGTGCCAAAGTAAAAACAAAGAAAATATTTTTTGACAAACAAATTAAATATTTGAAATATGATTTTTTTAGAAAAATAAATACTTCTAAGCTATTTAAATTAATTGCAAGTTATTAATATGGCCTTTGAAGATAAAGTACAAAATTTAATTCTTTGATTGATTATAAAAAATATAATTGAGATGTATCATTTATAAATGTTTCCTTGCAAGAATAAGTAAGAGCAATTAACCCTTTGAGAATTGAAAAAATTAATACAATTTTTACAGTAGTATTATGCCTAAAATAAAAGTAGTACTTTTAAATGTGGTATACAAAAATGCGAAAATTTACATATATTAATGTTTGTGTTTTCAATGTTTGTTTTGTTACTATAAAAAGTTGTAATTTGAAACGTATATTCTTACCTGCTTAGAGTTGTATAAGACTTAGTGGAACTTAATTACACACAGGGAAACAGTAAAACACACACATCTAGCATCTGAAATATTTGCTGAAAATAGATAATAGAATTTTTGAAATTTGTATTTTCTGAATTTTTGTCATTGTTAAATTAATATACAAAAAATCTAATTACTTATCAACACATTCAGGGAAATTAATTTATCAACACATTCAGTGTGGGTTTCAGTGTAGGATATTTTGTTTCTCAACGTAAATCGTTGATAAAGAATTTAGGTTCTAGTTAAACAGATAAATTTTTTTACTCGAGAAAGTCTACTTTTTGTGGAGCATAAAATAACAATTGTGTCAAGTGTAACTGGAGAAAGACAGTTTGCAAACCTGTAGAAAAATCATTTTATTCTAATCTCCCTGGTGTTTGGCTCAACTATAGAATCATGAATTATTAAGAATATTTGTTTTTAAATTAAATGCTGTGACCCCTCCCCAATTTTCATTATTAGAAGAGCTATATTTTCACCTACCATAACCAGGCTCATTATTTACCTATTTTGATGATAGGTATTCCTAGATAATAGCTATATTGTAATCTATCCTTAAAAATCCCATACATAAAATATGTGTGTTCGCAAGTAATTGTAGACTTGATACATAATGTTTGACCAAAACTATTAGTGTAAGATTGTGATTGAAAATGTTTGTTGCAATAGCTTCAAAAATGATTATTTAATGGGGATAAGACATAAACGGTTTGTCGTTTGTATATTACTTAATGTTGACGATTCGTAGAATGTTTTTACGAATGATTCTTATTGACATACACTTGAAACAAAGATAAAATCAAATGCAAAATAATGAAGTTCAACTGAATTGTTGATTATTAGTGTATATTTTTAAAAATATTAGTATTTTATCCCTTACAAAAAATTATAAAATACATAAATGAGTTGGGTGTATTTGTTGAATAATATTTTTTGTTTTTTTTTTACAATTTGAGTTTGAAGATTGAAACCCTGTTTAAGCTTTATTAAAACTTAATAGAGTGTGTAGGGGGAATAAATGAAGAGGTACATTGTGTAGAGAATGTCTGTACCGAATAAAAAACGACCTTTTTTCTATAGTATTTACTAAAAAAAAGAAATGAGTAAAAATATATTTGTTCAAGTTATGAGTTATATTTTTTTATTTACAGAGATGTTAAGCGATTTCAATCAAAGATTAAATTCAAGTAAGAAACTTTAAATACACTGGTGAAAGCCTATGTGAGCAATGTGGGAAAAGCGGTTCTGTTTTGACAAAAATTGTTTGACCTAACTGTTTAGTTGTATTGTTGTATTAAGTAACTAAAGAATGGCATTGAAAATCTTTGAGATACCTTTCTTTATCTGTAAGAATTTCATGAAAATGATTAGGCATATATAGGTGCACGGAATTTTCATTTGTTTTTATGACAAGCATTTGTTGATCAACAGTTCAAGAATTTTAAGAACACCATATAAAATGCTTTTTAGCCTCAGCTTATTTATTGTAAATTAATGGGAATTTTATACTTAATATCAATTCCGTGTAAATATATCATCAATCACGTTCAAAGGGTTAACTGTTTAAAAGAAGTGTAGAAGCGTATTTTATTTTCCTTTTTATTAGGTTGTAGCTGACCTAATGAAGTAACTTTTTGTATCTTTCCATTACAATAAGCACGTATTTTAAAAGTATTGAAAGCTTAGTTGAAATTGTGATAGATTTTACTTTTAAGAACAATATTACACATTTTTTGTAAGTAATTTCAGTTAAATATCCAGTTATTCATAAAACTTGTATCTCCGTTAAGACTTTATTTTAACAATTTGTTTTCTTTTTGGAGTGTTTGTTAATTTAAACTGACTATTATAACTGGATGAAACAAACACATAATGCTACCATATAGAGTAATTTGTATCATATGATTATTGTTATATACCTTTGGGATACCATTCTGTATATAGCTGCTTTCCTGCCTTAAACATTTTCAGAACTTAACACTGTATTTTTAATTTGTAATGTATTGGATTACATAAATATCTATTTAAATATATTAAAAGAGATGTTTATTGTTACTTTTCTCGTTTATTTTGCCTAATGAATCTTTTCAAGAAAAATTCAATACTTGATTTTTAAAAGCTGAACTGTATTTTTTGTAGAAAATGCGTTTTTAACAACTTAAAGGAAGTGTTTACATTTTGAATATTCTCTGTATACAATTGTTTATTATTCATTAATATAGTTTTTTGTTTTATTAAAGTAGTTTTATTTAATATCATCTTCATTTGGTGAAATATTTGTTGAAAAAAAATTGCTAGATGAAATATCCACTCCTAACTTTTGATTGAACTGCTATTCTTAATAATTGTGTTACTTGCAGAATGTTAAAATAAAGAAAAATCTATATTTACAACAAAAATAGAGGAATTTAACCATTTTAGAACAACTCCCTAATTCAAACTGCAGATACTTCATAGACATATATAATTGGCTGGGCGATCAGCTTGGTAAACCACATTTTTTATTTTGAAAAAATGGAATTTTACATCATAAGTTTTTTCTATCGTATACAATTTCCAATTTTATTCAAGGACTAATTATTTTTCTAGCAATACAAAAAAGAGTATAAAATAAAATTACTGGCCTCCAAGCAGGAAATTCTGAACACTTGGTCAGGTATAGTAGGGAAAATAAGTCCAGTATTCCATCAAGATACTAATATTTGTTGTCCATACTATTTTAAAGTTAAATAGTAAAACAAGTTATTTTATCCAAGAGAGAAAGAAAGTAAAGTATAAGAAAAATTATTTACATTTTCATTGCTATTAGTCTTTAAAAAATCTTAATCTTTTAAGAATTAAACATTCATTTATATTTCCAATTATAAAACTTGTAGATTAATAATCGTAATAATTAGGGATGGGCCGATTCCGATTCTCGATTTCAGGAATCGTCGATTCTAGGTGGTATTGAGGAATCGTCGATACTCGATTCTTCATCATAAAAGTGTCGATTCCGATTCCTATTTTGTTAACTATTAAAATATGTGTGTGGAGTAATTTATTCGAAAAATAATTAATTACCAACTATATCTTATTTATGTATTGGTTGATATCAATGAATTAAATGATTAAAGTAAACGAAAATATTATTATTTATGAAGCAACAGCAATCAAGATCGTAACCATTTCTGGTCGTTTGACATCGGTCCTCTCTCTCTCTCTCTCTCTCACTAGAGCGGGTTTGATACTCACTCTCTCTGTCTCTCTCTCTCTCTCTCTCTCTCTCCCCCACGTGTCTTACTGCCACTGATTTATAGATGTCAGAACAAAACACAAAAAAAGTACAGTAAAAACTCGATTAACCGTGGCCATGATGGTTGAGCAAATAGACGGATAACAGAAACACCGTATTATTCCTCCGAAACTTAACCTCAATAAATTATATTATAGACAGTATTCGGTTCAGGCTACTGGCCGTCGCGTCAATTCGATGACAGTTAACAGAAACTGACGGTGGAAAACCACATAATATATCAAATATGAAAAAGCAATTAAACAACATTCATTTTGCCTAAATTTATCAACAAAAAAGATCTATACTTGAAGAAACTTTATCCTCAGACAGAGGACCTACAAGTGATAGTCGGTTAAAAATCAACTGGGATTGAGGAATAAATACAAAATAGGCCTGAATCAGTTGCACTTGTTCCAGACACCTGCAGAAAAAAGGTCCCACCAGATGTGGAGAAGGTATGCCCCACTAATCCAGAATGTTGAGGAAGAAGGTACCCCAGGGGAATTGACAGTAGAAGAAGAAGTAAACAATTATCTGGGGGAACCATTAGCCAGTCCAGATTGTGATGTTGGAAAGTATTTGGCAGTACAAAGTGCCAAATACCCTCATTTAAATGCTATGGCAATAAAATACCTGTCTGTCCACTCGCGACAGTGTTTTCTGAAAAACCTTTCTCAACTTCAGGAGCTATATGTGACTAGCGATGAAACTAGCTTGACCCACAACGTGTTCAAATGCTTGTGTTTTTTAACAGAAATGTACATTACCTGCCAGACTTTTAAATATTAAAAACTATCCTATTTGTATAATTGTTTTACTTTTTATGTTGTTTGTTTGTTTTTAATTTTTGTTTTGTTTTGAGAGACAATGTAAATAGGCTTAGGTATTTTTCAAACATCATAAAATAAGTAAAGTTCACATTTTTAACTTTAAAATAAGTCATTACTTTTATCTGATATGTTTTTATGCTTTTAAAAATTCCTATTGATAAATCAAGGTTGAAGGTTTTGTGTAGCCTATTACATTAAAACAGAACTTTTAAAAGGTTTTGCCATATGACCAAGATGTTAACTAAATTAATTATTAGAGAACTAGAATGTAAGCTAATATAACTGTAAAGAATCGAGAATCGAATGGAAAATTTTAGAATCGGAATCGGCCCATCCCTAGTAATAATGTTGAAAAATATCTAATAATCATCATAATGGAAGTTTTTCGAGTAATCTGCAAACTATTAAAGTGGAAATGTTATTTGATATGTTATTATATATTTGTTATTAGTATTTGATAACTCTCGTAACTGGATTTTGCTTTAACCCAGGTAATTATTAAAATTGTTTATGTTTTTTACATTTTTGTTCTAATATGTTTTACACAAGTCATGTCATTTTCAAAAACAAAGGATTAACATAATGGTTATTTCAAAGATTTTGCAATACTTTAGAACATTTGATATCTGAATCAAACCAACTGCCTTTCCCTAAAAGTGAATGTTTAATTCTACATATTTTACAAATAGGACATCTAAAATCTAAGTAGGTAAATCTGTAACTATATCATAGATTTGAGATCTATTCCCCAAAGACTATTCTACTTTCTTAATGTTTTTGTGTGTAGATCATTAATTTTTTGGAATAAAAGATGTAGTTCCTATATATTTTCACTCAATTTCCAAATCCACCCGTCATTAAAAACTTCCATTTAACACTTTCGCGGCGCATATATGTGCTGTCTGGTTTTTCATGAGGGACCGGCAGTAAGTATTCGATCTATCCACACAGACCAAAATGAAATGACTTTCATTACAGACCAAAAGTGGAAAGTTGTTATAACTTATTATACTCCATACAAACCCTTGGCGTATATGTGCTTGTTGTATATTTTTGTTTTTAGTGTTTTTTTTTAGGATGGTGCATATATGAGCAAGTCAGCAACACGAAAATCTTTTCATGTTACATATCTTATTGAAAAGGTGCTGACATTATAAACAATAATGTATTAGAGACAAAATATGTTTACATTTGTGTTCCATATACAGTAGGCCAATAATATTTACAAACACACTCATCACTTGTGACAAGTTTACATCCTGTGTTGATGAATGCCACTTAGAGTACATTCTTTGTGATTACAATGGAATAGAATGGTGCAGGAAGGAATAAACAATGTGTCAATAGTATTTTGACTTCATTGACCTTGATAACTGAGAGACCAAATGTCCCACATTGTCATACATGTCAATAGACTGATATGAATATATCAAACCATTAAAATAAACCACTGATTTGTCAGAGGAATAAAAGTAACACGCAAATATGAGCTGTCCGTCCATTTCAACTACCAAGAGTGGTGCATATGTGAGACATCAGTCCAGGAAGAGAGGCAGCAAATGTGAGTCGGGTGGTCTATACCTAAAGTTATTTTGTTAACATCGAGGTAGCTAACATGTTAAAGTGACAATTACACTGTCTAGGTATACTTTTATGTGTTAATACCCCATCCATGTTAGACACGATTGGAGATAGATTTCTATTTTCAAAGAAGTAAGTTAAAAGTTCTTTCCGTAGCTAATCAGAAAAGTTGAATAAAAAACAATTAGAAATGGAAGATGAATAAAACAAGAAAAATCCATGAAAATGATTAGACAAGATCTCAAATGTTAAATTTTACATAGAGTAAAGAAGAAATTGTCTTATAAATATCTTGTTACTATTACTAACTTTTTTTAGTAATATATATATTTCACATCCATTTTTGTTGCACTGGTTTATAAAGTTATTATTATTAATAGTAAACAATTTTTTTCCACCACCAAGTGTAATAATTTTACCTTATAGGGACCTTTCGGTCACTTGACCATTATTGCACTTAGTGGTGGAAAAAAATGTTTTCAATTATTAATAATATATATATGAAGTATATATCCACACCAGAAAAATTGAGAAAAAGTCATCAGTGATTCGACAATGGTCAAATGACCAAAAGGCGCCTCATCACACAAGGTAAAATCATTGCTCTTCATGGTGGATAAAATTACTTACAATAGTAATATATAACTTCATAAAGTTAGTGCAACGGAAAAACAATGGAAAACGTAAAATATCTATATATATATGTATATAAATATTTTTCTAGGTTTTGCAACACTGTTTTCTTGTATTCACTTATCACTTTCACTATATGTACTTAAACAAAAATCTTACTTGCAATAATGCATAAATGCCAATCTATGTATAAATACCAAAGTAAGATTTTTGTTTAAGTACATATAGTGAAAGTGATATATATATAAAATTTTTTTTTTTTTTCAAGACTACAGAGTGGACTCTTACCAAGTTAAGTATGTCAGTCTCCTAGTCCAAAAAATCTATATATATATATATATATATATATTTAGGTTTGTTTTGGTTGGTAAAGATTATTTAGATTTTTTGGACTAGGAGACTGACATACTTACCTTGGTAAGAGTCCACTCTGTAGTCTTGAAATAGAAACACATAAAAGCACTTAAACAATGATATATTTCAACCACACAGTGGTCTTTCTCAATCGAAGAGAAAACAAAAAGAAATATGAGAGAATGAAATAAAATAATTGTAATCACAGATTGTGTAGAGTAGAAATCAGATGTCACAGATTAAAGATATATATATATATATATTGTTTCCATGAACATATGAGTGATTATAGTTTATATAAGTCTGTCAGAGGAAAAGAGATAAGGCTATTTGGAAAAAAAGACAAAATTGAAGTGTGGAGAATTGTGTTGGGCTGTCTAAAAATGTCTCAAGTGTTGAAGCACCCTGTGTCCAAATTAGGAAGATGTCATCTATATATCTATACCAACATAATGGCTGGTGTGTTTGTGTCTTTAGAAAACTTTCTTCCAACAATCCCATGTACAGATTTGCGTACGATGGTGCCATTCTGGTACCCATTGCTGTTCCCTTTATTTGAAGGTAGTTCCTTCCCTCAAACTGAAAGTTGTTCTTCTCGAGGATGAACCTGGTCAGGTTCACAAGAAAAGGTGTAGTGGGAGAAGGCTTGCCTGGGCGTTTGTTTAGAAAATTCTCTATTGCAGATAGCCCATGTGCATGAGGGATGTTGGTATAGAGAGAGGTGACATCTATGGTGACCAAAATAGGTACCGGGGGTAGAGGTACAGATATTTGTGAGAGTCGATCTATGAAGTGATTGGTGTCCTGGGTATGTGATGGAAGGTTCTTTACTAAGGGTTGAAGGTGTGAGTCAAAACTGTTATTTCTCCAATTTACAAAAACAACTCTTTCCAAACTACACGTTTGGTCTTACAGTGTCACAAACAAGAACAAGTCAAATTATCTGAAATACTAACCTCAACTGCCAAATTAATTACCTCCAATTTTCCATATCTAATACAACAAATGGAAGATACTCTCAATAAAGCATACATACTGCAAGACAATCTTGCAAAGAATAAAATACATAAACTTTCAAAACACTGCATTCAAGAAATAAATCTTTTTGGCCAAATCAAAAAATATGATAATCCAGTTTTACCTGCCGACAAACCACCTCTTGTTTGTGACAAACCTAGCCTAAGTTCTCTCTTCAAGATACCAGTACCCTGTGGACAACCCCCTAAACTGCCAACCCAATCATTATTGCTAAATAACAAAAATAATAATAATAACAGTCCCGATATAAGAAATAACCCTTCACCAAAAACAGTTGCCGTGCACAATATTTCCAACCACACACTCTCGGAACATGAACTACAAGTAATTTCTAAGGGCCTGTCATTCACACCAACTAAGGAAATAGACCAATTCAAGTTAGGAAAAGATGTTTTCAGCTTTGCCAGAAAACTTAGGATAAAAAATTATATAGCTCAGACACCAACTTTCAAAACGGATACAAACATAGACGTATGTCTTGCAAAATTCAAACCACCCTCCAACTGGGATCCACCACCACTACCACCTGATCACCCCATTGAACTTTACATCAACTTTATCATGCAAAGCATCACCGATATAAATTTCACTAAAAATCTAAAGACTAAACCTAACCTTACCAAATTAGAAAAAGCGGCAATATTTTCGTTGAAAAACAATAAAGATATTATGATTCTTCCAGCAGATAAAGGTTCAACCACTGTCATCATGAACAAAGAAGACTACATCAAAGAAGCAAAGAAGCAACTGTCAGACATCACAACATACAAAATACTTACAGATAACCCTATTACAGAATTCAACAATTTACTCTCGGACCTACTCAAATATACAGCTCCTGAACAAAATATTTCGGAAACCTCTTTAAAATTATTATATAATGAAAACCCCTCTACTGCTCAATTCTATATATTACCAAAGATCCACAAAAACATAATCCCTCCACCTGGTAGACCAATAATTGCTGGCTGCAATTCAGTATCGGAAAGAATTTCAGCTTTCCTCGACTCACACCTTCAACCCTTAGTAAAGAACCTTCCATCACATACCCAGGACACCAATCACTTCATAGATCGACTCTCACAAATATCTGTACCTCTACCCCCGGTACCTATTTTGGTCACCATAGATGTCACCTCTCTCTATACCAACATCCCTCATGCACATGGGCTATCTGCAATAGAGAATTTTCTAAACAAACGCCCAGGCAAGCCTTCTCCCACTACACCTTTTCTTGTGAACCTGACCAGGTTCATCCTCGAGAAGAACAACTTTCAGTTTGAGGGAAGGAACTACCTTCAAATAAAGGGAACAGCAATGGGTACCAGAATGGCACCATCGTACGCAAATCTGTACATGGGATTGTTGGAAGAAAGTTTTCTAAAGACACAAACACACCAGCCATTATGTTGGTATAGATATATAGATGACATCTTCCTAATTTGGACACAGGGTGCTTCAACACTTGAGACATTTTTAGACAGCCTGACACAATTCTCCACACTTCAATTTACCTGGGAGAAATCTACATCAGCCATCACCTTTTTGGATGTAGAGGTAACACTCCAGAATGGAAATATCAACACAGGAATTCATATCAAACCTACAAACCACCTACAATATCTCCATTTCGACAGCAACCACCCAATAAACATAAAACGATCAATTCCATACAGTCAAGCAATCAGGGGTAAGAGAATCTGTTCGAATGATAGGGAATTGGAAGATTTTAATAGAAAGATATCAACAGCCTTCCAGAGAAGAGGATACCCAAAAGAACTCATTGAAAACCGAATTCATTCAGCACAATCCTCGGTTCACCATAAACCACAAACAGAACAAAATAAACTGTCTTTAATAACAGACTACCATCCTGGTCTACATAAACTCAACAAGATATTGAGAGATGGCTTCAAAATTCTTCAAGCTTCCGTCCACACCAAAAATCTTTTCACCGATCCACCGCAAATTTGGTACAAGCAACCTCCCAACTTGAAAAACATCCTGGTACATCCTAAACTACCAGACCCTGATGCAGAGAAACCACACAAACTTCCTCATGGCTCCTTCCCATGTAATAGACCTAGATGCAAGACGTGTCCAATACACCCCTCAGCAAATAGTTTCAACAGCCAAACAACAAAAATGTCTTCAAAATACAGGGTCATCATAATTGTACATCGAAAAATGTCATATACCAGCTACAATGTAAACTTTGCTCAGCACAGTACATAGGCCTGACCACGGATGGTCTGAATATCAGAATGAATGGCCACAGACATGATGTTAAAATTATGAATATGGATAGACCAACAGCTCAACATGCTGCGAGTCACAACATCAACTTTTGATGACTGCTATACCACAAAAATAATTAAATCACTCCCCCCTGATTGCAATCCCTCAGAACTGAGAAGGTGGGAACTATCATACCAGTGGTATACCAAGTCCAGAGAATCCCCTAACCTCAACATCAGATAAATCCATTCATTTTTTTTCTTCCAAATAGCCTTATCTCTTTTCCCCTGACAGACTTATATAAACTATAATCATTCATATGTTCATGGAAACAATATATATATATCTTTAATCTGTGCATCTGTGACATCTGATTTCTACTCTACACAATCTGTGATTACAATTATTTTATTTCATTCTCTCATATTTCTTTTTGTGTTTTCTCTTCGATTGACAAAGACCACTGTGTGGTTGAAATATATCATTGTTTAAGTGCTTTTATGTGTTTCTATTTCAAGACTACAGAGTGGACTCTTACCAAGGTAAGTCTGTCAGTCTCCTAGTCCAAAAAATCTATATATATATATATATATATTATTATATATATATTATATATATATATATATATATATATATATATATATATATATATATATATATATATATATATATATATATATATACACAGTAAACTCCCGATTACCCGTGGAATAGGGTGGCCCGGCAACGCCGGATAACCAAATTCCCCGGATAATCCGCTATGAACAAAGAGTACGCAAAATGATTGATAATAGATTATTATACCATAAGTTACACAAATAATGACCCCGGCTAATGCAAATCACAAATAATCTTCAGAGGACAAAATAAATACAGAAAATAATTTAAAATGTCAATGTATTTGACGGATTATAACATGTACATTTATATGTCTTAACTATTTACAATACGTACATAAGTATATGTCAAAAGTAAGTATGTATGTACATATGTAATTTGCTTTACACATAATACTTTTCACTTTTTAACAAAATAATCGGTCACTTTTGTCTGGTTTTTGTGAGCATTGATTTAGCCTTAATGTGAGATCTAAATTTCTTGAGAACCATTTTGTCGCACAGTGAAGAGTCGTATTGCTCCTCTATGTACTGAATAATCGACGGACCTCAAAGCAGTGTCATGGCTGATCTTAGCCTCCTCATCTTCTATATTGTCATCTTCACTCTCTTCCAAGACCTTGCGTATCAGATAAATAAATGATCTTACACAGATATATGAACATTTATAAATCACAAATTGAAAAAATAAGTATGAATGAAGACTTACCTAATGCCAAATCGATGATATGATCATTAGTGAAATGTTCAAAACCAGGTTCATTTGCGTCACAGTTTATCCATTCAACGATGTTTTCTTCATCTACACTTTCGCCTCCAGGAACAGTTTGCTAAATTAGCCAATTCATCTACCTTAGCAGTTTCTTCAACCACAGCAGCTTCTTGCAAAGGATCAATCACACTTGGTAACATTTTCCTCCAAGACTTGACCAGTGTGGATTGTTTAACTCCCTCCCAAGCGGTGTTTACATCATAAATGCTGTCGAGAATTGTGTACGTCTTCTAAAAGCTCTGAAGGTCACTTCCCTCTTCCTCCTCTGGTTAACCCTCCTCTGCAGTAAATTGGTCCTATACTTTTTCTTCATGGCAGCAATTACGCCCTGGTCTATCGGCTGGATAAGAGCTGTGGCATTGGGAGGTAAGAGCCTGACAAAAAAATTACTATCTTCTGATTTTAAAACTGTTGTCCCTGAGTGTGACGGGGTGTTGTCTAAAAGTAATAGAGCTTTCAGTGGTAAGTTCTGTGACCGGAGATGCTCTTTAACTTGCGGAATGAATTTCTTTTGAAACCACTCAATAAATATTTTTTGGTTTATCCAAGCCTTTTTTTGGTTGAAGTAGTCCACCGGAAGGTTTTCTGCTCGCATTCCTTTAAAAGATCTGGGTTTTTTTGACTTCCCGATTACAACAAGTTTTAATTTATGTGTTCCGGTAGCTTTGCTAGACGGCATTATTGTAATCCTCTCTTTACTGGACTTATGGTCTGGAGCTTGCCTTTCATTTTGAAATGCTAGTGTTCGTGTCTGCAAACATTTCCAAAAAAGGCCCGACTCGTCTGCATTATAAACGTGTTCAAATGAAATCTCTTCTTGTTAGAAAAACTGTAAAAATTAAGTTTTAAATTCTTCAGCTTCCTGTTCGTCGCCACTTAATTTTTCTCCGTGGAGTCCAATTTCTTGTATACCATGGCGCTGCTTAACCGCGTCAGCCATCCTGACGATGCATCAAACTTGCCCTCTAAGCCAAGCATCTCATAAAATTGTTTGGCTTTTGCAGCAACAATCGCCCTGAAATTGGGGCACCCTCACTTTTCACTTGGCTCACCCACGATACAAGTGTCGAATCAAGGTCCTCGTACCTGCTGGATTTCATTGTTTTTCTTTTCTTCAATAGGAACTATGAGAGGCGGCTCATAATTAAACTCCATTAATTTACACTTCAGTTTCACAATATCACAAACAGTTTGTTGTCCTATTGCAAACTTCGAGCTTAAATATTTTACAGAGGCAACATTTTCTACTTATTTTTATCAATTCTAATTTTTCTGGAATTGATAGCACTACTTTTTTCACTCATTGTTGAATTTTGTACGTAAAATACACACACACGTGCGAACAATAAGTGCACAGGGAAAACAGTACAACAACACGGAAGAGCACTTTACATCTGACCCGTGACTAATGAGGCGTAGAACTAGCTACAGTCGCGGAAGGAGGGGAGGTTACACCTATGCCTCCGAAAAAGGGCCAACCCAGCCCACCCCTTGTTTACCTGATCTATTAATAGCCATCTTGCTCGCCCCTTTTATTTCGCTGACCCGCGTCGGGATGCTTCCCTTTCAATGTAAAAATTAGTACGTACATATTTACATATCTATTCACTACATCTTGATTTCTATTAAGATTTATCTGTATTTAAGTCGTAATTCACCATTTGGAAATTTAAACACATGAATTTGATTGGAATCAAAATTGGATATTTATAAAACAATGGCAGACCCCGGATAATCCGCAAATCGGTTAATCCGCCCACGGATAATCGTGAGTTTACTGTATATATATATATATATATATATATATATATATATATATATATATATATATATATACATATATATATAATATTATATTAAATATGGTGGTATTTAAGATAATTATTAAATCTCTATTCATTTAGATTACTTTTATTTAGAGATAATTATTTTTCCTGAAGATACTGGTACTGTTTTATCGGCAAAAAGGTTTGAATAATATACCTATTAAAAGTATTCTTGTTTTTGAAATGTTTCAAATTTATTATTTATTTATATATATATATATATATATATATATATATATATATATATATATATATATATATATACACACACACACATACAAGATGTGTCAATTAAGTAATGAGACTGATTTTATTGCTGCGCTTGTGGCAAACCTGCAACCTCAAAATTTCTTTCCCTTTCCCCAGCATCCTTCCTCTTTCCATTGATGATTCCCATTGTTTAGTTTATGCCTGCTGTGTCGTGTTTATAAGACATGTGTTGGTGGTGCTTGGCACGAAAATGGAGAAACAAAATCTAGAGCAATACGTCACTATACAATTTTGCACCAAATTGGGCGAAACAATTTCGGAAACTGCATAAAGACTTTAAGGAAGTTGAAGGTGAAAGTGATGGTCATTACCTTTTTGATAGCCGTGGAATCGTCCACAAAGAATTTCTTCCACCGGGACAAATCTTAAATCAAGTCTACTATCGCCAAGTACTCAAAAGATTGCGGAAACGAGTCAACAGGGTGCACCCAGATATCACAAACAACTGGATCCTTCATTCCGGCAACGTACCGTACCTCAGTGTGTCACAGTATTTGGCCTCTAAAGGGAATGCCGTGTTGCAACAGCCGCTTTATTCGCCCAATATGTCACCCTGTGATCAAAGGAACCCATTTCAAGTAGATTGTGAACATCCAAGTGGCCGTGACATTCCAGTTGAAGTGTTCCAGAAATGTTAAGGAGCGTGGAAAAGTGCTGGAATAAATACTATAAACAAATAACTGGACTCTCCATAGGATCACCTATATCATCAGTTATGTCAGAAATATATCTACAACACTTTGATCAAATAATAATTAAACCTATACTACACACACATAACATTTTACTATTGGCAAGATACGTAGATGATATACTTGTAATATACCAACCTACCATTCATAACGAACATATCATAATACTAAACAAATTAAATACATACAACAAAAACATACAATTCACCTTCGAAACAGAAACAGTCAGAACAATTAACTATCTTGACATTACATCATATATAAACAGTAATAAAATAGAAACTACAGTAGACAGAAAACCAACTTCCAACAACACCACAATACACAACAAATCTAACCACTCCTGGACACAAAATACACAAAACACAGTAACATGATAAATAAAGCAATGAAATACATACAAGATAACAAACAAAAATTAAATAAAGAATTAGATAACATTAGAGAAATAGCAATAGAAAATGGGTACAACAAACACTTTATAAAAAATATATACAATAAATTTACTAAAAAACCTAACCTCAACACAACACTACAACCTGAACACAAAAATAATAGTAATAAAAAAATCTACCTAAAATATAAATACACCAATAACAAAATAGAAAAAAATAAATATATACAACAAAGAACACTAGGCTCCAACATACAAACCAAACAATAAAATAATAAAATATCTTAATAACACAAAACAAATACAGAAAAACATAACCTATCAGGAATCTACAAAATTTCATGTAATGTCTGCAACACATTTTACATTGTAAAAACAACCATATCATTTAAAATAAGATTTAAAAAACATTTCAGAGCATTCAAAAATAAAAATACAAAAGAATCAAATGTAGTAGCATACCTAATATCACATAAACATGAAATAACAAGTTAACAAAAATAACAAACCATACTTGAAATAAATAATAACCTAATAGAACTAAACTCAGTAGGAAAATACCACATCTATAAAAACATACACTACAATTTAATAAACCTACAGACAACATATGCAGACGGCATACTATTCAAAAACATCATTCACGCTGCTCAAAAAAAAAACATGACGTCAACAAATACCAACATCACAGACCAAACAACCACACCAGAAAAATAGAGAAAATTAATTAAGTG
>JBAIZL010000002.1:214186103-214423603 GCA_036971475.1 Prosapia bicincta | reverse complement strand
ATTATAATCTCAAAATGGACTATTTCATGTTGGTTTTTGGGTAACCAAAAATGGGGTTCCTCAGCTATCTTCTCCAGCCTTTTTTTTTAATGCTTTGTGCCACTCCCTAATCTTGACTGAAGTACAAGTATCCATAACGCACATGAAATGTTTTGGTTACATTATTTCTAAGGCACACACAGAACTTGATGACATCAATCAAGCAAACCCTTCATTATCCCATGTTAAAAAGTTGAAATCACACTGAAGCACTCTTGCCATTGTGCTCAAAACAAACTGGCGACTGACTGCATTGGAAGGTCAGATGCGTTATTTCTTGGCTCATTTTATACTACTGTGATGGATAGTTATCAGAATAAAACGCATGTTACTTTTGCAATGGGCTTTGTATGAGATATTCCTTCAAAGTCCTAGTTTAAGTTTAATCTATAAACCTGGGTTTTAATCAGACAACATGTGAACAGCACTTTAAAAAAGTACAAGTTTAATTAGTGTTCATTTTAGTATTATTGGGTCTATGAAATTATAAAATTCAGTTCATACTAATAATAGAAATATATTTCAAATCTCTAACAATCATAAATTTCACTGCTTAGGGAGAAAGTAACTGGATTGTTAATTGTCGCCAAATGTGTGCATATTACTTTATATAATTGGCAGGGTTGGCTCTCTGATAATATGAATGTTTTGAGTTTAAAATAAAGAAAGTCAGCCCCCATTGATTGAGTTCCAGAAAGACATTCAGTTTACATGCTGAACCTCTTCCAAGTTGAGATAACCCAAAAGTGTAAAATTATTTCTTTCTTTCTGCTGTAAAAATTCTTCATTCCTTTTTCAATAATTTGAAATATAGGCCTACTGTAGAAAATAATTTCTTGCACACAAATAATATTTACTGGTTCAAATAATTCACAGCTGAAACTTTAAGATAGCAATGGCTACTTTTAAAATTTGCCTTTTTTCAAAAACTGATAGGGGCATGTATTTTCTCTTGATGGTAATTTTTGTATGTATGTTAGCTATCCTGCCAAACTCTTTGTATTTATCAGGTGTTTATGCATACGGCAGTTTTTTCTTTATTGGTAAAGGAGGATTTTTAAGGTTTGAAGTGTGAAAATAGGTAGACAAGTCCATACAAAAATGTAGTTCACGATAAACAGGTTTACTGTAAATAAAAACTACATGAATAGTGTAAATTTAGATGTAAATAATAATGATTTCGTTAATAACCTAATCCTGTTGGTATATAACACCATGTTTACAAGAAATGATTTTACTTCCAAAAGAAAAGTTATTCCAAATATGAAGATGTTAAAAACTAATGGCAAAAGGAGGAGATAGATATTAATATTATAACAGATATAAATATATTATCTGAATCCATAATTGAAAACACTAACTAAATATTGCAATAATCAATAATGCTTGTTATTATATAACAGAAAATGTTAGCGTCAGAAATTTTACTTCTCAATTTCCTGGCAAATTAATTTATCAAACAAAATTAACTTTGAACACATATAAGTATGACTCTTATGATATTATTTTTCTGGAAAAACTATTTTAGTGAAAAATTGTCATATTACATTGAATAGTTTTTGAGAAAAGTTAAATGAATTTGTTCAATTATTTTTTGAAAATATTTGTTTTTTAAAAATTTATTTGCTCCAACCTTCCAATGCTAAGAAATGAATTTCTCAAAGACATATATGAAATTTTTCCCCCTTCTGGTTGTCTTTGAAACCTCCATTGTACAACCATAAACTGCTGCCACGGTTACCACAAAATATCATAAATGGTGCTGTATAGTTTAAAATGAATGAAACTAATAAAATTAAAAAAACAAACTAGAAATAAGCAAAATGATAAAAAAGTTTCTTTCTTGACTTCAGTAGAAATTTACTTAAGAAATAATATTTTTATATTATGGCCTATTTATGGCTTTTCAACTTATACTGCATTTAGGATAGTAAAAGTTACACAGCTTGTGCAAAGAATGTCCTATATAACACATGTTATTTGGCAGTTATGTTAGTCCCATTATCTTAAAATCTTCTAAATATACTACAATGAAACTTTTACTAGTTACTCTATAGGTAATTGTCCTCAAACAATGTTATTTTTAATTTAATTCTCTAAAAATTATATAAAATGCAAATGTTTTAATGTATTTTTTTCTAATGTAAATTTTAGACTAGGTGATTTATTAACAACTTTTTGTAAACATATGTTTATGAAAGTAGTAGAGATTCTGTACATATAGGCCTATATATATTATACTGTGTGAAAATTTGAAGTACCTTAGTCAAGCCATCCATGAGATGGTGGGGCATTTACTTCAAAAATATACATTTTCGGTAAATCGCAAATGAAAAGGGGCATGTATACAGGTTTATTTATCTTCAAAACATTCCAACTTCATATTCTAATTCTTATTTTTTTTCTGAATCTAATAATTACTCTTTTTCTATCCCGGAAAGTTGTCTGGCTTTTTTTTGGGACTGGTGTTTGCAATTTTGGCTTTTTTAATCACTTTAACAATAGTTTATGACTATCCAAACTTTAAATTTTGTAAATTTATGAAAACTTACTGAGACAGAAGGTTTTTAATCACTATGTGGCAATCTTCATCAGTGTTTTCTGATTGGAAATGTCGGGTCAAGAGGTAACGATTTTAAAGGCAGGTTTTCGATAGTATCAAAGAGTATGTGTGATTTATATTGTGTTTGTTCATTTAATATGTTTGTACTTTGTGTTTTTGTGTGTCTGTAAATTTCATATTGTTTTTATGTGTTGAGACGTGGTCCTTTTTTGTTGATGTGTAGGATTTCTAGGTTAATAGTAAATGTTTGTGTATTTGTGTTCTGTTTCTTTTATGTGATTATAAAATGCTGAGTTGGTGTTCTGTTTGTGTTCCTCGACTCTTAGTTTAAAGGTGCAACCTGTTTGTCCAATATAGAATTTGTTGCATTTGTCGCAGTTTAGTGAGTATATGCCTGGTGCTTGTAGTTTATCTTTGTTGTTGGTGTTGTGTTGTATTTTGTATTGTAACTTGTTATTAGTTTGTATGCTATTTTGTATCCTGTTTTTTGAAATTTGCAGGCTATTTTCTTTGTTGTTTTGTTTATGTATGGTAATGTGATGTATTTGTTTTCCCTGTCTGTAGTGTTAATTTTAGTGTTTTTTTTTCATCATTTGTTGATTCCATCTTCACGTGAGCTACTAGTAATCACTTACACTTTTAAATGTTTTAAACTTACTTTGCTTGTTGAGGACGGCCGTTTCAGGAGATTTGTCCCTTTGTCAACTTAGACCATAACTGATCTCAAGGTTTACGTAGGTTAGGGTGGGGGTGGGATATTTTGGTGGTGTGGGTGTATTTTGTGTGTATTAGGCGTTATGATGTCAAAAAGTGCGTGTGAGTTGTAATGTAATTGTGTATTGAGTATGTGTGTAGGGTGTAGTTTGAAGTGCCTATATATTTCGTATTGTTCAGTTGTGTAGCGTTGGTTATTTCTGTGTTGTTTATGAAGAATTTGTAGGTTAGATGTTATGTCTATGTAGTCATGTTCTGTGGAGTTGAGATGATCGGCGAAGTTTGATTGGTAGTTATTGCTTTTTAGTGCGTTTATATGTTCTTGGTAACGTGTGTAGAATGACCTCCCTGTCTGGCCTATGTAAAAACTGGGGCATGAACTGCAAGTAAGTTTGTAAACTCCATTGATGTTGTAAATGTCGTTGATTTTGCTGTTGGGTTTAAATTGTTTGTTGAGAGTGTTGTGTGTGGAGTAAGCTATTTTGTAGTTGTATTTTCATAATGTGTTGGTTAGATTGTGGGTTTTGGATGATCTGTATGGTATTTGTAAGTATTTTATGGGATTGTCATCTTGTGTGTTTGTATTTGGGTTATTATGTTTATTTTTTTATTTTTTATTTATTTTTTTTTTTAGGCGGTTGTATAATTTGTCAATCATGATTTTTTATTTTTTTTGTATATTGTGCCATAGTTTGTCTATTATTGTGGTGTTGTATCCATTTGTATATGGTAAATATTTAATGGTGTCTAGTTCTTTGTTTATGTTTTTTGTGGTCATTGGAACTTCTTTAAGTCTATGGAGCATGGATCTGAAGGCAGTGTGTTTGTATTGAATCATATTAACATAATAAACAAACAAACACAATACAAAATCACACAAACTCTTTGATACTATCGAAAACCTGCCTTTAAACTGTCACCGCTTGACCCAATATCTACAAGCAGAAGAAACTTCTGGCTCAGTACTTTTTCACAAAACAAAATTAAAAGTTCACAGAACGTAATGGACAAAATTTAAGAACTTTGGCTTGTTTAACCTTTTTACTGTCAGTTTTGTGGGGAATATTTAAACAGTTCAAGCCTATTTTAAGTAAAAGGTTCTGTAACACTGCAATCTTTTCTCTGATACCTCTATTGAAGGTAATAACAGTATCTATGTACATTGTAAGGTTTTAAAGCAAACAAAATTGTTTTTTTCATTTTCTTGACCATATGACCGAGTTAAAGCTTTCATTGATATTTTAAGTGCATCCCTGTAAACATTTTTTGAGTTTAGGATTTAATAAATCCAGGTGAGTAGGCTTAATTGCAACGATTACTGCATCTTTTGTATACAAAATTGTTTTTATGATTGTACTCCGTATTTTACTTTGCAGCTTTTTTACTGTGTGAAAAAACGTCTCATATGTCTCTTCGTTTTCTGCAAATCATTTTAATTCCTTATAACCTCTTCAGTAATTTTGAAGACTGTCTATTAAAAAAAACAAGATACTCAAGAAACTCATACAGAAATAGTATTATTTCACAGTTGACACTTAGTAGAAATTACTAACCACGAAAAAAACAGACCTAAAAACAGTAGAAAAGCATTGTCTTTCTTATCATTTGCTAAACAATAACTGTTTGCAGGTTAACCAACATATAAAAGTAAAATTTACATGTTAGTAATATGTATATGTATGTATGTAATATGTATGCAAATTTAGTTAATTGCCTAGTATAGTGATATATTAAGGGCAGGACCTCGGAGATCTCATTAACTTCTAAATAAATTTTTCACCTTTCTAATATAGTGATCAGCCATAAGAATATTCCTTGTTTTTTTTTCAACCTTACCTTATTAGGAGAAATAGAATCTGTGAATTTTTCAGAATGTAAAATTTTGTTATAATATTATACATAGTTTCTTTTCTAATGATATCATAACTATTTTCGGAACCATTACTTTAATAATTTATTTTTGAACAGAATGATACAAAAAGAAAAAAAAATAATATGATTTAAAGTTGATGAACTCCAAAATACTCATTTTTACAGTCTAAGTTGAGAAAAGGACACATTTCCCACAATAATAAAAACATAAGTGCTTCTTTAGGCAAGTAACACTCGTATATGTTGAAGTGTTTTTAGTGAATTATTTTTAAATAATACTCTTCTATCAAAATATTTGTATTATATTAAAATAGGAGTGCAATACAATTTTGAAACACTGTTATAAAAAATATCAACTATCCCATACTCTAAAAAAATTAAAATATTTTATTTACAAGGTTAATTCTACATGTAACATCTGCACTAATTTTTTTTTTTTGAAGCTTTAACTCTCTTTTCTGAAGCACGTTTCCCACATAAATACCTACAAATAGTTCTTAATGTCAAATACATTACTATGGTTACAAAAATTACACTTGCTGTAAGCACTGCAATAATGTCAATGAGGTAATACTGATACCACGAAAGGCTTAAAGCACCTGTACGCAGATGTGGTGCACCATTATGGCGAATCACATACTCAATCCAGTACATTACAGTGTCCATTGGTGACAAGGGATAGTCAAGCAGAATAGCAGATTGCATCTTAACTGCTTCTTTATACCTGAAAAATCATGTAAAAAATTCTTTTTATGAAATGTAAAATATGTATAACTCATTATTAATTTCAGTACTTTTATTAACAACTGAACTTTGCAATTGTCAATATCAACATTATTTTATTATTAAAAAAAAAAAAATATTTTTCACTAAATAATAAAGGGCAGTTCACAGCTACATTCATCTACTAAAAAATAAATTTAACTTTTTATAACATTAGTTTTAAGTAATAACAATTCTATTACTACAACAACCAGTAAGCCTATAATAACAATAATAATAGTACAAAGATGTCTAATAATGTGATTTAATAATTTTATAGGACTTCAGATTTTTTAAATTAAATTTAGTAAAGTTTGGTCAAATTTAAATTACTGCCTAAAAAATTGTTTAAATCATAAAATTTAATTGTGATTTATTTTTTAATTACTGGGTTCTAATTTAATGTAAGTTATTAACAATAACATAAAATAACACTATTATGTATTAACTTGGCACAAAAACCACTACTTACTTATTTATTCAGCAGACGCATTTCACATAGTCAGAAATATTCATACACAATTTAGAACAAAAACATATAAACAACAACAAACACACCCACAAAATAATATATTGGTACAGATAAGTAGATGACATCCTAATCCTCTACAACGGCAATATACAACAGATAAACACCTTCCACAATTACATAAATAAATTACACAATAACATTAGCCTCACACTAGAAACAGAACAAAATCAACTTCTTATACCTAATGATAACAAAAGAAAACAACAAAGACACATTCAAAATATACAAAAGTCCTACCACCACTGACAGAGTTACACACAAAACGTCCAATCACCCCACACAACACAAACATGCTACCTTTCATTTCATCACAGACTAATCAACATGTCCATGAAAAATGAAGACAAAATAAGCGAACTAAACTCAATAAAACACATACACTATAAAAATAAATGCAAACACACCTTGATAGACAACATAATGCTCAAAAAACAATGAAAGACATAACACAACAAAAAAAAAAAAACACACAAAAATACATAACACGTATGACGAGAACACGTCTCAAAAAATAGCTTTCTCGTTCCACAAACTTAAATACAAAGTAGAATTCATAACATCCGACATAATTAAATTACACCTACACAGTTCAAAAACACACCAGGATAAACGTGACAGGGCAGTTAGGTGTTAAGAACAGGACTAACCTGTTCCAGCTTGATTCTGAATTTTGTGTTTGCCGCTATATAAAACAGCCGTTGTCAGTTTCACAGTTTTATTCAATAGAAAGCGCTCAATTTGTTCTGTTTCTAGACCGCCACAGCATTCCAGCAAGCCTGTGTGGGCAGCTAAGATTGCTTCACACTGTTACTTGTTCACCCTTAAGTTTTAAAGCCAGAATCGGCTCAACAGAAAGAATCTCCTCATGAAACTACTAGCAAGAAGGACTTCAAACCTCAAGAACATCAGGTCGCATAATAGTGAAAGTGTATAACAGTTCTAAAGTCAGTGAAAATAGTCTTATACATGCTCACTTTAATACGCCATCTTTGCTCCTTTGTACAGTTCATCTCCGTAGGCTTTACTTTCGTATTAAACCGCCGCAGGTTTTAATAATGGCAATTTCATACTAATTAACCGCATTTTGTCTTTAAGTGAGACTCTTGGTTCCAGTTAATAGGTTGTGCCCATTGAGTAAGCTTGTGTTCAATTTGTATCCGTGAAATAACCCTAATTTATGTCGTTGACGACCTATGGTGTAATCGATGACGTTGACCACGCTATTGTTAACAAAGCTTTGTCTGTCGCTGTTTGGACTATCATATTACAGTGTATGGTTTCGAAGCGTTATTGGTTATAAAATGAACAATGTGTTTAACCGCGCATGTAATTATATAACCTTTCTTGTGTATGCAAACTTTACCTAATTTCACGAATGCACTTATAGTTAAGAAATTATGTGATTTAATACATTAAATACCCGTTAAGTGTTACAGAGTATTGTACACCGCCCCTGGGCAGTTCTTGAAAGACTGTTGGATGCAGCTCTGGGTAAGCATTATATGTAGAAGGCTTAGTGCTAAACTCAGTATAAGTATTAATGTTGTTACTCAAAGTTATTGCCATCATTTAACTCTTTTCCCGTTATATCTAGAACGGGTGGGCCTCCGGGAAAAAGACTCATTAATCTTTCAATTAATTTGTACTCAATTAATTAGGTTTCAAAACCAACAGCATGCGTATACAAGATTACATTCAAAACTGCCCTAGCTTTTACATAGGACAAACAGGGAGAACATTTACCACAAGATAACATTTACCACAAGATACAACGAACACGTAAAACAGACAAAAAAGACACAATCCAATTCAAATTTCGCCATACATATAACATTACAGTCATACAAACACCAAAAATACTATCCACAACACATTTTTAGAGACATAACATTCTCACAATCACATACTATATTTGAGCACATAATTAACAACTACTCTATGAACAATAAAAACACCACAGAACAGAAATACACCACAGACTCACGCCAACACAACACAGCTAAGCACAGTTAATCACAGCATTGAATAATGCGTTGACCTAGTATGAAACGCTCTGCTGAATAAATCAGTAAGTGGTGGTTTTTTTGCCAAGTTAATACAAAAAAATGTAATTTATACAAAAAACCTCAAGATGTACAACTCAAAAACTGCAAGTTTTAATAAGATAATTTTACTTGGTGTTATCATTATATTACACAACGTTAAAACAATGGAATGACCAAGTTAATTATAACTATTATTAATTAAAAGTGATATAATTATTTTATTCTATTTATGTTTTTATTAAACTATGATATCCATAGCACTATGAAAATTAGATATAATTCAAGAATGTCAACTTTAGGTAAATAAAACAATATTCTTATTGGCAGACAGAAAATTAAGCAATAATGCTCCAATTTAAAAGGGATGAAATAGAAGTACTATATTATTTATTTTCATCTTGAACTTCAGCTACTTAACTTGTTTTACAAGTCAATAAGAAATACATCTTCCAAAATAGATGCCTCCCGTTTATAATACATTTGTTTGGTAATAGTTTACCATTAGTTCATCACCTCTGATGTTTTTGCTATGTATGTTACTTAAAAATAAATTCAAACAAAAATATTTACCAAAGGGTAAACTTGGTCTGTTTTGCAGTATTTCACAAGCTTATGCCAAATACTAATAATGTGATACTTACTGAGGCTTTGTAACTTCTTGTACAGCCCAAACAACTGATTCTTCAGTAATGTTATCAAAATCTAAATGTACTCCAAATCCGGCAGTTTTTGCTTGAATGCTGTTTTTTGGTTGATCACCAAACAATGGTATTACAATCATGGGTACTGCACGATATACTGATTCTGTGATACTAAGGATCCCTCCATGTGTGATGAAAGCTTTGACATTTGGATGATCTGTAAACAATTTAAATAAAATGATTTAACTATAATTAAAAATTACTTAACTAAGTGAATACATAGGGCTTACTTGCTGACGCATTTCTAAACAATCGTTCCTTTTATGAAGCAAAGTTTCGTTGTTATGAAACGCGCCATCAAGTAAGCCCTATGTATTCACTTAGTTTATTAATTTTTAATTATAGTTTAATCAGTGAATTCTAGATGATTACATCACGCAACTTTAAAACGATTTAATTTTAATAAAATTCTCCAAAGCTATAGATTACAAAAACATAAAATAGCAGTCAAATTAAGATAACTGAGATATTATAAAAGTAGGATGAAAGAAAAATTTTAATAACAGTAATCATTTGTAGTTTAACTCACTTAATATATCTGTTTGTGGAAACCATTTTGAAATTTTCACATTAGTTGGCTGGTTAGGCATAGATTCTGTTTCCCACTTCCACAGGAATTTATAAGGTAATTTTGAAAAGGCTGTTTTTAGAGCTTGCTTCTTATCTTCATCCATCATGGAACATTTTACATTGCTGCCGAGGCTGAAGTAAATAACTCCTTCTTTAGCATTATCCAGAAAACTTTGCAGGTCCTAAAAGTTACAGGTATTACTTAATTTTAAGTTTTTATGTTCACATCGAAATAAAACTATTTAACTTTATATTTAAATAAATTTGAAAGTCTTTTATAACTGTATTACTTACATAAATGACTAATATCTTTCTATGAATTGATTTTAAGAAATGATCACTGTACAAAAATCTAAATTAGACACAATTAAATGTAAAAAATTTAACTTAAACATTATAAACATTTCTCGAATTATACTTGAAAGTACTAAAATTAGAATTGTTTATATCGAATTGAATTGTAATTATTCAAAGAACCAAGTGAAAACTTTTAATGTACTGTGCTGATGCATTTCGAAATCATCATTTTATTGACAATGTATATCTGCTACTGGCATTTTTTAGTATTTATATAAATTATATTTATAATCTACCATACAAGCGCCCCTTCTCATCTTCTAGCCAAATTCCTCGACAAAACTATACGAAACCATATAACATTTAATAATCATTGTAGCATAAAAAATAGCGTAAATCTAATAGACAAAATAAAAAACGTAAATATCCCACACAATTCCACCTTAGTCTCTTTTGATATATCACATTTATATACAAACATCCCCATTCCAGATTCACCGAATGTAATGGACTACAAATTTCAAGAATACAAAATAAATATTGATAATAGTTAAATAAATTTTAAAAGTTAAATAAAATTTTAGTACATAAAATCTATGAATTTATTAAACAAACTTAATTTAATAACAAACTTTAAAGAAAATACTTTTTCAAATGTATATAAAAATACAATCTGATTAAAACATAAACATCGAGAAACCCAGTGTAGCCTAAACAAGAAGGACCTACGCGGAGCGAGAGCCAGAGGGGGAGATTTTATTTCATGACCAAGGACTAAAACACGGACCAAAGGCTGATCCAGGAGAATATTCTCAAGAAAGAGAACTGGCAAGACAAGTTAACACTGTCTTTGGTTGTCTTTAAATTTTGATTAAATAATTTTCAGATTTTAAAATTTGTAAATTAATTTTAAAACATATTTTAATTCATGCTTTTCTTATTTTCAAAGTAAATTTTAGTCAAATATGAAGTAGTCTAAAAAGATTCTAGAAAATTCAAAATGATTTTAAAACTTTCTTAATGATTTCAATAAGACGAGATTTGCAAAGTAAATATACATTTTCAAAATTGCTTTAACTGCAATTATTAAATGAAATAATATGAATGTCTCAATTGATATATATGAACATGTTTGCATTTATAAGTCTGTGAGTTTTTAAAATGTTAATATTTTATGTCTTTTTTATATAAAATTTATGTAGTTTTTTTCAAAATGATTTTTTTATGTGTGATGTTTTGATGAAAAAAAATAATTAATAGAAATTAATTTAATAAATTAAATTTGGAAAGAGATAAATTTATAAAAAAGAAATTGGGTAAACAATTATAAACATTTAATTTTGAAGGAAATAAATTAATTAAAATATGATATAAAAGTAGATATGGTTTGTAGTATCACAAGATGAAATAATTTGGGAATGTTTGAAAATATTTTTCACTTGAATGTAAATTATTAAAATGTATATGTTTTTTAAGAAATAAATAAGTTAAATTGAATTTTAAGTGTAAGTGGGAGATTTGATTATAAATTTGAAATAAAATATGTGAATAATTATTGAAAATTAAAAATTTAATGCAGTAATAAAAAGGGAAATAGCACCACATTAGTAAAAAGAAGGCAATTAAAGACAAACATATGTTCAATAAAGTATATCTTTGAAGGTTATTATATGTTTATTTTTTATATATATATTTACAGGTTGGATTATTGATTTATTAAATGTATTACAGGTTAGATTAAATAATTAAAGTTAGAGATTAAAATTTATAGTAAATCACTTTGATTAAATTTGAGATAATTTTTAATTTAAATTTTGAAATTTAAAGTAATATATTTTATAAAATTAAATAAATAGTAATATTCCTGCACTAGACATTATTTTATATCACAGAACCATCAAACAACTAATTAATACATCTAAATACATTATCAACAAAAACAAAAAACCCCACCTAAAACAAATCCGCCCTAAAGCACCTACCCTCCGTGCTCTTCCCAAATTCACAAACCCAACGCCCCCATCTGAGCCATCATCAACTACCAGAATGCCCCTACACATAAATTACCAAAATACATGGACAAAATAATCAGACAATCCATAAACTTAAACACAGAAACATACATAAAAAACAGAACAAACTTCATAAATAAAATAAAAGACATAAATATACCACACAATTCAACACTACTATTACTCGACATAACAAATAATATGAACACCAACATACCCATACCCGAAGCGCTCAACATCCTAGAAACTCAATTTATACAGAACAACATCCCTAAAACCCAAGATCGAAAACGTTCTGTTTCAGTAAGTTTTAACAAATTTACTAATAAAGTTCGGATAGTCATAAACTATTGTTTAAGTGATTAATATTTTATACACGTAAAAATCGATGGTTTTTACTAAATTACGACTAAGAGTTATATTTATTTTTTACTAAACACTATTTTTAAATAATCCTACAAGCTGAAAATTAAGCTGTGATGCCTTTCAATAAATATTGCCCGATATATATTGACTCATAGGGTTAAATATCACAATATTAGGTTTTTAAAAAAAAGTTCAGTTGCTGGTTCTCTGGTAGGATTTGGCAAGCAGCAGTACAGGTTCTGGGTAGTGTCAGATCTGTTTGTTTCAAATTTAACCTGCATTGGTTTCTTTAAGGAATAGAGTAAGGAGATAAACCCCGTGATTCGGGACATAAGGAGGATCATGCCTTCGCGTGTACCTTAATGTCTATCGCTAATCGGCAAATCAAGAGTAACTGCTAATAGAGTAACACTGGCGCTTTCGAAAATTAACAAATATATATTAGCATATGACTCTTTTTAGAACCATAAATTCAAGAAATAGCATTTAATAAATAAACAACTATTTAAGAGATTTTAGTAAAAGAAAGAGATAAATAAGTATCCAATAAAAAAAATGAATTTGAAGTATATTTTGAAAGAAAAGAAACAATAAAATAGAAATATAATTGGTGGTATAAAAATAAGAGAAATTCATATAGGCTCTAGAATGCCAGTTTTAAGTTTTAAAATTAGTATTCAAACTAATTTTAAAATTAGTATCACAAGCCAGTTAAAACAGGAAATATTTCAAGCCGTTTGTAACATAAATTAATTAAATTCAGCCAAAGTAACAGAAAGAAATAGAATGAAAAAATCATAAAGAAAATTGTTAATTATTTAGCAGTTACTTAACTGCATATAACAAATTTTGTGTCCATATGAAATATATTCAGCAACCAGGATCCAATTAATATAAAATTGAAATTATTATGAATTTGTTTTTGTAAAAATAATATTATAAAAGAGTAATCTTTGAAATTTATGGTTGGGCGCACAAATGTAAATATCACTAGAAAGTAATTTTACTTAATACTTCTAGAAATTTATATATAGATGCAAAATTGAATTGTATAAATTATTATTATACTATATTTAAATATGTATCTCATTTCATGTTGTAATTTTTAGTATAAAACACAAAAATGTTGTCAAATAACGACAAGTGGTAAAGAAATTTAAATAACAGTGCCAACAATATAATTGATGAACTTTCTGCCAACATCCTAAAGACATTAAGTTTTATTCAAAGTAACTAGCAACTTGTCAAAATAATGAAAGCTAATTGTGTAAATAATAGTAAATGTTTAGTAAAATTATTATACATTTTTATAACATATTAAGAAGAAAGGATTTTATTTTTATATTTGAATTTGAATTTCATTAAATCCAGATATTCAAAAATCAATGTTTGAAGCTATTAAAAATATCTTTTGGTAACCAATGAAATAAAATTTCTATAATTTTTCCAACCATCAAATTAAGCAGAAATCAAAAGTTGAAATCAAGTTAGAATAAAGTTTTATTGAGTAGTATTCCTGCAATAGCAAAATATTAAATTTATTTTACAAATAAACAATTACTATTAAGTATATTGCTACATAGTTATTATTGAACAGTTTGGTTCGTTTTTACATAAAGTCCAGGGATTTATCCAATGGCAAATCATGCTTGACGCACCACAGGTACCAGGATCTAGTAATCAGATGGGTCATATTTCAACTGCGGTTGAACTGGCGCATTTCAGACATATAGTAGCCATCTGGTAACTGGGGCGTTTCAGACCTACAGTAGACATCTGCTGAACTTTTTGATGTTTTGCGAACCCCCTGATTTTAAGGGTCGGGCCGCGGCAGTGTGTGCGTGTTATATGTATACCCATACCTACACACACATTTATATAGTTTGAAAGCGTTTACCTTATCTATCTATCTATCTATCTATCTATCTATATATATATATATATATATATATATATATATATATATATATTAACGCAATGGTATACAAACACCCATAATTTACAATAGGCTATGTATCAGCACTCGTTTCCTTCAAGATAAGACAATGAATGGTTTACAAACATCCACGGCCAGACATATTGATTGACATATTGAAAGGCTAGAGACCGCTTCATTCTAAACAGCAAAAAAACATGCGCAAATAGAAGAAAAAGAAGAAATTGAAGACGGACCAGTCGTAGAAAACAAAATAAAAACATTTGGCGAGGCTTTAATGAAAATTTGTGAGTTAGAAGATTTCGCGGTATGTATTAACACCCCGGAAATGCGTCGCCATGTGTTACAACTAAAAACATTAACTGAAACACAAGCAAGTAAACTAACCTTTTAAAACAAAAGTCAATGCTAGATTTTTTCAAGCCTAATTGATTTTTTAAATTTTTACGTAAGCCTGCTATGCACAGTATATAGCCTAAATACAGTAAGAGAAAAATATAGCTTTTAATAAATTGCACCATTAATTCATAAATTTTGTTGACAAGCGTATAAGTGTTTTAGTTTTATAGTTTTCTATTAAAAATGTTTTGTGGAGAAGGATAAAAGGATGCTGCATTAAAAGATAAGATTTTTATTTTGTAATGTAGGTTTTAACATTTTCTGTAGTGTGCATAGCCAACAGAAGCCACTAGAAAACAAGGTTTGCGAGTGTTGTCTCACAGGGCACAGGCTACGGGCTATCATTAGGCGATCAAGATAACCAATATTAATGTTGAATGACGTTTATTTAGACGTTAAAATGTGATAGTTTTCTTGTGATTTAAATACACTTGCTTGACAATTAATTGTCCGTTATCTATGTGGTGTTGGTACAGCGCCATATAGCTGATCAGTAGAAATAATAGTCTTATAGCTAAGAATCCCCACGGCCTACCCTCACCCCAACGTTAAAAATAGACTCGGCAAACGTTTTGTGATGGTATTACCATCATACAGTACACTACTACTGTATAAGTCGGAAACCTGTCTTGGACGGAAAAAAATGCCGGTCCCAATAGATTCCGGCTTAAACAGGTTTCACTGTACTTAATATATGATATTCCACACATAAAATGTGTACCCCTAAAATTTTTCTATGCAATGCTTTTTTTTACTATAACTCTGTTATTTTTATGCTACTGGATTCATCTAAAAACCATTTTAAAGGAAACTTCAAGGGCTATAAGGTTATTTACATCTCCAGTCGCATCACATAATCCTCACAATAAAATTTATACTTTTAACATTAATATCTATATTGTTTTTTATCCTAGAGAATTTTTTTAAAAAACAAAATGTTTGTTAATAAAAAAACCTACATTTTTATTATTAACCTTTTTTACGTATGCTTTGTAGTTTTGGAATTATTTTTTAAAAGAAAGAAATGTCTTGAGAAATTTAGCAAAGGCTGATTTTTTTTGTTTGTACTTGTTATCAAAAATAAGCATTCAAAACCGGTCAACGATTCTGAGCTCATTACTTAAACTAAAATAAAGTAAATCTTACAGGGATTTTTATAAATTTCAATTTTGGTGGAAATAACGTAGGTTTTATTTTTCACTCTTTCTTAACAAAATTGAGTGTCCCATCTTATTGTCATCATAACTTGCTTAGTTTTAATGCTATTATAAACTCCATGTGGAGCTCACTCGAAAGATCTTTTCAAGTACTATGAACATTTTTTGTATAGATTTTTTATAAAAAATGTGTCTGTTTCTCATTATTTAACCTCAAATACTTGGATTCAAGTATTCACATAAAAAATTACCCCCTTTATAAATCGCTAAAGTTTCAACTTTCAACATTTATTCAAAAACCAATCTATTTTTTTTTTAAAACTGTAATTTTAACAAGAACAATTGTTTTTGAAATATGAATAGTTAATTGTAAAAAAAAACATTTAAAACATGCATTTTTCACAATAAATCAACTTTTCAACCATGAGAACTTCATATAATAAAAAGTGCTTAGAATTTGTCCTTCTATCGATTCCTGGGGTTATTTTTGATAAAAATTTCACCCCTAAAAAGGGGTGGTATTCAGGGGTAAAGATTAGCCCTCCCACTATGGCTTTGATCATTCATTTATGAATTTGACTCTTGTATCTATTGCAAGGTTAACGTTCATACAAAAATAATTAAATATTATTTAAAAAGTATTTACTATTTTCTTTATTTACAAATAAACACTAATTTAATCTACCTACATTACAGCCCAAATACTTGATTTTTATATTAAAAATTTGAAATCTACTGAACATGGGCGGCAGCAAAAATAATTATGGGGTGGTCCAGATACCAAAGCAGTCCAGTGGTATTCTCCTGTGAAAAATTGGTAAATGAACATGTAAAACAAATATTTTACGATGTCATAATGGTTAAAATATAGTATCATTTTTACTAGCTATTATATTTGACAAAATAAAGTTATTTCAAACATTTCATTTTTGTTTAAATGATGAATACAATTATTATTTGAGTGGTCTTTTGACAAAATGGAGCTGGTCTATCATACGCACAAAAATTTGTGAATTATAGGACATATTTTGAATAATGTTCAATAACTTATGTAATCTAAATGTTTATTTTTTACCTGTTTCCCTGATTTTAATAAAATTTTTCAAATAACCAATGTTTCCATACTCTCCCTCTTGCGCCGATGCTACTGAACTATCAAATCTATAGTTTCATAGAATAGTTTTCTTTACTCACTATTTGATCTCTAGTAACTCAAGAAACATTTTACTTCAATGAAATTAAAGGATGAAACAAAGTCTATAAGCAAACATTACAGCCAAACAGAAACTAGTGACGTTTCTACTAGTTTATAACTAAAGAATAACTGTAGTTAAACTAAAGACCTGGTCTATTTTTTAAAAAAAACTTTTGGTACCACAGTAATAGGTATTGTTTTTTAAAAAAAAGATCAATATCTTGTTGCTGTTCATGATGAGCTGATTGTTAATTACTTATTACACTTTTGATATTACTTGCAACTAGACTTTTTGAAAACTAAAGGTTGTTAAATTGTTAACTTATACTTGGAGGAATGTTTTTGTCTTACGAGGAGGCTGAAAAAGCCGTAAGACAAAAACATTTCCTCCAAGTGTAAGTTAAAGTCTGGTCGCAAGTAATATCAAAAGTGTAATAAGTTGAAAAAAAGGGTTCATAACCCAAATTCTAGCCAAATTTTTCTATATAAAACTATATACTACTAGCTCAAGTCCAAGATAGAACTAAACAGTGTAAGACAAAAAATGTCTTCAAATTTTATTCCATGTAACCATATTATAGCCAAAATATGTAATCTGTTAAAAAGTCATTACAATTACAACACAATAAAAAACATAAAACCTCTACTAAATGTAACTAAAATAACAAATATAAGTTTTTAAACACAAAAACATAAATGTAATTATTATAAATCCTTATCATAAGTAAAATATATAGTTAAAAATGGTTTAATTCATACCTGAGGTAGTTTCTTTGGTTGGTTCACATGAACCCCTGCAGCATAAATTATATTTGGATTATTTGGTTGAGCGTAATGGAGAGCGACGTGTGTATTTGCTATAACTAAAGACGTATTTGACAACTGATCTATTAATGATGGCCTTGACTCCCAACCAGAGTAGTTCATGTATTGAGCTACAATTTTCTCTTGTGTTAACAAAACATAACGATGAAAAAGTAAAGAAGAAATCCCCAACATGGTATTTTGAAATCTTTCTATAAAATTCATCTTGTTGGGGGAAGAAGTTTTGTAATCAACTATGTATGAAAAAGAATTAGGATTTCTCATCAGCTCATTTGACCAAAAACTCGTGCATAATGACTGTAGTTCTATGACAGGAGCTGAGAACTTGTGTCCAAATGAAACAAACGACTCTTGAACGAATGTTGATTCAGTTAAGACTAGATCAAAATGTATGTCAGTGGAATGTATAAGTTTTTGAACTTCTGAATTATTATAAGTTGTATGAGCAACAATTACACTTAAATGAGATAATCCCAAGAATTCAGAAATCCAATTTTGTTTTCTCATTGCAAAGAAATTTATGTTACCTGAAAAATAACAAGATATTTTATAGTTTTAGGTTTGTGTCAAATAATTATAAAATGCAAATTCAAATTCATTTGCTTTTCATATAGTATAGAAATATAAAAAAAATTTTTGTGTCACTGAATTTGAAAGTTTTCAGCTTTATTTTTTAAAGACAATCTATCTCACCATTGTATGAGAGAATAAATCCTCTATTATTTTTTACTCTTAATGGAGTTAATGTATTAATTATCAGTGCTTTATTCAAATCCAAACATTCCTTACACTGGCATGCAGAAAAAGATAGACCCATTACATCCTAGACCAAAATACGTTTTTGATCTCTATGTGCCGATCTTCATCAGTGTCTTGTGCTTGGATATGTTGGGTCAAGCGGTGACGGTTTTAAAGGTAGGTTTTCGATAGTATCAAAGAGTATGTGTGATTTGTATTGTGTTTGTTCATTTAATATGTTTGTACTTTGTGTTTTTGTGTGTCTGTAAATTTCATATTGTTCTAGTGTGTTGAGATGTGGTCCTTTTTTGACGATGTGTAGGATTTCTAGGTTATGGTAAATATCTGTGTATTTGTGTCATGTATCTTTTATGTGGTTGTAAAATGTTGAGTTGGTGTTCTGTTTCTGTTCTTCGACTCTTTGTTTAAAGCTGCGACCTGTTTGCCCAATGTAGAATATGTTACAATCGTCGCAGTTCAGTTTGTATACGCCTGGTGCTTGTAGTTTATCCTTGTTTTTGGTGTTGTGTTGTATTTTGTATTGTAAATTGTTATTTTGTATGCCATTTGTATCATATTTTTTGAAATTTGCGGGCTATTTTGTTTGTTGTTTTGTTTATGAATGGTAATGTGATGTATTTGTTTTCCCTGTCTGTAGTGTTAATTTTAGTGTTTTTCTGTATTTTGTACCATAGTTTGTCTATTATTGTGGTGTTTGTATTCGTTTGTGTATGCTAAATATTTCGACAAATGTAACTGCGACGAATGTAACAAATTCTATATTGGACAAATAGGTCGCAGCTTTAAACAAAAAGTCGAAGAACAGAAACAGAACACCAACTCAACATTTTACAACCACCTAAAAGATACAGGACACAAATACACAGACATTTCCCATAACCTAGAAATCCTACACATCAACAAAAAACGACCACATCTCAACACACTAGAACAATATGAAATTTACGGACACACAAAAACACAAAGTACAAACATATTAAACGAACAAACAGAATACAAATCGTACATACTCTTTGATACTATCGAAAATCTACCTTTAAAACCGTCACCGCTTGACCCAACATCTCCAAGCAGAAGTCACTCATGAAGATCGGTACGTAGCGATCGAAAACGTTCTGTTCTGTAATGATGTTATTTGAGAGATTTACAAAAGCACGAGGTCATCAGTAACTAATAGACATAAAAATACAATAATCAATTTAATAAATCAAAAAGTAATAAATGGTATAGTAAACATATTAAACATAATTAAAAGAAATCAAGCCAAAGATAATTTAATTTCACTTTTTTGTATTAACTTGGCTAAAAAACCACTATATACTGATTTATTCAGCAGACTCGTTCACACTAGGTCAGCGTATTTTTCAATATTGTGAATTACTGACGAGACTGTTGCTCAGGGTTGTTGTGTTGGTATGAGTCTCTGGTGTATTTATGTTCCTAATTTGTTATTGTGGCATCGTAAAATGCGCTTACCTAGTGTGAAAAGCACCTGCTGAATAAATCAGCAAGTAGTGGTTTTTTTGCCAAGTTACGGTAATACAAAAAAGTGTAATTTGTACAAAAAACCTCAAGGTATACAACACAAAAACTGCAAGTGATAATTTAATATTATTACTCTATTTTTAACTTTTTAATTCTTACCCAATTTATTCTAATATATTTTATAAGTGTAATATTATACCACTACCTGTACCAAAACGAATAGCTTTGAAAGTTGTGAGTTGTAATCATCTTAAGGCTATTCACCTTATGTATTTACTTAGTTAGGTATTATTTAATTATAGTAAATAAATATGTTTGTAACTGAATGATCACTATATGTCCTGAATCTCACAGATCTAGTGTCAGAATGTTAATGGGCTCTATAGAAAACAGGTCTACTCCAGGAAAATGATCCTGGAACTACCAACCACCTTATCCCAAATAGGTAGGATTGTATTTCTAACTTAAATGAATTGATAATTCAATAAAACAATTCACCTTGTAAAAATCATATAAAAACTATACCAATAATATATAAATATCTGTTGAAAAACCTTCAAGTAATTGATTTTTTTAAACTAAGTGAAAACATAGCAACTTACTGTACTGATGCAATTTAAAATGTTGATTCATTGATGAAGCATACCCACTACTGGCGACTTTCACTCATGGTTGTAGGCGTGAATTTCATTTGTGTAGGGGGTGTAGAATAGGCAGGTTGTGTCCTATATCTCCCCCACCACCATAAATCACATGCCTGCAATTTTGAGTGATAGTTATCAAAACCACTTAGGCTTTGTAAATGAACAAAATTGACAGTTTTGGAAATCATCAGTATGTAGCTATATACTTAGTTTTTAAAAAACAATTACTTAATTAAACAGTGAAATCAAGATGATTACAACAGCCAACTTTAGGAAACCCTATTAGCTTTATATTATGTACCTTTTAATTTCTCGATTTCATCTTTTGGAATTATGATTTGCTTGTACTTAGCCTCACTCTCTGGAAGCATTGTAATAACAGTAAGATCGTGGCCTTTATTTGCCAACTCCTTTAATATTGGTTTGAAAAAATTATGATGACTTGCAATAGGCATTGGAAAAATACCCAATATCCTAGCTGGATTGGTTTCTGCTATAACCAAAGCAAAAAACAGCATCAATAGTTTCTGAAACAAACCAAATATTTACAGAGAGATTGGAATTTTAAAATAGTTTACTTTATTTTGTATATGGTAACATTAATTACATACAACTACAAAAGTTATCTAGTAAGTTAAAGATAAATTGTTAGATAAAAATTAAAAGGAAAGAAAAGATGGCATAGTTCAATATCTCAAGTATTTTAGTAATTTTTAAATGTGGAATGATATAATTTATTGTTTTATCATTTTCTTCATCTTATATGAATTCATAACTGTCTGCAATAAATCCTTGACCTCTGCTGATATAAGAAATGTATAAATTCTTCCAGGCCTAACTCTGAGCTGCAGTCCCAAAACACTTGGTTTTCACCGTTTGAACCCTTCTGTTCAAGCTATTGCATTAGTGCCAACATTCACTACACTTTATCACACATCTTTAAATACTAAATACAAACACTTGCATTTCACATTTTGATTACCGTAACTGTTCTTATTTGTTGATTCCATCTTTACAGAGCTACTAGTTTTCACTAAACACTTGTAAATATTTACAAACTTGCCTATAGTAGCACTTACTTATATTTGTTGAGAACGACCGTTTCAGGAGATGTGTCCCATTGTCAACTCAGACTGTAACTGATCTCAAGGTTTTCGTAGGTTAGGGTATTAGGGGGGGGTGGGATATTATGATGGTATGGGTGTATTTTGTGAGTATTAGGAGTTATGATGTCAAAAAGTGTGTGTAATGTAATTGCGTATTGAGTATGTGGGTAAGGTGTAGTTTGAAGTGTCTGTATATTTTATATTGTTCGGTTGTGTAGCGTTGGTTAGATTCAACGTGCGTTAGATCATCCAAAACCCACAATCTAATGAACACACTACAAAAATACAACTACAAAATAGCCTACTCCACACACAACACTCTCAATAAAAAATTTAAACCCAACAACAAAACCAACGACATTTACAACACCACTGGGGTTCACAAAGTAACTTGCAGTTTGTGCCCCAGTTTTTACATAAGCCAGATAGGGATGTCCTTCTACACACGTTACCAAGAACATATAAAAGCACTAACAAATAATAACTACCAATCAAACTTTGCCGATCATCTCAACTCCACAAAACATGACCACATAGACATAACATCTAACCTACAAAGTCTTCATAAACAACACAGAAATAACCAACGCTACACAACCGAACAATACAAAGTATACAGATACTTCAAACTACACCCTACACACATACTCAATACACAATTACATTACAACTCACACACACTTTTTGACATCATAGCTCTTAATACTCACAAAATACACCCACACCACCATAATATCCCACCCCCACCCTAATACCCTAACTTACAAAAACCTTGAGATCATTTACGGTTTGAGTTGACAATGGGACACATCTCTCGAAATAGCTGTCCTCAACAAATATACGTATGTGCACCTATAGGCAAGTTTGTAAATATTTACAAGTGTTTAGTGATAACTCTTCTGTTTATACTATTGCATTAGTGCCACTACACTTTATCACACATCTTTAAATACTAAATACAAACACTTGCATTTCACATTTTGATTACCATAACGGTTCTGTTCATGCTATTGCATTAGTGCCAAAATGCACTACACTTCATCACACATCTTTAAATACTAAATACAAACACTTGCATTTCACATTTTGATTACCATAACGGTTCTGTTCATGCTATTGCATTAGTGCCAAAATTCACTACACTTCATCACACATCTTTAAATACTAAATACAAACACTTACATTTCACATTTTGATTTATCATAATGGTTCTGTTCATGCTATTGCATTAGTGCCAAAATTCACTACACTTCATCACACATCTTTAAATACTAAATACAAACACTTGCATTTCACATTTTGATTATCATAACGGTTCTGTTCATGCTATTGCATTAGTGCCAAAATTCACTACACTTCATCACACATCTTTAAATACTAAATACAAACACTTACATTTCACATTTTGATTTATCATAACGGTTCTGTTCATGCTATTGCATTAGTGCCAAAATTCACTGCACTTCATCACACATCTTTAAATACTAAATACAAACACTTGCATTTCACATTTTGATTATCATAACGGTTCTGTTCATGCTATTGCATTAGTGCCAACATTCACTACACTTTATCACACATCTTTAAATTACCATAACGGTTCTGTTAATGCTATTGCATTAGTGCCAAAATTCACTACACTTAATCACACATCTTTAAATACTAAATACAAACACTTACATTTCACATTTTGATTATCATAACGGTTCTGTTCATGCTATTGCATTAGTGCCAACATTCACTACACTTTATCACACATCTTTAAATTACCATAACGGTTCTGTTAATGCTATTGCATTAGTGCCAAAATTCACTACACTTCATCACACATCTTTAAATACTAAATACAAACACTTACATTTCACATTTTGATTTATCATAATGGTTCTGTTCATGCTATTGCATTAGTGCCAAAATTCACTACACTTCATCACACATCTTTAAATACTAAATACAAACACTTGCATTTCACATTTTGATTATCATAACGGTTCTGTTCATGCTATTGCATTAGTGCCAAAATTCACTACACTTCATCACACATCTTTAAATACTAAATACAAACACTTACATTTCACATTTTGATTTATCATAACGGTTCTGTTCATGCTATTGCATTAGTGCCAAAATTCACTGCACTTCATCACACATCTTTAAATACTAAATACAAACACTTGCATTTCACATTTTGATTATCATAACGGTTCTGTTCATGCTATTGCATTAGTGCCAACATTCACTACACTTTATCACACATCTTTAAATTACCATAACGGTTCTGTTAATGCTATTGCATTAGTGCCAAAATTCACTACACTTAATCACACATCTTTAAATACTAAATACAAACACTTACATTTCACATTTTGATTATCATAACGGTTCTGTTCATGCTATTGCATTAGTGCCAACATTCACTACACTTTATCACACATCTTTAAATTACCATAACGGTTCTGTTCATGCTATTGCATTAGTGCCAAAATTCACTACACTTCATCACACATCTTTAAATACTAAATACAAACACTTACATTTCACATTTTGATTTATCATAACGGTTCTGTTCATGCTATTGCATTAGTGCCAAAATTCACTGCACTTCATCACACATCTTTAAATACTAAATACAAACACTTGCATTTCACATTTTGATTATCATAACGGTTCTGTTCATGCTATTGCATTAGTGCCAACATTCACTACACTTTATCACACATCTTTAAATTACCATAACGGTTCTGTTAATGCTATTGCATTAGTGCCAAAATTCACTACACTTAATCACACATCTTTAAATACTAAATACAAACACTTACATTTCACATTTTGATTATCATAACGGTTCTGTTCATGCTATTGCATTAGTGCCAACATTCACTACACTTTATCACACATCTTTAAATTACCATAACGGTTCTGTTAATGCTATTGCATTAGTGCCAAAATTCACTACACTTTATCTTACATCTTTAAATACTGCATACAAACACTTGCATTTCACATTTTGATTACCATAACGGTTCTGTTAATGCTATTGCAATAGTGCCAAAATTCACTAGACTTTACTACCATTTGTTTTATTAATTTTAGTATTTGTTCCTACCTTCAGTATGAGCTATTAGTTCACAATACACTTTGACATATATTAATATTTAAACTCTTGCCTAGCGCATACTTTTTGTTTAAATGAGAAAGATAGTTTTGGTAGATCTTTTCCATCAATTTGGACTATAACTGACCATTTGGTTTAAATAATCTATATTCACCACACCCACCCTATAACCAAGAGGTCAGTTATGGTCTGGATTGATTATGTTACATGTCTTCAGAAACATTCTCATTTAGACAGAAAGTAAGTGCTATTATAGGCAAGTGTTTATACATTAATATATGTTAGTGTATAAGTGTGAAGTAAATTTATTAAAACTAACAGAGACATAGCATCGAGAAAAAACGCTTTCATGTCTCCTATGTATTTTATAAATGTCATGTTTTAAAAATGTTTTTTTATTAGTTGTGTTAAGTCGTTATAATACTGTCTTCAAACATAAAAGATTATCCGATCACATGCACAACCGAATACACCAAAATATTTCAGTTCTAAGTGTAGGCCTGTATCCTGTTATAAGTTAGGCCTAATGCGAGTTTGCATGACTCCCAAACACAATAGCTTAAACAAATCAGATACAATGATTACCTAAGTAAAAAGAGATTGTAAAAGCTCTAAAAGATTTTTATCTTTTATTCATAAGTTTTATTTGCTTATACACCTTTTTTTATAAAATTATTTGAGAAATATTTATTCTTTATTGTTTTTTTTCATGTAAATGCTAATTGTTGTGGTGTTGAACTTGCAACCACTTGTTTATTGGCGAGAAACCATTTTTAAACCTTACAAAACATCTCCCAGTGTTGATAGTACAGGCATCTACTTTAAAAAAAAATTGAGGATGTGGGTAAAACACTTTTCAATGCTAAAAACTGTTACACTAAAACCCACTGTTACAGAAAATTACTGTAAGTAAATGAATTAACATTTGTTGATTCCATCTTCACGTGAGCTACTAGTAATCACTAAACACTTTTAAATGTTTTAAACTTGGCTATAGTAGCAGTCCTCAACAAGCAAAGTAAGTGCTACTATAGGCAAATTTAAAACATTTAAAAGTGTTTAGTAAATGAATTATGATTTTCATATAAATCTATTAAATAGTTAAGATATTAGTTAAGAAATACCTTACTCTAGGATTCATTCTATAACACTCTTGACAATATGTTCAACAGTAAATATTATAAGCGTAAATCATTCACATTCTTCATGTTTCTTTTCTATTTTTAAATAATGAAATTATTGGTTTAAAGGGAGAAGGTTAATAAATAAAATATATTACGTTATATTCAACAATAATATGAGCTAACATCTTTTATTTATTAAATCTTGCCCATTAAGACAATAATTGATTATTAAAAAAAGTTGTATTATTTATTTAAATAAGCTTCTTAAACTCTTACAATAGTTTTATGAAATTTATTAGTGTTTTACAGTGTGTGTGTGTGTGTGTGTGTGTGTTTTGTATTTACAGTGTTATTATGAGAATATTTTACAATAAAATATCAAGTATTTAATAAATAGTTAAAAACCTAATCAATAAAAACAATAAACATTCTTAAATACATTTTGACACTTACTTCAAAATTTTTAAATATTTTAAAACTCGCGTCAAGTGTTTCAAGTCAGACCGGAAGATGCTTGTAAAGTCACCTGAGTGTGAGGGATGACTCTTTCGGCCTCAGTTCTAAAATATCTTTATATATTTCATTTATATAAATATGTTTATATATATAGGTGTGTGTGTGTGTGTGTGTGTGTGTGTGTGCGTGTGTATGTGTGTGTGTGTGTATACATATATATGTACAATATTTTGTACTTCATGTAGTTTTGAACTAGTACACGATGTAGTTATAGCCTCACAGAAAGAGATTTTTTCCAACAAAAACACAAATGAATTTATTAACACCAAGACAAATACCTAACAATTAGGCTAAAAAATAAGTAATTTCAAACTAAATACCATAACATAAAACTATATAAACATAATAATTAGTTGAGACATAATAGTTGTTAAGACTAAAAACTATAAAAAATTTTAAAAAAAGCAGAACTGAATTTAAAAATGGACTCGAATATATAATTTTTACTTAGTAAAAAGTAAAAACTAATTTTCCAATAATGAAAACATATTTTATCATAATTTTATGACCTACAACATTTTGAAGTCAACGGCAAATTTCTACTTATATTTAACATTCTGAACAAGACAAATAAAGAGATTTTACGTGATGTTATAGCACCTAGGAATATAGATTAATAAATTATGATGTATACACAGTCTATTCAATCATTTCTTTAATACACTTATTTTATAGATATAAGAAGTTTATTAAATTTATGACTGAAAAGATTTAAAGAGATATAATCTCTAATATTTATAAGCCTCTACAATAATTACATTCCGTGTAAATCATTCAAAGAAGGTAGAATTGGCGACAATCTTTACAATCCAACAAAATCTGATATTGTTTGATCTTTTCTAAGAACAAAGATCGATTATGATCCTCCATACTCTCTTAATACTGAACACATGATACTTTTGTTTTGTGAGAAGAATGATGGATGAGCAAATAGAACATATGATTGCAATGCCGACTTAAAAATTTTCTTGAATTTTGTAGTCCATTACGTTCGGTAAATCTTATTAATCACTTAAACAATATTTTATGACTATCCGAACTTTTTATTTAGTAAATTTGTTAAAACTTACTGAGACAGAATCTTTTCGATCGCTATGTGCCGATCTTCATCAGTGTCTTCTGCTTGGAGATGTTGGGTCAAGTGGTGACGGTTTTAAAGGTAGGTTTTTGATAGTATCAAAAATAGGTTACAAAATAGCGTACGAAACCAATAACAAATTTCAATACAAAATACAAAACAACACCAACAACAAAGATTAACTACAAGCACCAGGCGTAAACAAACTAAACTGGTAAACTAAACTAAACGTAAAACGGGTCGCAGCTTTAAAGAAAGAGTCGAAGAACACAAACATAACACCAACTCAACATTTTACAATCACTTAAAAGAAACAGGACACAAATATACAGACATTTATCATAATTTAGAAATCCTACACATCAACAAAAAAGGACCACATCTCAACACACTAGAACAATATGAAATTTACAGACACACAAAAACACAAAATACAAACATATTAAACGAACAAACACGATACAAATCACACATACTCTTTGATACTATCGAAAACCTACCTTTAAAACCGTCACCGCTAGACCCAACATCTCCAAGCAGAAGACACTGATTAAGATCGGCACATAGCCATCGAAAACGTTCTGTCTCAGTAAGTTTTAACAAATTTACTAAATAAAAGGTTGGATAGTCATAAAATATTGTTTAAGTGTTTAAAATTTTGTGAGAAATAAGCTTACGATAAATAATGTTTTTGTTGTAGGAAAATCCTTTTTTACTTTTTAGTAAGTAAAATTTATATATTTGGGTTCTTATTTTTCAAACATACACAATTTTTTTATTTCTTCATTTTTAGAGTTATGATCTCTAATTCCTATCTACATTATAACTGAATTTCTTTTAATGTCATTGATTATGTTAGGAAAATTGCCAATATTTAACTATAAACATTTCCGATGTGTATATCATCTAATCATATTGCTTGATCGTTGGTTCAAATAATTGACATCTCCTTCAACAATAGCATAAATATATCAGTTTTTTAGACTAATACATTGAGTAGTTTATGTTGTAAATTCCCTTGACGAATTTTGCTTAAATCCTAGATGTTATTTCTTATCTTGCAATTACTGTTTTTCATTTCAAAACGTGTTAATAATTATGTAATGCAAAATCTCAATAAATATACAATAATACTATCTTTAATAAGTATTAGAAAAACTGTTTTTTACACATAAAATATTAATAAAAAAAATTAAGTGAAAATTGAGAGTAAAGTTATATTTAATAAATTTATCTGTTCATATTTAGTGAAATAATGAAATTTTCACCTGATGATAATCGAATAAATGATTATTGAATATCTCGTTTATAGTAAATGAACTAAATTGTATGTTTAGTGTATTTACCGTTTGGTTTATCTCATTCGAGTTATACCAAGTTATATATCAATATGTGTAGACCATTGAAAAAAGCTGCTTTCATGAGGACAATTTGTTCATTAGAATTCGAGGATGCCGTTCTAAGCAGCTTTCTCAAGCAAGAAATAAAAATATTTATTTGTTTTATATATTTTTTCATACTATTTTTATATATGGTAGAATACTAGATAAAATTCATGCTGTGATTCTTTATTTTGCTTATTAGTTATTTTATAGTTCATAATTCTTAAGTTTTTTTTCATTCAAGGTTAAAATAGCTTATTACTATCTCCAAATCAGTTGGGATGTAAGTAAGGTTGGGCCAGCAGGAGGGTTCCCCTTTCATTTGCAAGCAAAATCACTTTGGTCAGTTTAATACTCCAAACTTTATCATGGAACAAACATTAAAAATATCAACCATATAGGTTGAATACAGAACCACCTCCTTTTTGAAGTCGGTTAATAAAAATTAAAGTAACACTAAAAATTAAGACATTATTAAAAGAAAGGTAACAAAATATTAAATTTTATTGAATAGAATATTGTGACATAGAAAGGTAATGTCATGCAATCTTCATAATACAAACACTGGTGTACTTTTCACATAAGAATATCCTGAATTGGTACAAAAGGAAATATTTCCTTGTATTGATCCAAAACTTGCATCTCTAGAAATAAAAATTCACAGAAAGGAGCGTCTATTTTAAAAATATTCTATTGTCATATCTTAAGACCAACCAAAGTGCATCATTACTGGGAAGGACGGGATAGAGGTTTTATGTTTTGCTGTAACCAATACTCAAATAATTCCTCAGTGAAAAGATTTTAAAACATTGTTAAAATTTAATTCTTGTTCACTTCAAACACAATTGGTGCAATGAGTGCATACAGCAAGCTCCATTTATAATAAATAGTACTTACTTAGACTTCCGTACAAATTCATCTTGCTTACTTATTTTAGTCAACTACTTATTTTTAAAAAATTTTAAAAATAGTTCTTACAACTGTTTAAAATTTGTTTTTTCTTTAATTTGGTCATTAGTTTTCTTGTTGTAATGTTTTATTGCAAAATACAGTATTTCCTTTCATATTGTCTTAAAGTTGGTATAATTGTTTTAAACTTGTTTTTTTAAATTAATTCTATTAGCTCATGCTCTCCTGATATATTTCTTGTACAAATTTTCAATTGTTAATAAAATAAGTTTTTATTCATCCAATCAAGTTGAATACATTTTTTTAACCTGTAACCTGTGTATAACAACTCTAAATTAAAGTTGCTTGATGTAATCATATTGAATTCACTGAATAAGCTATATTTAAAAAGTACTTGACTAAGTGAATACGTAATGGCTTACTTGCTGACGGGTTTCAAAACATTCGTTCCTTTTACGAAGCTAACCCTAAATTGGTGCCATGATTACCACACAATATCATAAATAATGCTTTAGGATTAAAATGAATGAAAAGGATAAAATAAACAAACGATTGGCGTTATCGAACCTTGCTTCACAAACGGACAATGTGAAAGGAAAGTAAAAATAAACTACAAGGCAATGCAAGCGACGAAAAAAATCTGTACAAATAGTAACAAAAAAAATTATAGTTCAACACCATACATAAAAAAGGGAAATGGATAATTAGAAGGAAATTCGCTTTCAACTTTGCCACTTAATACTGTTATTCTGACATATGTAGCGCTTATATAAATATTTATATTAATTGTAATTATAAAATAAAAAGAAGCTGAAATAAAACTTTACTTTAATAATTTAAGTAGAAATTGACTTTAAAAAAATTATTTATATTACTTGTTCTTAACGTTTTTTTTTTCTAATTTTCTGTTCGTTTTCTTTTTTCTAGCCAGATTCATTTTGATGTTTTCTTGTGAAACATTTCTTCTGTTTACGCTGAGATTCAACTTAAATTGCTGCAAGGTCAAATTACTCTGAAAGTCATAATGAAGTCCATTAAACAAACCAGTTCCCACTCGGCGTTCGCGCTGTAGGCTATTACACAACTGTCATTCCTATTGCGTTATTCCTAGCGACTCCAATATGAAAATATTTTTAAAAGTCAATGAAAGTATGCTGCTAACCAAAAACCTTTGGAGGGTATTTCAGCGCCCAGGTCGGCTCAGACTTTAAAAATAAGTACCTAGGGAAATAGCGAAAGGTAAAAGGTGATCCTGCCTCTATTAAACCATCTCAGTGATACAAAAAGGGTCCTTATTATATGCTAATAGTGTTCTACTTCTAAACAAATAACCATTCTTTGGGAAACAAGTCGAATATCCTTACTTGGAACATTTCTGTAAGGAACATATTTATAGGTAAACTTTAAATAATACGCCAATTATCCATAAGTTTAGAAATCGTTACTTTAATCGAACGAATCTTTTTTTAAAGCAGTAACTCATTTGAGTGTTATCGCATTTAAAGAATAAGTAAAAAAAATATCATTACTCTATTGGTATTTAACTTCAGTAACAGAAACAAAGAAAAAATTAATTGATGCAGAAAAAAGTAACTAACGTTCAGAGTACGGCAGTTAAATCTATTACTAACAGATTTAAAACGAAAACATGCAATTTCCAGAATAGCTGGACAATAGAATGTCCTGAGATGACGCTACTTTGTGATATTAAAAAAATCTACTTTCGATCAAGCGTACATCTACCCTTGGGGTACACAGTTTAAGAAAAAATGTGTAAAATAACAATTTTCACGCTATTTGTCATTTAAAAGCTAAAAGAGTTTTGAAAGCTTATAATAAAATGTTCAAAACAAGAACCTTTTTTCGTACATAAGCCAGTATCTTCATGAAATAATGTTTTAGGAACATATTTTCAGATCAAATTAAAAAATTTAGCAAAACCATATTTATTCGAAACGACCTCGGATTATCCGGGAATTATAAAAATAGAAACAATTCCATGTGTCGCTAAAACTATGGGCAACAGTAAACGAAAATAACCATGAAACCGCATACAATGCTAAGATAACGCTGCTGGATCAAGGGATTAGTATGTTGAAGGTGTCAGAATCTTGGCGTCTGTAAGGCGGGCCAAGTGTGCGACCTACCTAAGAGGTATCACAAGGCGAGGAAGGGTTTTTAACTAAAAAAAAAATTGACTTTGCCCTTACAGAAATGAAAACGAGTAAATACTACAAAGACCACGATAAGCCTGTTATCGCATTTGAGGAATGTGAAAAGCAAGATAAGATTATGTTTTAGAAACATAGAAATGCATTTGTCTAGGCTAAACTATAACCACTGACTACATGTATTATCCAGTGCTATAAAGAGATGAAGACGTCTCTTGTGTAGCGTTCTTAATCAAGGTCAGACAGGAATCCCTACTCTCTTCACTGGTATGTAGAGATAATGATAAAGAAGGATATTCTATATTCCGTGGCGCAACCCTGCAGACATTATATTCTTCTCTTTGTTGCCACCTATTCGTCCTTTTCCTTCTCTTAATGTCCCACATAAAGCGCAGGTATGATACACCTTTATACTCTCTTTCCGACAACTATCTGTTAGCCTTCATTAGTGAAAATAGTTTGATCACATTAAAACTAGGAAAAATAATATGTTTATAACAGATGAGACTGTGGAAGACTCGTGATGGAAAGGTCATGGTCTAGGATACGGTGAACAAAATTTGTAACAAAATCTGTAACAAAATGTATCTTCTGAAACATAGAAAAAGACCCAACCGAACAGTGCAATATATGAAACAATATCTATTAGAATATCTAAAAGTAATATAATTTTTTTTCAAAGTCAATTCCTACAAGTCAACAAAGACATGCATATACATCGTATATACATATGTCAAAATAACAATATTAAGAGGCAAAATAAAAAGCGAATTTCCTTGTAATTGTCCATTTCCCTGTCTATATACGCTGTTGGACTATTATTTTTGTTTGTTACTATTTATACTCTTTCTTTCGTCGCATTGTGTTGCAGTTTCTTTTCGCTTTTCTTTCGGATTGTTCGTTTGTAAACCAAAATTCAATACCGTTAATCGTGTTTATTTTATTCTCTTCATTAATTTTTAATCCTAAAGCATTAATGTTACTGTGTCGTAAATATGATAAAAATTTAAGGTTATACAATGAAGGTTTCGACAACTAGATGGTGGGAAAAGAAAAATTCATATACATCTTTGAAAAATACATTTCTAGCTATGGGAAGATTGGCTCAGTGTCAAAGCACTAGACTTCGAAGATGAAGGTACTCAGTTTCAATCTGACTTGACCCCTCCAATTATTATTATTTAATTATTACATAAATATTTGAAAACACTGTATTACCATTAATTGTTATCCAGTATGGGTTTTAAGGAAATGTATTTGAACTTGACTGGATGAATAAAATCGTATTTTATTATTGTTTGAAAATTTGTACGATATATATATAAGTGGAGAGTGTGAACTAATGGAAGGCATTAATAATAATAAAGGTGGAGTGACCGGTAAAAGTGAATACTCCATTTCAAGAATCTACTTACTAAAGATAGGCTAATCTACTTAATAGAATCTAGTTATTGTAGTTAACAAAAAATGAATGCAGTTAATAAAACACCTTTATTTTATGTTAAAAAATTACTAAATACTAGTTTGTCTAACAAATTTATTTAAAATCTGTTCTGAAAATGTGTTATAGACGCGCATAAGAAAGTTTTCATTTGAAAAATTGTAATAAAAATATATACCTAATCGTTATGTTGTATTATATTTGTATAATGTTGAATTATATAGTAAGATTCATCGAAACATAAATAAATTAATATACTTTTTTAATTGATAAAAAATATTGAGTAATAACAATTCAACATACAATAAATAAAGTAATATATCCTATGTAAAATTATTATATTACACCTGTTGTACAACATGACCTATAATATAAAATCAGCTGATGTATAAAATCATATCTTATCAGTTAAATATGAAGTGCTCCGTTACGGTTGAGATGTTTCTCCCGAGCAAAACTTTGCCATAGTCAACCAAAAGCAGTATTCACTTCAAAAAGGTTTATACAAAAATAAAGAAAAGTAGTTTGCATCAGGACGAAAGCTTCAAGTCGAGAGAATTGGAAAAACTGAAATCCCTAAAGTAATAAACCCTATAAAATAACAGAAACAGGGGTGATGAAGAGAGAATCCGAAAGACAAATCTATATCGCAAATGCTCTATGTCTAGCGCAAGCAACCTCCAAAATTTGTCCCCCTTAATTTCATGAACTACTTATACCCTCCTCCTAAACAAGAAGGTGGCACTAAGTCTAGATATTTTTGGCTAATTACTTTGCAAAGAAGAGAAAACTATTAATATCACAAAATAGAAAGTGGTTAATTTTTAAAAAAAATGTAGTTTACGATCATTATTAGAATTAAAATTGTAATATAAATTTGCTCGCACAAAAATAATGGGGACGCAGCTTTCGTAATGAAGCTTTTTGCTCCTCCGCAGAGAGAAATGTTGCAAGTGGCATTATGAGTAAGCTGTACAGCACTAATGTGTATTTACGTGACTTAGTGATCACTGCTTAAGTACGAGGACGAGGAACTTACTGTGCCGTGTTTGCTGATGTCATTGTTAGCAGGAAATGGAAGATTAAACGCGATAATAATGCTAATAACACGAGTTATCTTGGTATAGCTACAGATTTAACTACTGTACTTTAATTACATATTGAAAAGGCATCTTCATCACATTCACGGTGAGTTTTCTTTCATTGTTAAAAAACAGTATATTCTGGGATCCGCAGGAAATGTTAAATACGACCGTTTTGCAATCAAAGTTTCTCATTTTGATTTTGTTTTACCGAAATCCTAATTAAAAAGAGATAGAGTAACTGGGTGTTATAGTGAAAATGTATATTTTTTTACCATCAGTCGAATTAAAGAGATAAGCGTAGCGGTGTTACAGTGAATGAAAGTTTGTTGAATTTCCTTAACCGGCATCCGGATTAAACAGAGACGGAGCAGCGATCTTACAGTGAAATGCTTTTACCGGAATCCGGATAAAAGACAGATTCTTTTACATGGTTTTACAGCGAACAATTTTGTGTAAATAAAACTACTTGTTTTGCGAGTCAATTATGTCACTAGTTAAATGAAATTAATGCCAACGTTTCTATAACATTTTCGTTCTTAAGGTAAAATTACACTTACTGAATATAGAGTATAACTGTACTACCAATTTATATTATTGTTCTCATAGGCTATACAATTTATAGGCCTAATGATGAATACGAAAATGTTATCGAAACGTTGTCATTCAAAAATGGAATATTTGACTCACAAATAGGTCATTTTATTTACATACAATTGCTGCGAGTGTCACTTAAATAATAAACACTTCTTATTTTTGTTCTGTTTTATCAGAATTAAAGAAAGAATGACTACAGGGTTTTATAACAAAGATTTATTATTTGTATTTTATTTTACCTGCATCCGTTTAAAAGAGAGACCGAGTATTTGAAGGTGTATTATTTGTTTTTTTTTGTTTTACCAGCATCCAGATTAAAGAGAGACTGAATAACAGTTTTACAATAAAAATTTGTATTTTGTTTTGCCGGATCAAAGAGAGGCTGAGTAAGAGGTTTAATAATGAAGAGTTCTAATGTTCTTTTGTTTGCACTAAATCCACCCGAAAACTACCACATAAGACAATTTTTAGAAACTCGTTCAAAGAAGCTAAAGAAATCTAGCATCCGGTCAGTCTTTCCATCACTGTATTCCCTATAGACTCTAAATCCGGTTTTACTTTTAGAGGTAATTTCTGCGCCACCTAACGGCCGCATCCTTAACTGTGTAATTGTGTAAAAACTAAACAAACAACACGTTTGATTCAACGTAAGTAAAGTTTACACCAAAATACATCTTACAAATTTCACTTTGTGTTAAATAAAAAAAACTCAATAAAAACCGTAATTTTAGTTAGTTATAAGGGCAACAATGATTAAGAATAATTTAATGTAGCATTAACTCACCATGGTCCTGTTTGGCTGTTGTGTGTTGACGCACTGCTCTGGCACAGACCTGACGTTATCTCGAGTGAAGGCCGAAGGAGGGAGCAACTGTTTGAAGTAATGACTTGCTATATGATATTACTTATTAGCCGAATAACCGAGGTCATTTCGAATTGCTTTATAATAAAGGGTTCTGCTTCAATCCTGATGCTGGCTTGTCGTCGACACGCCTCTAGGGAATATTACGGAACTACTCAATATGTTTTAGTGTAGGACAAATCTTGTCAATGTTTTAATTTTATTTATTATACTACATTTTGTGTATGTTTATGTTACCATCGTCTGAGGGTAGTTCGTATCTATACGGATAATTTACAGAGCCGTGTTCTATGTTGGGTATAAATATAAATTAACTATATAAAATGAACTATTATAAATTAATTCTTCCCCAGCAGGAGATATGTTGTTATTGTCGTTCGATAAAAATAGATGTATTTAACAAAACGCGTAAGTCTTAGTATTTGTGAAGTTTGTCCTTTGCCTATACTTAATTTAATCACATTCATATACGGTGAGATAATTGTCAATATTTGTGTGAATTTGCCATACCTTTCGGATATTATTTTACAAGGACGTGCAATAGAAGGTATGTGTACTACGAGACACGACTCCGCACACCAGTTGCCATGATTTCTCTATAGAATACTATGCTAGTACAATCTGTATTCGGTTTCTTTCCAATTCTTTATAGGCGAAAATAAATTATTCCAGCGGATTCTCCAAGAATTACAAAAGAAAAAAAAACAATTTCAAAATAAAAGTATTGGTTGGCAAAAATGTAAAACATATGTGTGTATGTGTTTTATTTACCTTATAGAACCTTACATATACCAAAAATATTTGAAACGTCTTAACCTTGTAGCCTACTTTTATATTCTAACAAATAATTTTAGTCTTGCGAGTAAAATTTCGTAGTAGACCTTTCCATGATTCGGGTTTTATCTGAGGAAAGCACTTTTTGCACACAAACGGGTTCGTCGAACTTGGCCTTGGTTCTCTCTAAAACCAGTTTCAAGACATCAAATAGTTAATACAAATTCTTCTAAATCATCTAATGCAAGGAAATTCAAATGATTGAGCAACTTCTCATTTAAATAATACAAATCAAGGAATTAAAGACAAAAAAAGCATTATTTACAAATTTTGCTGCCACATAGTTTTCATTTATTCTCTTGATAACTAAATCACTAAAATTCCTTGGTTGTTTTCTTTCAAAAATAGTGTATGATTTTTAATATAACTTCCATAAATTACATAGAGCCTTAAACTTAGACTATGTTGTATTACATCAGTATTGCAAAACTTATAACATTAGGTTTTAAGGCGCTACTTCTGAATAAAGAAATAGAAAACTAAAACGCGAATAGGTTTGGTGGTTTGGTTAAATAGCACATAACGCGTTAAGGAAGTAAGGTCTAAGGTACAATACATCTTGACCTAACTTTGCCCTCTCTCCTTAATACCAAAGGAGAATTCATTTTCCAATTTTAATCCTTTTTTTAAACTTTCCAGATCTTTTTCCTGCCCTAAGGTGTAGTGGGTGGGTATTTCTTACAGAAAATGGTCATAACAAGGACTGCCCTTTCTTTCTCTAGTTGTTCATAGCTGATATATTGAGATGCATTCCTCGACAGAGTAGGCCTTTAATAATTCTACCCATCCTTACCCATCTTCCTGTCATAGATAACATGAACATAATAAAGAGTAATTCTACTACTACATACATCGGTTTTATGTATATACAGTAGAGTCTCAAAATTTCGAGTAGCGATAATTCGACCTTCCGTTAAATTCGAGCCTAATTCTATTTGAGCCTATTTTATCTATTTGAAAAAAATGATGAGTCGAGTTTCCAAGAAATGAGTCGAGTTATACGGTATGCAAATTAAATGAGTCGGGATTCTACGGAGTGTTTATAGCCATACGGTATGCAAAGGTAATGGATCGGACTTCCAAGAAATTATCATATAAAGTTCTATAAACTTATTTAGTGCATTTTTATAGTATTAGGGTCAATTGAAACTTCTATTTTTTCTAATATGGAGGAGCATAGTCTATATCCGTTTAATCCGAGCTTTCGGTAAATAGGGTAAATAGCTTTCGGGTATCTGTAAATAGTTTCATTTGTTATTACAAAGGTGTTTATGTTCTTTTCTCTCCTAAATATATTACATTACTGTGACAGCGATATCTGTCTATAATATAATTGAGTGAGGTAAAATTTTGGAGGAGTAATACAGTGTTTCTGTTTTCCGTCTATTCTCTCAACCGTCATGCCCACAGTCCCGACGATGACTGTCAATCGAGTTTTTACTGTATTTCTCTTACTTGACTTCACTCTCCTATTTACTCCAAATTCTTCTGTATCGTACATAAACTTTATCTCCGTAATATCTCCCTTAGTGATATCACTTACTGCTTAATTATCTCCCTCACTGAGTTTCACTTACTACCTTTCCTTAGCGCCTTTAATTTTTTATTTTAATTTAGAACTTGATACCAAAATTAACCTGTCACCCTTTCGAGTCCTGGAATTTGACTGTCTTGTCTTTGCCTTTGGATCGTTTCCGTACGGGTTTCATCCCCCCTTCAAATAAACTACTACTTTGTGGTGAAGGAATCCTTATTCAGTATTTTAATACAGAAAAAGGAAAATGTTATAAAACAGACAGCACACCAGTAAAACAAGAACAATTGAGTTATGTTATACCAGCCCGCACTAGCCAAATAGTTAAGGTTAAAGTGCAAAATATTAATAATGGAGAAGGACTCCTATCATACAAGCACTTAAATGGGTTAGAAATTCCACAGTGCATAGTTTCAGTGCATAAGGGTGAGGCCTATTGCCCTATTGTAAACAATACAGATGAAAATATAAAAATAACAATAAATGCACCACTAGAATTAAAACCTTTAAAATTTACAATGTTCTTGAACCTAATGCAATTGAAATAAACACTAATTTTAATTCTTGAATTTTGTAGTCATTACGTTCGGTGAATCTTATTATAATACTAAAATACTAATTTTAATATGTTAGGTTATAAACAAAAAAAATCAAGAGGAAAAAATTTAGTCTTACCAAAATTCAGAGTAGAACACATGAATTTAGAGGAAAAAGCCGCCATAACAAATTTAATAGAAGAATATGCAGATATATTTTACATTGATGGAAATGATTTGACCTTCACCAATCAAATAAAACATGTTATTAGGACTACAGACGAAATTCCCGTATATTCTAGAAATTATAGATATCCAGATATTTACAAACATGAAATTAATAAACAAACAGAAGACATGCTTAAATAGGGAATCATTAAACCTTCTCATTCTCCATGGTACTCTCCGGTCTGGATTGTACCAAAAAAACAGGGCGCTTCTGGTAATAGGAAATTTCGATTAGTGATAGATTTTAGAGGCTTAAACAAAAAACAATTGATGATAAATTTCCCTTGCCATACATAACTGATATTTAAGACAAATTAGGACGATCTCAGTATTTCACAACTTTAAACCTAGCCTCAGGCTTTTATAAACTAGAGATGGACCCAAGCAACATAGAAAAAACAGCATTTTCAACGGAAACGGGAGCCAAATTAGAATCCTCGTACGATACCTTTGCCCACTATTTTAATGTAAGAAACTTTATGAATCATTTAAACGACATTGATTCCCATTATTATGATGTATTACAAAATTTTGAAATTAACTGCGTGGATAGTAACGGTAGCCTAGATGGTAATGAATATGTAACATATAATGGTAATAAAATTAGAGAATATGATTAAAGTTAATTGTAAATTGGATTCTGAAAAATTGTATATTTTATAAACTTATCTATTGTTGAAAATATTTATTTTAAATTGTATAAATTGAATTCTATGCCTACAAAATATGAAGAAATTTATGTAACAATAATACCAACAGTAAGGTACATGTTAGTATCTAATTCTGTATTTTATGTTTAGACAGCGATTGTAATGGTAAAATAGATTCCAAATAATTTTGCTCATTTGACCTTTTAACGCACCACAAATTGGATTGTAAAACGTCCATCATTAGAAATAATAACGCCAACTGCGAGTATACTGCATTGGAAGTCACGGACAACATAATCAACTGGATCCCAGAAATCAATCATTAGCTGTAGACCTTCCCCAATTAAGAGAACTCCAACAGATGACTAAACTTCGCCACCCCCCGAAGTTTTATTTAGGGATGGAGGAGTTATGGGAACGAATAATGTGAACTTGACTACATATAATGCTTACTAAAGTAGATTCCTGCTTACGCAGATTTTGTATTGTGCAGATGGTAAAACAGCTTTAGCTTTATTGTGTAGCAAACTCTTGAAGAGTACAGTTGTAGACATTCCAACTGAATGCATATCAGTTGAATTTTTGTCAAGCAAAATTAATGTAAAAGTTTTCAAAATTAAATGTTTCTTAATTATTAAACGTTTATAAAAATAAAATTATTTTAAAAAACCTTTCAAGCTTAATAAAACACGTAACTTATATATATATATATATATATATATATATATATATATATATATATATATATATATAGGGGCGTAGCTAGGACATTGATTTGGGAGGGGCACGAGCCTAGCCGGTCAGGAAGTGGAACCTCCCTGGGGAAATTTTAAACATTTGTATCTCTATTAATCATATTTTATGCTATTTTGGCACTTAAAACTACACAATTGTTGGGTCGTCGGGAAGTTGTTTGCTAAAAAAACTAGCTTTGTTTTATATGTTAATAGTTTTTGCTGAAATTAATTGCTTCGTGGAGGGGCAAGTGCCGCCTGCCTGTCTCTTGCTACGTCTCTGCCTTACGTATTCACGTAGCTAGGTATTATTTAATTATAGTTCAATAAGTGAATTCAAGATGATTACAGCAAGCAACTTTATATTTATTTTTGGTTTAGTTTTATGATCAATAACTAAACAAGCAAGGTAAAAATATTGATCTAATGACAGAATAATATAAGGTAAAAATTCTTACTTGGTGATCCAGAAAGGAATAATGAAAAAAAAACAATTTAGAAATAAACATCTAACACAAGTTAAATAAAAACCTTAAAACCCTTCATTTTAACTATAAAAACTAGCACATTGCTTTTAGGGACACTATTTCAATATAAAAAGATATCAACCCCACTATTTCTTGCATTTTATGTGTTGTAACTTTTCGTTTACACTGCCTGATTCTGATTGCCCCCAAATTATACGCAACAGCTGACTATCCAGTTGGTAGAGACCGAATTACAGAAATATAAAAAAATGCTTAACCTATTTGGCAACGTATATATGATAAAGTGTTTGTGTATAATAATAAATTTATTATTATAGTTAATGTATTATTATGTTAATTAAAGAATAAAAATATGGCACAACTCACAAATATAAAAATTTTTATTTCATACGCTTTTCAACGACTAATTTGTCGTCATCCTCAGTGAAGATTCACAAATCAAATTAACTAAAAAAATATTAAACATAACCTATAAAGTTTTAACAAAAGTAAAAATCAGATCTGGGCATTGTCAAATATATAGCGAGCTACTAATATAATTACATTAAACAACATATGATAATTATAAATATTTAATTTTGATGATCCTATTATCAAAAATCAACTAAATCATAATAAATGCGAGTTATAGGCTATATTTAAGCCTAATCTTTGAACAAGTAAGCAATGCAATACAGTTTTAAAGATTATACTGGGTGAATCATATTAAAACTCCAAAAACAGAGGTCAATTAACCTGAACTAAGCAAACACTACGTTTTCGATAATTATATAGCAAAGCAAGTAGTAGATTATTCATCATACTATATATTACGTTAAATGTGATAAATCATGATGCATTTTTGACCTTTATAATTTTATACTTATAATAATTAACCAATTTCCAATTCTGTCAACTAATTAAATGACTGGCAATTTTTTGAATGCACTAATATATTACCTCATCTTTTATGATTTTAAGACTCGTGTACATATGACATAAATAAAGCTGTTCGTAGTAAATATTTTTACTTTTTATCACATTATACCCAAGGTTTAATTACATATTCAAATAATATATACAGTACAGTTTTAGTGTCATGATTTATTATCCTAATAAAGTTATGAGTGTCCTATCTGCGAGTTTTGTTAAAGTATTAACACATAACAGTTTGTATTTATATGACTTATGTAATTTATTTTGTAGTTCATTATTAAAAACTTTTAAACTGTGTCATAAAAATAAAGTAAATGTTTGCTGGGTAAATATCAACTCTGGTTATTTTATAGAACCTTGCATGTTTCATCCACTGTAAACAAGTTAGCTGTTCTTAACTTGACTGATAGTAAACAAAGAAAAAAAATGATGATAAAAAGCCTACTACTAAACCGAAAAAAGAAAAACAGGCTTACATTACTTTGGTTGGGCTAGACAATAAACTCTCTGTAACCACTCAAGAAGGTGCCTTCGTTAAGCGGTTGTAGGGATAGAAAATGAAAATTCATATATATATATATATATATATGTATATATGAGGGAGTGGGTATAGAGGAGGGGCTGCGTGTGAGTAGCAGGAATGTGTGTGTGTGTGTGTGTGTGTGTGTGTGTGTGTGTGTGTGTGTGTGTGTGTGTGTGTGTGTGTGTGTGTGTGTGTGTGTGTGTGTGTGTGTGTGTGTGTGTGTGTGTGTGTGTGTGTGTGTGTGTGTGGGTGGTGTGTATGTGTGTGTGTGTGTGTGTGTGTGTGTGTGTGTGTGTGTGTGTGTGTGTGTGTGTGTGTGTGTGTGTGTGTGTGTGTGTGTGTGTGTGTGTTAAAACATCTGTTTTTCGTGGCAATAGCCCTATATTTGTTATTAGATTATTATTCTAATGCGTTGCCAATTTCCTTTTTTTGGCTTCGTACCACTTTTGTAGGAATTATTGCCAACAGTATACAGAACGAAAACACGTAGAAATGACTAAGGGGAAAGTCGACGAAATGGACTGGCGATAACAGTTCGTGCAGAAATGTGCTCCAGTTTTAATTAAACTAGCGTAAAGACGCCATTAAATTGGCCGTGAGTTTTAAAACGAAAGAAAATTTTATCTAATGACGCGACGCTTGCAGAGCTGCGACAAGCGGCGCGTTTGATTCTTTGTCCCTAACAGTGCTTTCCCACAGACTTCACGGTATTTCACGTTTTAACAGGAAACCCTCGAAACACAATTTCCTAAAGACATAATTAAGCTTTGTTATTTAATTTTATGTAATTAAGCTATGCTAATTAACTAACTTATTTGTATGTCAGATTTCATGAACGAAGATAGGGTTACTTATTTTAAGAGTTATACTGCAAAAAAATATTTTCTCAATTTTTTAGTTTTTATAGTTAAATTTTTGTGCTTCACTAATTTTCAATTTCAATTATTTTTCAAACTGTCTTTTATAATTTTGTTGTTTTTTCTCTAATCGTAAGCACACATAATAACGAAAGAACTACAATAATAACAAGTGTACGATAATACTGTCGAGTTATAGTTATGTAATGGCAGTCAGTCAAGTTGATATCAAAGAGTGTATCGAGGATGTTTTGAGAGGGGGAAGGAACATAAAAGTTGTTTGAACAGGAAAAAAGGAAATTACATTTAATCTAATTAAGAGGCATATTTTTAAATAATAAATAATATTTTAATTTTTTTAAATAGGGTATAGTTATTTACAGTGTTGAAGGACAATTTTAAAAATATAGATTACAATTAATTATTAGTACTGAAATATTTCTACAAAACCAAATTAATGTTTATAAATTTTGATTTGGCAAACCGATCGATGACGTCATGCAGTGCTTACTTTAATATCGTGTCAACAAAACCTGCGTCTCCTTTACCATCCACGATTGCAATGTAGAAAAGCTGGATTCAGCTATACATTGTAGCAGTAAAAATGTGAATTTAAACTCCTTTCATCTTTCTTGTGCTCTTGATAATTAAAACTTTTAAAGTGAAATTATTTCGTTTAAAAGGGATTTTTTGTGTGCTGAAGTTCAGTTCTTAGCGAAGTTCGTCGCCAAATGCGATGTTTTATGAGGGCTGATGTGTATAAAGGAAAGCACTTCATTGATCCAACCTAGTTTTTGTGTCGGCAAAAAGGAATAAAATGGTCATTGGCCTTCAGATATTGCAGGATTGCTTAAGCTTTGCTGAAATAGCTATATCAATCTCATCAACTATTTCACGTTTGCTGAATCTAAGTATAAATACGGTGTTATGACTTCTAGGATTTCTAAGTGTCCCGTAGGGGGTAGACATCTCTCTTTACTCTGGTTGAGATCAGGTATTCACAGGTAAGCGACCCAACCCTGCCCCAATCTTGGTACCGGGGATTAATAATGGCTTCTCCGCAATATTAAATTAGTTATGTCTCCCAATATCACTCTACTTACAAGGAGGTGCAACTGTTAAACATATGAATTTATATCACCAAAAGATAGCAAGACTAATTCAGCTTTACGACTATGCACACGAGATGACTTAAAGTCACCCTATTCCGTGCTACTATCTTTTTCCTGAGCCCATTCTAATTCCGTCAATCCTTTCTTATCCTTCTTCTTACAAAAGGATGTAAATTAGAGACCCCTTTTTTATCCCTACAAGAGAGTTAGTCTTCTTTAGGTGAGAGAACCTGCCACGTGATGCCATAATTTCACGAAAATCCCTTGGAACACTATCTTTTTCCTGAGTCCAACGTAATTCCATAGATCCTATCTTACCATTTGTCTTACAAGGTGATGTAACTGGTCGAGACCTCTTTATGTCCCTAAAATTAGTAGAACTTCTTCAGGAAAGAATAATGCTACATGACACCACAATTTCACCCTATTGTGTAAGAACGCTAAGTTCCTTGTACTGTTATTTTTTTCCTGAACCCCAACTAATTTCATCGATCCTACTTTATCATTCGCCTTACAAAGGATGTAACTGGTAGACACCTCTTTATACCCCTAAAAGAGAGTAGGACTTCTTCAGGTTAGGAGAATGCTACACGACACCACAATTTCACCCTATTCCTTGTACTATTATCTTTTTCCTGAGCCCCACCTAATTTCATCGATCTTACTTTATCATTCGTCTTACAAGGGGAGTAACTTGTAGACAGCTCTTTATGCCGCTGGTAGAAACTCATTCGACCCTGCAAAATTATCTTTACCCAACCAACATTTACAATTCTTTCCTAACCTTCTTTGCTATCTAGTCGACTTTAAACCCATCTCAAATAACTTTAGTTTTCCGGTTTCTTTTGGAGGCTTGAATAGTTTCAGCGTTTCAAGAGGTTCAACTTCCTTTACGCGGTCGTTTCTGTGCAACCAACGTCCACCATAACAATTACTTTATCAGAGATGGGTCATTTTACGCAACTTTCTACGCACGCACGAGTCCATACAGAAGGAAGCAGTGTGTTCGGTTTGATGATATAACATAGGAACGAGTTGTAGAGGAGTGAAAGTCCAGAAGTAGATTAAGGCCTGGGCTTAGTCTGGCCGTCACCGTGACCCAATACGCAACTCTTACAGGTGAGTGTTATCGCTTCAGAATCAAACACTTTTCTAACTGATAATAATTGTTCATTCACTTTTGTTTCAATCATGAAAATGTTTGAATTTTGTTTCAAATATAAAAGAGTGGCTTTAGTATTTAAATCGAAATCTAACAAATTGTTTTAATACTTTTTATCGCTAGGTCTGATTATGTTTTGCACTAATTATTCTCTTAAAATAATTGTTGATAATGTAAGTAAAATTTATTTTTTTAAATGCAGCTCAACTAAATGTATTTAGTTACAGATTCTTGTATTTAAATGTATACAACTAAATATTAGGGCATTATCATTCTTAAAAATTATTAATATTGGAAAAATATTGTACCTGGGTGTCTATAAAGTCCTCCGAAATACTGGAAAAATAATATTTGACGGTTTGCGTGTCGAAAAATCACATTGAACCTTAATTTACGATGCAAAACACACACACACACAAGCGTGCGTGGGAGAAACTTTAAAATTAAGCTTATACCGTGCTACTATATTACAATATACAGTAGTTAGAAAGTATCTGGTAAAATTGGATTTGCTTGGAAACAAGTAACATAGAAAAATAATTTTTTATAGTCAATTAAAAAAAAAAAACATTTTATTTTAGTTACTTATATATAGCCTATATGCCAGAATCACAATATTAAGTGGTAAAATATAAAAAGAATTTTCTAGCGATTTTCCATTTTCCCCTTTATACAATATATGATGTTGGACTATGATTTTTGTTTGTACTATTTATTAGCTTTCTTTTTTCTTTTCTAATTTAAGAAGCTGATAGTGGTCTATAACTTTTAATTATGTCCACCTCTTGTAAAGCTTCACTATTGCAAAGAACCTATCTCTTATAATTTCAAATAGTACAACTTTAAGCAATTTTTAGCTCTGGGAAAGTTAGCTCAGGGCTAAAAGTGCTGGTTTTCAAACATGTAGATCCACAGTTCGAATTCGACCGGATATTAAATTAATGAATAAATATTTGAAAAAACCGTATTAAACTCAATTGTCATCCCCGATAGGTTTAAAAAATTTTATTTGAACTTGATTGGATGAATAAACTTGATTGTCAAGTGGTTATTGTACTCTGAAAAAATTTGTGTTTGGGGGTTCGTGCGAGCGCGCGCGCGCGCGCGTGTGTTTTGTTAAATGTATGATTTTGTTTTTAATTTTTCGAGTGTCAGAGGCACGATTTATTATATTTTTGTGTCCATGAAGACTTTCTACATCTCTAAATAAAATGTTTTCATACGCCGGTGTTGTTCGAGATCCATACAAATATCTTTATTATCACAGCAAAGGTAAACATTAGGCTTCTAATTTGTGTTTTTATTTTAATTATGAAAAGTACATTTAGGCGCTTCTACCAGATTGAACAAAGTTTATCAATGGCTAGAACGTGTAAAAGTTAGAAACCTAAACCAAATATTAGCTCCACTTCTCGCTTTTCCCACTAGCATATGTCTTATTTTATTCTTCGCCAAGGTTTTCGTTCATTTGAGTAATTACATCATTTTCTGACAAAGCTCTTTATTTTCTTTCGGATTTCGAAACCATATTCTCATACTTATCAAACCGAGAGTATACCACTACTTCTGAACAAATTTTGAAAAAGACGAAACATGAATCTATCAACGAAAATGTGACATTGAAAGAGAAAACCAGCAAAAACACAGGGAAAATAAAGAAAATGGAATATGGGCCTTCCGTGGGAAGTAAATCTTTCAAGACGTATAAGATCTAGGGCGCACAATAAATTCTCACCCAGTTATAAGAAAAGTTGCACAAGGGCATAAGCTGATATAAAGAAACCAACCGGGCAAGTTTTGGCACTTTTTGTTGAAAGATTATTAATAATAAAATAAAATTCTGCAGGAAAAGAAACAGGGATTTGGAGATGCCTTCATTTAAAATTATATTAAAAAGACATTATTTATAAAATCTTAATTACTAGATGAAATATTTGCACTAGATATTTTTAAGTTTAAATTTGGAAGTTATTAGTTTGTTCTTTGACCCTGAAGATTGGTTCTTCAGTCATTGATTTTGATCAGCAAATCATCTGAATGTTTCATACCCTTTTCCTTATATTTACTGCAGATTAGTTGTCACTGGTCAGCAAAGTAGGCAACATTGTTGGAAAATTCTTCTATTAAAGCTTAATTCTTGTTCCCTAGTAAGATATTTTAAAAAAACCCTAAATTTTGTTCATATTTGTTTCCCTGAAAAACACTTGAAAAAGGAGAAACACGATTTGCCCACTGAAGTTTATTAGTTTATATTCCGCTTTGACACAGAAGCACCGGGAGTCAATGAGCAAAACAATTAAGAACGTTTAACTAGATTAAAAAACCCGTTGTTTGTAAGACAAGTAGCGGGCAGAGAGGAGAGTTTGTGAGCTGCAGTGGGTCAGTAACACCGGTCCTGCGGCCTTGTTCCTACTCCGTGGCTTCGCTGCATTTCATTACAACCCTACTCCACTGCACTACCCGTTCTCAGGACTCTCATGGTGTTATGACAGTTCTTGGAAAAAACTCAAGCCCGGAATATTAATAGATAGATAAATTTTAATGTTATTTATTCTATCTTCAACTTGGGTTAGTAGTTTAATGTACTCATATACTTTATTGTACTAATTAGTACATTACACCTAACATTTGCATCGATCATGGTAAGACGAAGGTACCATGATCCACCTTCTTTAATTAAGTGGATTGCTGCTTATAAAAATTTCAGGGCTCAGCTCACACCTTCTCTGCTTTAGCACTTACCCTCGAATGAAAGAACTAGGGAATGTAATTTTCAAACTTAATTAAGAAATAATCTGGTTTCATCTAAGCATATTTTATTCGGAATTTATATTTCAGCTATCAGTCGAAGTGTACCTTTTATTTAAGCGATAAACAATTTTTAAAACTGTAAAAGCACCATATTTCAAGAACTTGTCGAAATGTAAAATCTTATTCGTGAAAATAAAATACACCAAAGCGTTTACACAAACATGAGGCCTGACACTCATTACGCTAGCTGGTATTTACCTGGTCTTTTATAGAACTTCCAATAAATAATTAATTCTGAATCAATTAATTTAATCGGAAATAAATTCCCTACAACTTTTGTTTCAAAATTTCGCATTTGTTGTCCATTTTAAAAATGTAGGCCTATTGCGTTCCAAACTGAACTAAATGTGTTTTAGGTCAGTGTTTTTTTAAACAAGTTTTATTGAAAGCCAACTGCTAACAGTCTGCTAGTAACTCTCTATTTTTTACCTCCGAAGCTAATAACATCATATAATTTAATTATGAATTTGCTCCGCTAGAATTTTAATATTCCTTCAGTTTTCAGACAAACCTTTAAATTAGTTGAAATATCTCGATAAGTAGGGCCTACCTAAGAGCTTAATTAAATGTTTAAGCTTATTTTTAACATTTCTTTATTTTCACTTAAATAACAGTTAAATAAGCGTAAGAGTATCATGACTTCTAGAAACACCCTGCATGAAGTTAACAGTCGTTACAAATCCACATTAGTTCAATATGATGTAAATCTCGTGATAACATTTTAATAGAATTCTATGTCAGTTCGTCAGTCGCAAAAAATTGATAATTCAACCTATAAAAATTGATTCTTACACCTAATTTTTTACTTTGTATTAATGGTTATTTATACTCATCAGCTATTGCTGCTTGCTACAAATGAAAAGAATTGCCTCAGGCAGGATACCTGATAATAACCTATTTTAAAAGTTACAGAAACACGAGTATGTTCTCCGTGCTAAGCAAATAACTCGAGAAGATCAGCTGGTCCACAGGACGCCATGTTTTCTCAACAATGCTACTCAACATCATTCTATTGGTGCTTGCCCTTTTGGCCTGTTATGGCCAAAGAACTGCCCGGTTAAGGGCTAGGGATGACAGCGAAGTAGAAAACAATATCATCACTTACGAGCCTTCCAAGGAAGTCTTAAATTACGGTGAGTAGTCAGAAAAGTGTTCACATGAATCGATATGTCATGTCTTGTTACCATACTAGGTGAGCAAAACACCTCATTGTTTCTGCTTTATTTGCGGGTTTCAAATTTTTATCATCAAGCAAATATGACGATTTTTTGCGTCTGTTCACTTTGCCCCTATTCGCTCCTTATGGTTCCTGAATGTCTTAAATTTCGGAAATTATCGAAATTCTAAGTATTAAAATACAATAGGCTTGGGCTAGTTCGTCTTTCGGTAGTTCATGCCGACAAATAAAATAAAAATTTAATATAAAAAGCTTACTTAACGAAAACTAACAGCTCCTTGAACATTCCCACCACAAATGAAAAAAAACAATATTGTAATGAATAATAGAAAATACTATATCATTTGATGGTAGTGCTGTACTGCAATGCGTATATAAGGAAGGGCTCAAGCCCCCCGAAATTTCAAATACCTAACAAAATAGTAGATACACGACCATTTATTATTTTATATGAGCTGAACATATTCTACTACATATTTAGTTTTGTGGATATTTTAAAAATGCATTCTAACATTAAATTAAAACTTTATATGTCATCTTTAGCAAGATATATAGTTAATTATACATAATTATTAATTATAACGACCGTTAATGAATTTTGGGGTACCCCTTGAAATTTTTGTCAACTCCATAGGGCCTGTACGCCACTGCAGTACTGTGTTAGTTTAATGTATCTTGTTTTGTGTGCATGCTGTTTATAGCTCATTGTTTTACTTGCAATACAATATCTTTGCCCTGCATTACTTTATTAATTTAATGTATCTTGCTTTGTGTACGTCCTATTTATAACTCATTTTATTTAGCAAAGCAATATGCTTTATAAACAAATTTATCATGTAAGCTATTGTATTTTATACCTTTATCTGCTGAAGTTACTAAGCATACAGTATGATTCATTGCTTTATTAGGATTTTATGACCTTAAGATACAGCATTTCCGTCTTCCGTGTAGTCTGGCTTCTGATAAATTCGGACCGGCCGCCACATCCTAATGTAGCGGCCTAAGGTAGGCTAGCCTACCGAACTAGCTTAAGCCTACTGTAATAAAACAATAAATAAAATATATGTTTAAGAAATTACCTACCTGCTGAATTTATGATTAAGAAAATTTAGGAAAAACTTACTGAGAAAAGACGTTTTCGATAGTACTAAGCTGTTTTATTCGATGTTTCGAAATATCCACGAAAAGAAAAATCACTTTATAATTTGCCAAACGGAAGATTGATAAAATACTGGTCCACGTTGTAAGATAGGAATTATTCACAAATAGCGAAATAAAAGGAAAGTTTGGGCAATGGAGCGGTCAGCTGTCAGCGACACGTAACGTTACGAAGGTCTACGTGCCATTTGGGGAAGTGGATCGGAAGTGGACCGGAGCCAAAGGCCAAAGTTTTTACTGGGTTTTTATAGAAGATAATAATCTATCGTAATAATAAGAAGAAACTACTACAAACTTCATCTTGTTTTCGCTGTTTTATTAAAATTACACTTTTTCTATACATCAATCCTTTATAATAAACAGTAAAACCTATTTACTAAATATCAATTTCTTGAAAATGAATATGAAAAATTTGAAAGCTAAAACCAATCAATATGTAAACACTTCAACATTTTATTAATATCTAGATCATGGGTACCCAAACTGGAGGTGTGAAGGTAAGTCAGGGGGCGTGAAGATAAGTCAGGGGGGCGTGAAGGTAAGTCAGGGGAGCGTGAGACCAGTTGAAAAATAATAAGATAAATTAAATATATTTAATATTATAGGAACAAACTTGGTCTTGCTAAGGACTTAGATTGTGTCCTTACTAAAATACAACCTCAAAAAGGCATTGTTAGTGTAAAAAATGCAAGCTCAAGCATCTCACTAACAGATTTTTCTCTTAGTTCAAATTTACCTTGCAAATTAAAACTCAAAATGTTATACCATGTTTCTTGTGAAAGTATGTATAAATAAATAAACTGTTTTCAATATATATATATATATATATATATATATATATATATATATATATATATATATATAATATTTGTTCTTTTTCTTATTCCGATTCCATTTATTTATAGTGTAAAGTGGAGGGGCGTGGGAGAATTTCGTCTCAAGAGGAGAGGGCGTGGATCCAAAAGGTTTGGGAACCCCTGATCCAGATACTTGTCTACAGTAGCGTCTATTTTTTTTGTTTAAATGAGGACGGCTTACTTGATTCTTTTTCGAAATGTGTTTTTAATAATCGGTGCGTTACAGGCGACAGTTTTGTACAAGTTTTTTGCTCATTTAAACCAAGCTCAGTGCTATCATAATCAAGTGTTTAGATATAATTATATGTTTAAGCTAGTATCTCAAGTTGAAGGTGGGAGCAAATTGTATCAAGGAAAATGTTTTAGTATAATGGAGCCGCTCAATCGCTCACAAGCGAAAGTTTACAATTTTTTATTATGATCGAGCAAACTCAGCTTGATCATAAATTTCTACATAAATTACCATTTCAAGATTGAAATTGTCGACATTTATCTCAAATTGGTTGCTACAGATTGACTGGTAAAAACAGTTGTGAGTTTGTTGAATGATTTCATATTTTTTTCGTGATTATTTTTTATAATTTGATTTTTATTATTTTTTTAAAGAAATAATAATTATTCTTTAACTTGTGGCGAGTACTTAAACATTGGATATTTATTTTTAAACCTCTCATTTTTGAATCAGTTTTATTATAAACTGAAAAATACAGTTGAACTATTTTTCAATTTTGTTTTCCTCTGCACATGCGAGTGATAGTTTCTTCTTGCAGTAACAGGAGCCAATATATCCCCTCCTTTACTCATATCTTTATTCCATTCTCCTTGCCTAACCACTGCCCTACTACTGGCGTGAAACGAATAGACTGATCCCTTACTGGGCAGGCTACTATTTCAGACTTCAGTAGTAAGCCTACGTTTCCATGTACCCTACACCAGAAACGTTTATAATTATCGTAATTATTAATAATCCTTTCTTTGTTCTTCATACGACCATTAAATATCTTTACGCTCAGAATTACAAAATTTAAATTAAACGTACAGACACTAACTTCTAGGCAAACATAACAATTTCGATACTTTTATTTACGACTAGAAAGTTACGAATTTTTAGGTTACAAGGAAACGAGTTTTTGGCGATTATTCTATGACTACGTTCAAAAGATGGTTATGAAAGTAGTTTGTAAAAGAGAAAGTGGTAGGCTTCTAAAGTTTGTTTTTTCCTCATCGGAAGAATTTCTTTGCGAGTTTTAGAAACTATCTACACAACTAAACACAACTTCTTTTACATTAAAACCCAGCGTGTCCTTGTTTTTAGCTTTTACGGGTCATTGTTTTGAAACAAAATATGACACACAATTATTATCATTGATTTTGTTAAAGTGAAACTAATTTGGGATTAAAAACTCTATAGGTTACATAGGCCTAATTATGGTATGTTGATTGTTGTACGTAAATAAAACAACGATTTGGAAACGCGTCAACAATAGTAACTTGCTCTAGTTTTCACTTATTTTTTTTATTTGTGTTACGACGATCATCCCGGCTATGGAGGTTAAGGAAAGGATTGTAAATTAGGCTGTAGTTAAAATTCTTGAAGCATAAAACCCTCCATTCTGCTTCAGGGAGGAGAAGGATAGTTTCATCAGTTTTTATTTCGATCTCATTTTTATTACGGGTATAAGGTTGAATAATGTTTACGAATAATTGAACTGGTGAGAATCAGAGTGGTGTAAATGAAAAATAAATTAAAAAATTGTAAAGTCAATATTTATTATTGTAATGGTTCATTCTGTTTAGTTTGTCAGTCAAGAAAAAGAGGGATTTGGTGGCCTCGAGGTTATGCATCAACTATCACGAGACAATGAATGCAGTTAAGATTATGGAGTTCAGGGCTTTTGGTATTGGACTGAGATTCAGGATGGGCATTTCTTAGGGGAAGGGATATTAGGTGGGATGTATAAGGTTAATTTAGTTGAATGGCTGATTGATTTTTGATGCCTAAGAATTAGAACTTTCGGCTAACAAGGCAATTTAAAACTAGAGTAATGTGACTCAAGATTAACCTAAACAATTTGAACAATTAACTTGAGGCTTAAATTTACCTAAGAACTAGGTACAAATAGACTTCATGCTTCAACTTAACCTAGGTTAAGAGATAGGTGCGAGAAAGAAAAAGGGACACAGGCTACAGATGTCATAGAAACTCCAAGAATACCTTGCGCCATGGCCTAAAGATAAGAGGGGCTTAGTCGAATTACTGAGCCTGGATGTGTAGATAAACTGAACTTGCGACTTTGCTAAAGAGTTTGGTCAATCAGTTCTGCAAGGGTAGGGTCTTTGAAAAAATGTCCAATCAGAAGAGGAATCAGGGAAATTAGTATATGGTTCTCAAAAATTTCAACTGGAGGGATTTCAATTTGAGGCGTTTGGGCATCATATCGCAAATAGATCGTCACTGTTTATTTTGAGTAAAGTTAGTAGTCAATAGTTCACCCATTGGCTACTAGGGGCAGCCTATCATTCTTATAGCAAACTAGACTGTCAACAAGTGGCATAGAAACGTGTATGTTAGTTGACGAAATTGATTATTGTAAGCTTATGTCGTTAAGTGATCCGTGAATGGTTCTGGTGTAACACTTTGGGTTATTACATACTATTACTGGTACGTTGTAATGATAGGAAATATCTAATGCAATTGGTGATATTGACTGCTACTGTGGCAACGCTTTGTAACTCTTCGACTCTCTCCACCACTCCGCCTAATCTAACTTCTCTTTTTCTTGGTATTAGCATGCCTATATTATGTAGTGGTGTTTTTCACTAGTTGGAACATATTGCCTGAGGTTTTTTTGTTTAATTGAAAGTATATTAACAGTGACAATAAAATATGAGTAACAGTGAGAGTTTAGTACATAAAGGTGAACATCCTCTTCGCTCCAATAATTTGGCTGCAAATACACTGGATAAGGTAAGTAAAGTTAAAACTCTAATAGCATTCAGTACAAAGAGATAATTCGAGACATGCTACAGTTTGATATTGTAAACTTCACTCCAACAGAATGAAAAGGAAGACCAGTGCAATGAAAAATGTTCCCATGGTAAAACTCTACTCAAGAACGAGACTAAAAAGAGAACAAAAGGAACATAATATGATTAATATCCTTCTCTCTTGACAATCACCTTTTTTTTTCAAAACGTAACTTCAATAAATGAAAAATAGGATATTGGCTCACTACCAAATGTTGACCCTCAAATGGATGAAGAAGATGAAACTGTGAGCTAAAAGAGACTGAAGCAAATTATAATTCTCTAATTTTTCCAGTAAAGATTTTTGTAGGGTTCTTAAGTTGAACTTTAGATCCTTCTTTCTGTTTAACTTAATAGTTAAACAAAGTTTATCAAGTTTAACAGAGTGCATAGTTAACAAATTAATGTAGAAATTAATTATTTTTTGGTAAGCAACAGAAATATAAAGGTTATAAAAATTGAAAAAGCAAATAATTTGTGTTAACAAAAGATTGGTTTTTTTAGTTTAAAAATATAAGCACACCCTTAAACATCTCCCTTAACTATAAGAAAGTGCCGAAGGAAAACCAAAAAGGACACTTAAAACTTCCTTTAAGGTAACACAGTATGTGTTATCTTTAAGCTTTCCTCAGAATGCAACGCTATGAAAGTATCAATTAAATGGATGAATTGGACTGAGACTGAGAAAGCGATAGAGGTTGTGAGGGAGGCCAGAGTAGTTCGAAATCTGAAGAGTTGTGGGATAAAGTACAATAGATCTCTTTATTTTGTCAAGAAGCTTTCCACAACTGAATAATTTGTTTTGGTAAGATTTATTAATATTTTAGTTAAACTAATCATGTTAAAACATTACACTTTGCAGTTAAAGCTGTTGTAACTAGTTGGGCTCCACTGATATGGATGGCACCAGAAGAAGAGTTCTTCCCAACTAGTGTGGCAGAGTTCTTAAGTAATGTGAATCCTGCTAATGCTTCTGGAGCTCAAGTCGATTATCTACCTCAGGGGCCACTTTCGTACAAATGGTTACTTACAACTAAAGAAGATGTAGGTAGGTGTTTAATATTTTGCTTAGTATATTTTTCAAATTTCATGGATAGGTCATTATATTTCCAGTTAATACATGAGGCCATTCAGAGTTATCTGCAAAAAGAAGTAGATATAATGTGATAAACACATATTTGCATTTATTCATTTACAAATTAAAATTAACAAACTTTTTACAATCGTAAGATCAATAAAACTAAGTAATACTTGACAAAGACTTTGGCAACTGATTTATTTCATTTTTATATATGTTAGTTATAAACATGTTAAAAACAAAAGAAGCCGTTGTAAATGTAAAAGCCATAATTGGTGGGTAAAATTTGAAAATATGCAAACATAACCTGCGTTTACAAACACATTCCAAACCATGGCCAGAACAAGATATTTATCACAGGGACAAGCTTGACTTTTCTACCCTCTCCAGAAACACCAAATGTTAAACAAGAATATGTTTCTTGCTACTCATAACTGAAAAGCAAAAATGTGACATTTACTCTATAACATCTTCCGAACAACTACTGTCCTCCGTGTAAATGCCTGATAAAGCGCCAGTTTTTATATTTTATCACAAACTCCACAGAGGAAAAAAATCACAGCAAAAAACCACTACTTAATAATATTTTTCAGCAGTCTTGTTGTGACTCACAGGTTTGAACAATGCATTAATCTAGTGTGAAACATGTCTCCTGAAAGGTATCAAGTGATACTAAAAGTAGTAATTTAAAAACCTCAAGATCTACAACACAAAAAACTGTAAGTTAAAAAAAAATGATGTAGCACACTATGGGTTAAGCTGTCAAAGAGCCTATATCTCTATTGTTGTCCTGTCCTGTTGCACTTTAAACTCCCTTTTGCATATCAAATCACTCAATATCCCCTGTTTGACTACTGTGTCACACATGCCCTGTTCTAATATGTATCGGCATTAAACGTAGACTCAGTATAAAAATGGTATATGTGTAAATGGTTCAGTTCAAAATTTAGTTAACAATTGGATTTTGTACAGTTCAAATTTAGTGTTTTGTTCTTAATATTGTATTACAGTTCTATGGTCTAATTTTTGTTATTCATAGTACTGGTATATAGTGCTGCTTTGATTCTTTGCCGTACGTAAGTAGTGTATATGGTGGTGTTTAAAGTGTACTTAAAAATATATTTAATTCAAATTATCAACTGACAATTATGGAGGCAAAACAAAAACACTAAACGGGTTGTCTAAATCAGCAAAAATAATGTTGGGAACAGATTTAAAAACATAAACATTGTTACAATTTTTAAAAAGGTAGTTGATGATAAGAAACATTAGGATGAAAGTGTATGGTAAACACAAAATATAGCTTTTAACAGCCTAGAACATAACTATAGTATAAAAATGTGCTTTAACAGTGAATTCGTCTGCTCTAATTGCGACTATTTGAGGGTTTTACAGAATCAACAACTCACAAAACCCAAATGTGATTGTGATGAAAATGTTAAACAATTATCTCAAGCAAGAACTTTTTTTTCTGACTAGCAAGCTATAGTTCTAACAGTCTTTATTCTGCAAACAAGAGTTAGATACTGTAATGACCCAAGAAATGCCAATCACATTTTTCAAAAGTATCCACTCTTCCACTGAGTGTCTGTAGCAGCCGCTATACTGCTAGTGATGCAATTACTAGTATAACAGTTGAAATGAGATGGGCCTGGCTTTGTTCTTCTCTCTCCGGTGTTGCCATTCAAACACATTCTATATCAGTATTGCTAAATGTTAGTAAACTTCAAGTTTTTTTTATGCATAAAGGCTAATATAAAAAACAACTATTGGGATGTATACATCATTACATTTCATTAATGATTGTTTCAATAAATCATTTATTTTCACTATAATTTACTTGTTTAAAACAATTTTGTGTAGATTTTATAAAAGTTTGAACAATGTTAAGAAAGTCAAAATTACCTTAGTTTTTTCAAAATTCCAAAACCAATTAGGTAAGGGTTACACTTGACTAACAAATTAAAAATCTTGTTTGTTCCATTTTGAGATGAGTTAAAACCAGGCAAATTTTGGAGAGTAAAAGCTTTCATAACTTAGGTTTTTTTGGTACAGGCTATTGTAATATTGCTATACAACTGGTACAACTTAATGCCATAAAAAGAGAAGAAAACAGGGTAAGGACTAGAACAGATAAAAGAGAATGAAACTAAACAAAGACCGATTAAAACATTAGATGTTTAGATATTTACTATCTATTGGCTTTATATACCAATACTGCTTAATATGAGCCTCTGAAGGGAAAATGGGAAATAATCATGATCATAAATATTCAGGTTACTATTGGCTTCAAAATTATATGGAAAATATCTATAAATTTGAATACTGTAAATATCTGGCCCTGAAAAACTGAGATTAGCAAAAGTATAGTTAGCAAAAGCTAAGAAGGAAAAGGGTCTAAACAAAGGTCACATTAAAATTAGAAATTCTGTTAGGATACCTCAAAATTTCTTCACAGATTTTTTGTGTTGCACATCTTGAGGTTTTTGTATAAATTATACTTTTTTTAATAAACTTGGCAAAAAACCACTACTTACTGATTTATTCAACAGACGCTTATCGCACTAGGTCACCGCGTTATTCAATGCTGTGAATCACTGACAAGACTGTTGCTTATGTGTGTTGTGTTGGTGTGAGTCTATGGTGTATTTCTCTTCTGTGGTTTAACTTAACACAGAAGAAAACTACAAGATATATAAACACCATAAATACTATCCACAACACATTTTAAATGACAAAACACACTCACAATTAAATACTATATTTGAGCACATAATTAACAACTACTCTATGAACAATAATACACCACAGACTCACACCAACACAACACACCTGAGCAACAGTCTTGCCAGTGATTCACAGCATTGAATAATGTGCTGACGTAGTGTGAAACGCGTCTGCTAAATAAATCAGTAAGTAGTGGTTTTTGCCAAGTTAATACAAAAAAATATATAATTCTTCACAGATATTCCCAAAAAGTACTATTGGGATAGCAATGACATTATTTGGTAGACAACTAGAGCTTTGTATTTAATATGATCTCTTCATAAATGGATCATTGCTTTAAAATGTTTGTTACTCAATCTCATCCTGGGTTTGCTCTAACTACATTGTATTATAGGAATTATTCTTAGTTTTTAGCATTAGAAATGTATACCTTATAACATATATATTTGTTAGGAAAAGACAAAATAGACACTGTCTTTATATTGATGTATTGTATCAGAAACAAATAAAAGCTGTTTATGTAATAAATTTTTGGCAAAACAATCAATAGATAAAAAGAAATACCTCAATATAGACAAATATATTATACATAATCAGGCTTCTCAGTTATAGGAACAGAATACTAGGTTCAAGATACAATTATACATAACAAAGAAACATAAAAACAACCTCACACTGAAACACACAAGCATGGAAAAATCTCTTCATAATAGAAAACGTAGTTACTACAATACTGTTGTTTTCTAATAAATTGGTTACCAGATCTATTTATATATTGAGTTCATTGTTTACATATATAATGTTTTACACAGAGACAGAAGCCAAAAACTTTTTTCATTTAGCAAATTGATAAAGTTGTCTCAAAACTGTAAAAGATATTCTATTTTTCTTCTGTATATTTTTTGTTACAAAAATTTCAACTTGAAATCAATGACTAAATATATAATAGGTATGTAGGCTTTTACTAACTACTACAATTGTGTATTTCTAATAACTTTAATGTTATATTTGTTCAGTTTTCATTAACAATTAAAATATTTTTATTATTTAAAGTCTAAAGATCCTAATTTGTTTTAGACAAACTACTGCAGAACAAAACTTCTCTGTTGTATGGAAGAAATCCAAGATATTCAACAGTCCCAATCTACGCTTATGTAACACTCTGTGATTCAAGTGCTCGATACTTCTACGTAACATACTGGCTCTTTTTTCCTTATAGTCAAGGAAAGTCAATGTGCACTTTGGGTCCTTTGCCAATACCTTTATTTAGAAGTAGATGCTTGGGGAACCTTCAAGAATTTGGCAACCATGTTGGAGACTGGGAGCATATGAGTTTACAGTTTGAGGTATATAGAATTTAAACAGTAATGTGTTATTTAACTTTATGAAATTAAATTTATAATTTTAAAAACAATGCATTTAGATAAATTGTGTATGATATTTTTTAAAGTAAAGGTAAATTAATAATTAAAAAAATGGCAAGACATCTATAGTGAAGACCTACATAAAGATTCTTTGTATTTGAACATAAAAAACATCTTATGGTTTTATCACATGATAGGAATGTATGAAGAATATCACATTAGATGCAAGAGAAAGTGGGAAAATGAAATTTTCCAGAGCTAGTAAATGGGAGGAATGGCTTATACGTCATTTCTGAGGTAGGGAAGTAGGGTTTCGGTAGAATGACCCTTTTGACTCTTCAACATAAAGAGATTTAAAGACAACATCAAGATACAGAATATTACTTAAGTTTGTTATGTGGTATCATGATTCAAAACTTTTGTTTTAACAGTAATGTCAATTATTGTATCCACATATGGTGGGCTACTTTCATGAAATAGTCTTCCTCTCTATTAAAGGCATAATGGTAACTATATACAATCATTCCACAAAAAATAGGTTAACAGAGACAATAAATTAATACAATACATGGAATGAATGAATTGTATTAGCAATAACCAAGAAACAATAGATCAAAACTGTTTTTGTGACTAACTTATTTGCTAACACTGAGAATATTTTTTGAAATTTGTAGTCCATTATGTTCGATCAAACTTAATTAATCACTTTTACATTAGATGATGAAGATCGAAAAGGAGCAATCAAAAACGTTCTGTCTCACTAATTTAAAAGTGATTAATTAACTGAGAATAGGTTACCATTACCAGAGAAATGTTTATCTATTTTTTTTTTTATTTTTTTTAATTATTAAAACTTGGAGGGACCTTATAGGTGTAGAGCACTTAGCTGCAGAAATGATTATCTATAGTACTATATAAAAATCTAATGGTGTTTGTGTGTGTATGTATGTAATAATCACGTAAAAACTACTGGACCCATTGAGCTGAAATTTTACATGGTCATTCTTATGGTCCCTAATTAAGACATAAGCCTATTTTTATTAGAAATTCTGTCAGGGTACCGCCCCTGGCCTTGAAAACTCCCTCAACACTCAATTATCTATATTCCATTATGTACTTGACTTGGCTTAACCAGCTGATAATCACCTGTAAAAGTCACTTTTAAACACATTTAAACAACTGATAATAATTGCTTGTTATTTATCTTTCGATGTTAGTTATACTCTACCAATGTTATGATATAGCAGAAGCTTTTCCTTCTCTTGGTTTTTCAAAACAATAATCGGTAAATTTATAGCTTGATATATTTGTTTGGATTTAATCTATACTATTATACAAAAATCTAATGGTGTCTGTGTGTGTTATTAAATCACGTAAAAACTACTGGACCCATTGAGTTAAAATTTTAAATGGACATTCTTAGATTCCCTGGTTAACACATAGGTTTATTTAGAAATTCGATCAACTGAGCTTGAAAATTCCCTTAACACACAATTATCTATACTCCATTATATACTTGGCTTAATCAGCTGATAGTAAATTTGTTTGTAATCACCTGTAATAGTTACTTTTAAACCCAATGGAACAGGTGATAGTAAATGTTGGTTGTTATTCATTGTTAAAGGTTAGTTATACTTTACAAATGTCATGGTACCAGGAAATGCTTTTCCTTCTCTTAGTTTTTCAAGACAATAATCGGCAAGTTTACAAAGTATAGTTTAACACTTATACCGAAACATCTTTTTTATAACACTAACGGAAAGACCTGGTCTCAGAGACCGCTATTTTACCCTTTGCGTTTACATTGAGAATTTAAGGTGCAATAACATACAGATATCTTTAGAAATGGTTTATTATGTCAATGGCATTGACTTTTCACAAAATAAAATACATTTATAATGAATATAAACCTATATATTGACGAAATAAACAAAAATATCGAATAATAAAAATCGCAAGTATACTCTTTAAAATATAAATAAAGGATTTTTTAAATCTTAAAATGTAAAAAAAGATTACAAATACTATAATATATTCTAAAAGTTAAAAGAAAGACTATGAAATCATATGATGTGTTTTTTCAACAAACATAATTGCAAATGGCATAACAAACAAATATGACCTTTTCTCTTAACAAAGTAATTTCACAAAGGTTTTTTTGGCATACACATTTTGAAATCACATCTGCCCTTGAATGGTATTAACATTTCATCTACTGTCGTCGTGGATGAGACACAGTATACATCTTGACAGTTTGATATAAATTTAGAAAAAACTTGTGAAATCGGTGCAGCCTTGTCATCTTTTCTTCTTTCCTTCCTTGTGTTGCAATCATCAAATCTCAGGCAAGACGTAAGGATTTCATAACGCTTTTCAGATATGCAGCAGAGATAAAACAAACAGACCTATAAGAGCGTTTACCTCTTCAATGCAAGTATCCCTGTAATTACTATTGTTTGTTCTATCACTGAGCTGTACCGTACTTTTTGGAGCTTTACATTAGTATTCTCTACTATAATCGACATAATTCTGTCTTCAAACAAAAGCTTCCATGCATATGTTTTTAAGGGATTGTCACCTAATCCCCTTGCACGACATTTTATTCCTGGTAAGCCAGTACGAATAATATTGCGTACTGGGGTTTTGACAAAATTTCTAGTAGGCTTGCTTTTCCAAGCATTGGGAGGGCCATGTTCCTTTTTTTTCCTTCTTTCTATGAAAGACTCAGGCAAGTCGTCACATCCAGTATCTAGTAAAAAATTTGCATAGACTTCCCATAAAAGAAGGTCTTCATCATCATCCAAGTTACCTGGATCACTATCACTACATTCCTGTCCAGACAACACAAAATCGGGATCAGCGTCCAAGTCGTCTATTTCACTACTACTTGGATTGTCAATGACATCACACTCGTCTTCGTAACAGTCCACGAATTATGTCGCTAAAGTCTTTGCGCAAACATTCTGGCGAGCCATTTTAACACTTTAACTAGCAACAATAAATAGTAAAAGGAAATATAATAAAGAATACATCAGCCGAAACACCGGTCTCATATACACCTATATGCGGTAACCGAAACACCTGGTTACCTGTTTAACTTATATACAAATTGATTTACAAGATAATTAATATACACAACTATAGATAGCTGCTGAAATAAGTAGAAAATGGATTTTTAAAATATTATTTTTTAAAGTTAAACAAAAAAATAGTTTGAAGTATGAAACTTTAAAAAAAGTAATGTTTAATTTAGGGTAATGATGAGCCAAAAAAAATGTATGTATCAGCACATGACGCTGGGGCATATTACAAATTTGACAGCATTTTAAGGAAATTTCAATTTGTCAAACAAGAAATACGTAAAGGAATTATGCAGAGACCAACATTTCCAGCAATAGTGCGTTTGTCTGCTCCTGAAGGTCATCCTGTACTATTTGCAGCAAAAGGTTCACATGGACTCTGGACAGCCCCAGGTGACTTTTATTTTTACAAACTAATTGACTATTGTGTCCTCATAATAAAATGTTTTTATCTCTTGTATATAGTAATGAATTATTAGATATAGTAGGACTGTAGAAACATCACAAATAATACTTCAATAACAAACAGATTTAATTTATTATATCTGTTGAAGTTTAATCATTTAAAGTCTCCTTACTCCATCGTCAAGACTAAAAACAGAAACAAATTATTGTACAGATAACCAACAATTAACAAAGTAATTGATGACTTACCAAATATAATTCACTTAAACTTGTTAGGCAAATTGTTTAATAGTTTTAACAATCACTGATTTCATAGACAATATGATCTATATAAGAAGAGCAAATTTTGTATGCTTTTGTTAATAAAAGACAACATAAAAACACAACTCTGCTTTTCTTAATAACAAACTATTGGTATATTTTACAACATAAACTATATCAAAATAAATTAATAAGGTAATGTAGTCTTAGTTCCTATGTTTATTAACCTTTCGCCTGGTTTACTAATATTAATAATAACTGATTTATTTGGCGCTAAACAAATTAATGTTATGTGTATTTTTAACAAATTAAATTTAGTCACAAATTATTAGAATTTTTGGACTTGACAAAAAATTCACTGACAACCTATTTAATATAGCTTTAATGACACTAAAATTTAATAAGTTCAGACTAGTGTCAACAAACAACCTATCTACAATTTTTTCAAGTTCATAAGCAATTCACATACACTAGAATAGAAACTGATGCCCTGACAGCTAGCTTAATGTCAGTGGTAAGGCAACAGAAAAGAATCTTTTTACAATTAACAATTGTTTAAACTATAATTAATTAAAACATAACTAAGTGAATACTTATGAACTTACGTGCAGACGAGTTTTGAAACAATTGTTTCTTTTAGAAACTAAGCCCGAAGCTTTTACAGCAAGTAAACTCTAAGTGTACTCCAAGTAGTCACTTAGTTATGTATTAATTAATTCTAGAATAATCAGTGAATACAAGATGATTACAAAAAGCAACAATTGTTTAGTTTAAGTCTAATACTGCCTTGACCAGAAATATATAACTAATTGAATATATCTGTATATGTGAAGTTACTATATGATGTTTTGTAATTTATAAATTTTTTTTATGCCTATTCCCTGAATCTACTTTGTTGGCTTTAAGAATTTCATTGAAAAATATTAATTTGCAATTAGTTGAATTATTCTTAAATAGAATTTGAGTGAGATTGGTTAATCTTCAGCTTTCTCCCTTCTTGGTAGGTCAAATTTTGCTCTTTTGGAAACTTGTAGCTCTTAAAATGTCCTGATTCGACCATTGCCTGCACCCTTGACTCACTCCTCCATTATCCCTTTATCACCTTCATCTTTGGTTCCCAGGACTAGAGTCCTCCACCTCCAACTTTAAGGATTAACCCATGATCGGTCACACTGTTAGGGTAGCCCTAACAAAAATAGTTAGTGTAAACAAAATTTTTATTTTGTAGTAATACAGTTTTGATGAGATAGCTATGTGTTTTTACCCTTATCTGACATCTTTTTTGGTGTCAATCGGATAACTAAGTGTTCTGCAGCGACATGGGGGGGGGGGGGGTAAAGTCTCGTGCAACTGTTCAGTTAGGGCCGTCCTAACAGCACGGCTGTTTGTGACACAGTTTTTAGCAGTACATTAGGTTTTGGGGTCAATCATAATCTAACACTTTTGGTTTTATACATCAAAATAAAAAAATGTCATAAGGTTATCAACATTACATTTAGACGACGAAAGCGAATACAAAACAGAAGATTCATTCAAACCAGAGGTGATTTCGTTCTGCAACCTATCAAAAGAAGAAGTTGATATAATGAAGAAGGAATACTTAGTAAAAAGAGTGGGCAACAGAGATGGCCAATGACTATATTCAATGGGTTATTGAACTTCAACACAATCAACGATCATATATAAGGAAAACACTGGGACAAAAATGCTAGAAAAATATTCGATCGCTGAATTAGCAAAGGCAATTGCCTCATCTTTTGAAAAGAGTTTCAATTAAAAATTTGTCCATACCATTCAAGAAAAGTATAAAAAATATAACTGGCAAAGACTGTCATATCTGAAATCAAAATCAATGTAAGTTGTTACCAAATTATAATTTTTCCTAGTATAAATTGTTATTTAAAAATTTATTGATAAAATCACTTCATGCAACTTTAATCACTTAATTACTACTTATTTAAATACTAATTGTTTAAAACAAAAGTTACACAGAATTTCGTTCCATTTTAGAAAACCTTGGAGGAAACCTACAATGAGCGTGTACTGACAAATAAGGAAGATCCAGTATACGAAATAAAGGGGTCATGAATGTAATAGACCAATTTGTCAAGACTAGGTCCCAAGTCTCAACTTGCACGATGATGAAAGAAATTAAAATGACACCAATTCCCTTCATCTAAACATTTCCTGTAAATTAATTTGAAATTCTTGAATTTTGTAGTCCATTACGTTTGGTGAAACTTAATTATGTAAAAGTGATTAATTAATTTTAAATATTTTCTTACTGCTAAATTGTTCAAAAAATTTGTAGTTTACATATTTCTTGACAATTTTGTGCCTAAAAATTTAGTTTTAAATGAAAATGTTTTCTATAAAAATTTAGTTTGTAAATGTAAGGCATTCCCTATACACTCAATAATTTACGTTACAAAACAAGGCGCGCCCGATCGCAGGTTAAAGTGCCCTCTCTGTCTCCAAGGACTTAACTCCCCTATCTCGGCATTCAAAACTCAACTCTCTTCCAACAAAATATTGAACAAAACTTTCAGAAATGGTATCGTTATTTCACCAGAATATAAGTAATAACAGTTCATACCTAGTTACAATACAATATATTTGGTTTCTTGATCAATATTTTTATTTTAGGAGGTAAAAAAACATTATTTCCAACCATGTTTTACATAATATCATTTTAACTAAAATGTTTATGACTTATAGTCAATTTTTTTATGTAAAGTTTTAAAAAAGCTAAATAAATTTTAAATTTATAATATTTATAAAATTTTTTTTTATTGTTGTAGACAAATTGTAATGTTAAATTACTAAAATGGTAATAAAAAGAAACCTAAGCAAAGTTTGTTTAATTTTTGGTTAGGTTTTACTCGCAACACACATTTTATTTCTTTAAATAATATCTAGATAGCTATTTTTCCAAACACTTGATAAAAACACTATTTATTTGAAAGAAATATGTTTCTTTCCAAAAAGAATATTTTGTAGTGTGAGCTATTTTGTAAAAGTGATATAGTGGTTTGACCTCACTATAAGAGGAGTGTTTTACTTCAATTATAGACCCTGTTTATAATTCGTAACACCGTGGAATCATTGATTTTTCAAATGTTATATTTATTAAAACAAAGATGATGTTCATCTTAGAAGTTTTTATATCACTGTATATTTTATTGAATCAAAAACTTAGCAAAAAAAAAACAATGACCAACATTGACCAAACCCCTAACTAAACCCAAAACATAAATACCGAAAATATTAGTAACTACTCGTTTTGCTAAGTTTTTATTTAAATTTTTTTTAATGTACAATTAAAAAAATTAATTATATTGTTAGAATTATTTGCATTTTAAAAAGAATTAAGAAGAATGGTTATGTAGTAAATGATTAATTATTTGTATAGTAAATCTTTAATTTCTTTGTTGACGCATTTCAAAATAAATCCATTCTCAAAACTTAAATGGTAGTCTTAAACTAAAATATTTCAATTTTAGGAGAGGCATTAAAATGTATTCAAATGTATAGAAATATTCCTAACAGAAGGGAAGATGATTATATTAAGAATTTCAAACCCTTAATTAGCTTAAATGCCATTGTAGTTCTTAATTTAAATAACTGTCATCATTTTATTGGTTAAATTTAAACAGCAGTAGTTTCTAGAATATCCTATTATTCTGTTTATTCAAAAAAATTAAAATACTTGCAGGAAAACACAAGTACGTCAGACTGCCACGTCTTTATGATGAGAGCGGTTATGGTGTACCTTGGGAGACATGGAAGTCAGTTGAAGTTTTAATTGCTGGATCTATATTACCGAGCTGGTTTAACTTCTGGGGCAGATGGGGCAATGCTAGGAGGAAATGTCACTTTGTGGATAAAGTCGGAATTCATCTATGTCATCAAACTGATGGCCCTACAGGAATACCCTTGAAGAAACGTAACTTTCGTTGTCCAAAAAATACAGATTCAAAATATTTTTAACTATACCTTTTCTTACATATTTAGCACTTTATAATTATTTTCTACTGAGGTTCCAATCTTTTATTATATTTATAATTTTGAATGGTTGTTTATGAATTTAAAAAAATATAAAGTTAGATAACATTTTATATCAAAGTTCTAAAAGAGTTAGTATTTAATAAAAGGTCCATTTAATTCGGTTATATAGAACAGTCAAAGACATAAGACTTAGTTACAAAATACCATATTAATCCAAAATTAAAAATAGACCTGATTGATTTAAAATTCAGATGAGTTAGTAAATATTTAATTTGAGTACAAGTTTTTTTATGTTTGCTTTTGGACTATTGCTTTGAGATCAGACACAATTTGTCTAAATTTGATAGGTTCACATTACCAAGGAAGCTAGTACATTGTAAGCTAGGTTATGTTCTGATCATATTGCACCAGACATAGGATTTCTTCTTAATCTTCATAGTTTATTTTTGACATACTCTCAAATTGCTTATAAGTGTTGAATCAGATACTCTGTACTTGGAGTAGAAAATGTTAGTGGTATACTGGGTAGCAATGATTTAGTTTGCTGTTAAAGGAAGACACTGATGAAGCAACGGAGCGATCAAAAACATTCTGTCTCAGTAAGATTTTACAAAATATAAAGTTCGGAAAGTCATAAACTAATGTAAAAATGATTAGTTAAAGAATAGTTACTCAAATCCAATTTAAAATCTTTGAATCCTTGACAATTGTATAAGTTCAAATCAGGATTTCTTATGGTTCACAATTTATTCATAATTAAACATACAATTTTACAACTTATTTCATTGCCCAAAATTAAAAGTATTTCCTATTCATCTATTACACTTTTCTTATTTCCTCTTTCTTTTTGGGAATAATCAATCACTCTAGAACTGATAAACCTTAACACTAAAGGTTTAAACTTGAACTGGGGGACTTACACAAATTGCATAACTATCTAAAATATTTTGTCAGGATGTCACTATCCGTGTTACAAAACTAAGTTTTTATATCATAATTTAAACTACTTATCTTCTGAAAAATTTTTATTGCAACTGAAATAGTTTCAAATTTCAATTTATATATTTCAAAAATATTTATACAAACTTTTTTAAAAAATACCAACAATAAAAATTGTATAGAAAAATATATAGCTTTAGTAAAAATCTTTTTTTCTTTCAAAAAGATTATTTTTTTAATGTGAGCTATTGTGTACAAAAGTTACATTTTTTTAAAAGTTTTTTTGTTACAATCATCTCCGTGTTACATTCACTGAATAAATCATAATTAATTATTTGAGTAAAAAATCAACTCAAATACACTTAAAAGTGAAAACTATTAACTTACTTGCTGAGACGTTTTAAAATAATTGTTTCATTGACAAAAATAATTCACTACTACTTGTTTCTTTAGTAAATAATTTGATTTTTTAAAAAACTTATTGATAATAAGTTTTTCATTCTTCACATTTCTGAGTTTCTATTTCCTTATTTTTCTGCAGTTAACTAAAAAAAATATTTTTAATTAAAAAATTAAAACTATTGGTTTTACATATCTACACTTGAAATGCATTTAATCTAGTTTCCCCTTTTTTTTGTAAGTTTCATCACTACACCAACCCTTTTACTCTTTTTCTCCCAAAACTCAATAAAAAATTTTTGTTAAAAAAAATTTTAATACATTTTTTTTTTTTACTGTCGTCTTATTTTTATCTCATAATCAGTATACCACAGAATAGAATATTTAGCACTGAATAATTAGATGTTTAAAAGAACAATGGAAAACTGGTCTATCTCTATAGTTGTTTTAAACTGTAATTGTTTCTAAACTATAATTAACTTTTTAATAAACCAATATTATTAGATTTAATTAATTTTCAATTGTAAATAAATATTGTAAAATACTGACCATATTGTAAAATCATATTGAAATAATTATAACTTTAGAAACATACAATTAAACTATTGTAAGGTATGATCAATTTCTCTACATAACTAGTCATGTAATGTTTAAACAATAGAACAAAAAATGTTAAAAAAATAATAAATTTTACATTGTTAACTGATTGTCTATATTCATTTTATATACCAAACAAATTTTGATTGTTTCTGATTTTTTTGGACTGCTAAAATCCTGAACTAATATTTTGCATCTGTCCTTATACGTAAGTATACTTTTATAAATAGTAGTGACTTGTGCAGTATTTCAAGAAACCTATGGCAAATGTAAGTAGTAATTTTTTACTCATGTAAACATCCAAAGGGAGATAACTTCAATTTTCCTAAATTTAGATGAAAAATCAGATTATTTTTGTACGTAGTGTAAGTAGTTCTTTTATTATGATATTATGAATGAAGTTTTTAAAATGTAATTTTTCTAAAAATATTTCAATCAAGGTAGGTTAGTAACTTTTCTAATTTATTTTAAGATAAATAAATTTTCTAGAGCTTTCCCTTTTTTTATAACAAGTTTAATGTATCATAAAAAACACTTTCTTAACAATTATAAGTTTTATTAATAAATTACAATTTTTTTTCTTTTTTTAAAGTTTTACAAATTTACTATAAGTTTTTTCTTTTATTACAAGTCTTATTATTCTAAAATGGTATTTCTCTTTTGGGCAGCAACAGTTTTTAAAATTTCAAAATGTATTAATGGATCTAGCCTAGATACTTAAGTGTTTTAGATTGCAGATTCCACTTTTTCAGCCTTTTATCAAATATTTAATAATATCTTTTTTTAAATAAATAGTTTTAATTTATTTTCTTGTAAGTATTCCGTAGTGTTAATTCAATTTCAGACCAACACTCCCGCACTAAGTTGTTACCGGCTTTATGGATGCTGTATTCACTGCTTTTTGTACATTTCATGCTCTTAACACGTTCACTGCCACAATGTATTAGAAAAAACATTCCCCCCAGGCCGTGGCAGTTGAATATCAATAATGATTATTTGATCATAGTTGAGGGTATTTTCAAACATAAAATACAATATAAATGTAAAATAATGGAACAAATGGTGAGTGTACCGGCGCTACTCATGGCCCATGAACAATGCTTTGACGATTCCGGTGCCATGAGTATCACCGACAACTCTCATTTTGAAACATATTTTCACCATTCATTTTCACTATAATTGCAGAATTCACTATATTGTCAGCAAAATTTAAAAATCTGAGAAGTATCTGAAATCTGTTCCTACTCGTGATTTTTGGAACTAAACAATTACTATAAAGTAATGATTGATTCCAGTAATTAGAAATTTTGGGATACTTGGACTATCCCTATCTATAGAATGATTCCAAAGAACTTCCACAATTCTTCAAATGATGTATTAACCCACTTACTACATCAAGTAGACCGTCTTTGTCTGTTATGTTCAAGAAAATTCTTTGCATTCCGATTAGTTTCAATAACAATCAGTTCTAAAATTTCTTTATCGAAGAAACGCCTATATATATCACTGATCTTCAAATCTTCTTTATTTTGTGGATAAGTGTTATGATAAAAATATATTTCTTGTCCTGTGAACTGGATATGGAATGGGATTTTTGTGACATATACTTCTTGCCACTTATTATTAGTCACTTCCGATGCTAGAGGTAGATTATCGGTCTGGTCTAACAGATTAACATCTTGATCGTTTGATAATACTGCAATCTCGTCAGACTCGAAATCTGAATCATCGGATGAAGGTCTTGAAATCGTCCTCATCGTTGAGAAAAATACGTAAAACTTCGTCAGACAATTTCTTCTGTTTTGAGATATTTGAGTATAAACCACTGGGGCCTGGATTATCCATTGTGACAAATTATTTGATTATCTAATGATTGATTAATTAATTAATGATTAATCATTCAAATATAAATTAGAAAAAAGAGATCATTCAAAATACTACGTACCTTATTTTAGGTCAGCCGTTATGGCAATTATAAACGAACTTACTAATACATTTTCAAGTCTTTTTCTATTAACAATTTTTACAGATCTCAATCACAAACAAAAAAATAATCTATAAAATATTATATGAAGTAATTATGACTGATCAATTACAAACAAAAACAGTCTTACACGATTCAAACAGAGCGTTTCAGCTGTGTAAACTGAAGTAGAACACGAATGCTGCGTGGACGGAAATGTTTAAATTTGAAGTACTGTAAAGTCACGATAGATGGCGCTGATAGTATTGAAAATATAATAGGGATTCTCTACAGGCCATGATCTATGTCATCATATAAGTTTCAATACAAATTGAGTAAACAGCGTGGCTACACGCGGCCTAGGAAAAATGTCTGCATGAGTAGCCACCGTGTTTACTCATGGCCTGTAGAGAACGGGAGGCTGAGTAGTGCCGGCGCATCTCGTGGCAGTCAACGTGTTAATAACTAGATTTTAATTTCTTCGCAGGTGACTGCATTTAAATATTATATCTCCATTTAAATTGTCAGCTGTTCTATTCACAATGCCGTCTGCAGCTGTTCTATTTAATATGCTAGTCCATCCAGTTTTGGTCAACTTGTTTGAATCTTAACATGGTTTCACTTTTCTTAACACTTAAAAGCTTTTATTTTTATTTACATTGTTTTAGTGTTCTTTTTAAACTGTTACACATTAAATTGTTTGTTTTACAGTGGTTATTGATCTAAACTTGATTAAATATTACGATTTTGCCAATTTAGGTTATGTTTACATTTTTCTCTTTTTTTCATAATTGGTTATTTTATGGTTTGAATTTACTTACATATTTATATTATATTATATATAGTGCCTTTCTTACTTGCTATTTTCAAAATGTTACAGTAGATGGATACAGAACACCAAACCATTTATAATTTTTCTAAATTGTTTATACTTTTCCAGTAATTTGTTTATGTAAAAAAGAAGTTTTCTATTATTTTTTTTTAATGCTGACCTCTGAAGGATTAATCTTCAACTATCAGCACTGAGATACTATTTTACAGATAGTATATTTGATATTTAAGGACTAATCTGTTACAGGGCAACACTTTAAAATTCATAAAAACTGAAAATTTCCATTATTAGCCTAAACAATATTTATTTATCAATAATAAATATTTAAAAATGTAATATTTATTTCAATTTGACAAATTTTGAAGGATTTTACAGCCAAAATTATTCCTTTTTATAGGACAAGTACTCAAAGCCTAAAAAAAATATCTTAAAAAAAATATATAGATGAAGATGTTGGTCTTTCATTTAGCATAAGAAACATTTTATGACCATAATTAGATGCAGATATATAGCAGTTTTAAATCTATTATAGTTTTTTGTTGTAATCATCTTGAATTCACTGATTTAACTATAGTTAAATAATACTTAATTAAGTGAAAACATAGGGCTTATTTGCAGACGCGTTCCGAGACAATGTTTCCTTTTACGTTTTTTAACGACTGTTTCGAAACACGTCAGCAAGTAAGCCTTACGTTTTCACTTAGTTAATTTAATTACAGATTATCTATTATGTTTGGCGCCAAATTACATAAAATACTTTTGAAAAAATTGTTAAAACAATCAACGCTGAAGTTACCAATGTCTCAGATTTTTTCCGACCTAGTTCTTGATGATTTGGAACTGCATTCTCATAGTAAATTGTTTTACACCTTTATATTATGTCAGTTGTGTTGACAGTGCTACATAAGATTCAAGAGTTATTTTAGACACTTTCAGTAGTTCTGATTCAGAAGGCAGGCTTAAATTTACACGAGAGGGAGAACTGGTTTTTAGAACTTTTCATTATTAGAAAAAATTAGAACTGATTAATATAATAAACAAAAAGTATCATTTACTACTTGCTTACGCCTTTCAAAACGATCGTTCCTTTTTCGAAGCTAACTTTCTACTAGCGGCTTTTGGGTCTTTACAAACGGTATGACAGGGTTGGATTTATGACATTAAGTGAGGTAATGTATTTGAAAAGACTATTGGCTTCAAAGTGTGTGTGGTCATTAAGTATCTTTTCCCTGTCTGTTGCGTAGTGTTTGTAGATTTCATATTTTTCTAAGGTTGTTAGCTTTTTACTCTGTTTTAATGTGTGTAGAATATTTAAATTAGTGTGTATGTCGGTATGGGTGTGTTGGGTGTTATTTAGGTATTTTGCATAGCTGGATTTAGGGTTTGTTTGTTTTGATTGGGTAATGTGTTCATCGAAGCGTATGTAGAATGACCTGCCGGTTTGACCGATGTAATAGTTGGGACAATCGTTGTAAGTTAATTTGTAAATACCTGAGAGTTTGCATATGTCAGTTTCGTTTTGAAAAGGTTGTATATGTTTTCTTAGCGCGTTTGTTGTTTTGTAGGATATTTGGTAATGGAGTTTTTTAAATGTGGAGGCTATTTTGTGTGTGTTTTTATTGTGTTAGGTGAGGGATATGTATTTGTTATTTTTTGTGTGGCTGTTTGATGGTGTTTATGTTTTATTTTCCTGAGAATGTTGTCTATGAGTGTGTGTTGGTAGCAGTTTTGTTGGGCGATGTATTTTATGGTGTTAAGTTCTTCGTCGTAGTCTTTCTGTAGCATTGGTATGTCTATTAGACGGTGTAACATATGATTAAAAGCAGCGTGTGTTGTGTGAGCGATTAGATGTATTCTGTATGACCATATCTGTAGTTGTTGGTTTTCTGTATATTTTGAAATTATGTCTAGTGTTGTGTTTGGTGATAGTAAGATCTAGAAAGTTTATTCTATTGTTTTCTTATAACTCGAGAGTGAATGTGAGGTTTTCGTGTATGGTATTAATGTAATTATGTAGTTGTTTGATTTGCCTTTTGTTGCCGTTGTATAATATTAAAATGTCATCTGCATATCTATGGTAGTAAATTATTTTATGTATGTGGTTATTGTTCTGTAGAATATATTGTTGTTCGATGTGGCGTAGGAATATTTCTGCTAAGATGCCTGAGATAGGGGAACCCATTGGGAGGTCATCTTTCTGTGTGTAGTATTTGTGTTGATATGTGAAGTAGTTTTGTGATGTGATGAGTTTGGTGAGTGTGATTATTTCATGTGTGAGTTTATGTGACGTGTTGTTTGCTGTGAGCATATTTTGTAGTATGTTCAGAGTTTGTTCTATTGGCACATTAGTGTAAAGGTTTTTTATGTCTGGGTAATGGAGTTTATTAAATGTGGAGGCTATTTTGTGTGTTTTTATTGTGGTAGGTGAGGGATATGTATTTGTTATTTTTTGTGTGGCTGTTTGATGGTGTTTATGTTTTAATTTCCTGAGAATGTAGTCTATGAGTGTGTGTTGGCAGCGTGTTTGTGTTGTGTGGGGTGATTAGACAACTACAGATATGGTATACATAATACATCTAATCACCCCACATAACACAAACACGCTTCTTTTAATCATATGTTACACCGTCTAATAAACATACCAATAATGCTACAGAAAGACTACGACGAAAAACTTAACACCATAAAATACATCGCCCAACAAAACAGCTACCAACACACACTCATAGACAACATTCTCAGGAAAATAAAACATATCAAACAGCTATACAAACAAACCACACAAAAAATAACAAATACATATCCCTCACCTAACACAATAAAAACATACACAAAATAGCCTCCACATTTAAAAAACTCCATTACCAAATATCCTACAAAACAACAAACATGCAAGGAAACATATACAACCTTTTCAAAAAGAAACTGACATATACAAACTCTCAGGTATTTACAAATTAACTTGCAACGATTGTCCCAACTATTACATCGGTCAAACCGGCAGGCCATTCTACACACGCTTCGATGAACACATTACCCAAACAAACCCTAAATCCTGCTACACAAATCACCTAAATAACACCCAACACACACACTAATTTAAATATTCTACACACATTAAAACAGAGTAAAAAACTAACAACCTTAGAAAAATATGAAATCTACAAACACTACGCAACAGACAGGGAAAATATACTTAATGACCACACACTTTCACTTAATAAATCCAACCTGTCATACCGTTTGTAAAGAGCCAAAAGCCGCTAGTAGAAGGTTAGCTTCGAAAAAGGAATGATCGTTTTGAAAGGCGTCAGCAAGTAAGCAATTACGTATTCTCTTAGTTAAGTAGTGTAAAATTAGTTTAATCTGTGAATTCAAGATTACATCAAGAAACTTCAGTATCATTTAGATTTCTATTTTAATTCTGACCACCATAATACACAAAAAAGAGGTATGGTTTCCTCTATAGTTGATAAAGTAATACAATTATCACATGAATGTGTCCATGGGAAAAATATTGAGTTGATTTACAAGTATGTATGACTAAATAATTACTTTTTACACTTTGATATTACTTGTGACCAGACTTTTTGTTAACTAAAGTTTTCTATATTAAATAATTATCCTATTAAATTTCTTAATTTTCACATTAAAAACATACTACTCAAAACTAAATTCTATAGCTCCCAAGGATAGTGACAATATCAAAGATATAAATAAAGCATCATAAATACTGATTCTTTTAATTAAAAAAGATGAGCTTATCCTCGTTTATCATATGTCAAGGTTGTTTTTTAAAATGTCTAAAAAACTTGGTAAACATAATATCTCTACTGTTCCTATTACCTGAAATAATCTATCACACTAGTATAAAAAAGAAAGGTTAAAACTGATACTCTTAATTTAAATAATATTGTGTATAAGATCTTTCAACTCTTTAAAGGTATATACTTTTAAACAGTTTGAGATAGTGAGATCACATTTTCATAAGTTGCTCATTTGATAATTTTTATGTTTATTTGTATTAGAGTGCATATACAATTTTTTCGTTTTTACATAAAAGGCTTTAGATGAAAATAACATTAAAATTATTGAATCAGAAAGTTGTATGTTTACTGTAATTTTTTAGCTCTAGCAATTTTGTAATTAAAAAAAAAAATTTTATGGACCTGAAAGGTAGTGACATTTAGTTGAATGGCCTTGAAACTAAATAATAAAATAAAGCTGATACATACAATTTGGAAAACTACCAGTGTATTCATTCTTCATAAACAATACAAACCTTTAACTATATTGACAGGTGCCAAAAACCCCTTCACTAGCTCCAATCTCCAATCAAGAGTTTTTGTTGATCTAAAATGTTGAACTGATCAACTACATAAGTCGTGTGCTTGAATAGGAAGTCAGAGATTATGGATACTCTTAGAGAAATGGATGAAGTTTGAATAGCCTTCTTTGAAATTATGTACAAGGAATAATAATTTAGATTGTTCTAGCTTATAATACTGGCAAAAGTGGAGGAGAAAGGATCAAGATGAAGACATGTATCATTGGTGAAGAATCAATCTATCCACATATATATAATTTATCACCTATTATTTTAGATTAATGAGATCCATATAAAGATACTTTATTCTTGCCACGTCATAAAATTTTGATGATTTTTCAAGTGTTTACAATACATTCTTGCCACACAATCATATATAATACAGTTAATATATTACACCACCATTACACAAGGTTCGATACATTAACAGCTTCTGCATCCGATATGTCTATATCAGAAGAAATATGTATATATTTCAAGATTGTTTCTTTTTTCATACCAAAGCTAATTTATCAATGAATTTATCTAATATCAACCTTCTCATGCAAGTCAGTCTTTTGACAGTCCTTATCAAGTTTAACAGAAAGTATTTATACTGAACCTCTACCCTTTGTCTCACCTACTGCGATCTCTCAAGGCCAAGTGCACGGTTATGTGGTTTACACTACATGTCATATGAAATGTTTACACTATTTCAGATGTCATGTGAAATAAAAATATATTTTTTTGTTTCCAATTAGTAGTTACAATAGAAAAACTCTAATTATTCGAATGAATTGGGCCGGGTCCCATTTGGATAGTGATTTTCTCCAAAAAAGGTGAATTTTAAGTAATTACTGCATGTATGTTGCAAATGGGAGAAAAACAATATTTTTTATAGTTTTATAAGATACGAAGCTAAAATCTAATTTACAAAGAATCGGGCCTGAAATCTGGTTTCTTATAGAACGTTGTAGCAAAATCCATTTCAAAATGACATCTTCAAATTCTTTGTTTTTTGCTGCCTTCATTGATTTCCTTAAAGAACATTCATCTTCATTTTCAAGCACTGATACAAAATTTTAAAGTGTAGGTAAATTTAAGCCAACTGTTTACTCCTAATTCCTTTATCTGATTGATCTATAATTAATCTGCTAACGATGAAACTCATAATATTTTAGATCATGGTGAAAAATAAAACGTATTTACAAACAAAACAATGAACCAAAAAAATGATGCAAAAAGTACTTCAAAGTAGCAGGTCCATTATAACAAGACACACTGACTGACTAATTAAAACGAATAGCGAGTCAGGCCATGCTGAGCATCTGGTGACGTATAGCTGTCAACTAAACAAAACTTCACTGAGATGGTGACTCAGCATCCAAATAATGTTTGTGGTGCACTTTAATTAGCATCATGGAGAAAAGACCTATAGCACATGTAGGCAGAATCAGTAATTTGGAAACAACAGGATGTTTCCGTAATAATTTTTTTTCTAAAAACCTGAAAGCGATTCGGATAGCTGGAGTTTTACTGTATTAGGTGTATTTAAATTATTTTCTATTCATTCTCATATGAGATTTTAGTTTGGAGAGTTTAAAGGTTTCTGTTCATAGATCAAATTCTCAAATTGTCATTGCACCATTGGTGAATCCGACCAGTGAATATTAGGAAAACTAAAGAAAATAGTTATTGTCGACTGTGTTTGAGATCAATTGTTAGTAGTAAGAGATAGTAAAGGTATATTTTAAATGTCTGTAGATATCAAGGAGCTATCCCGAATTAGCAACAAGTAAGAGGGGATAAAAGGAGAAAGTGAGTAAAAATAATAAAAATTAACCTATACATACAACATAGACATATGTATATCTTGCAAACTGGGCTGTTGCCAATCTGTATGTTCAATTACTATTGTGTTGGGATTGTTTGGAAAGAAATGTTTTACCTAAAGGATTTCGTAATTCACTAATAATAAATTTAGTATTGATACATAAATGATAGATATATTATTTACACCATGATTATACCAGTAAAATTACACAATGAAAAATTAGATTAAAAACATTTTTTTAAAATAATGTGTTTATTGCTTTGCAAACTGAAGAAGTAACTGTACAAGTGTGCGTGTTGGTCGTCCTGTCATGCCTTTCTGCAGGTAAGGAAGGTCATCAGCTGGTCCCATTACTCCTGCAATATCTAAGTGCATCCAGTCTCTTTCAGGTGCAAACTCCTGGAATCAAACCATAATTTTGTTTTAATACAGTTTCTTAAATGTCACTATCATAAAACAAGTAAGAAAATCCACACAATTTCTTATTGGAAATATTAGACACACTAACAAAGGCAGTAATGAATTGAGCAACTAAGCACTATATTTTGGCCCTTTGGAAAGAGTATGCAATTCTCCAAACAACAAATAAATAATTTTAAAACAGTTTGAAAAGAGGGACTTTACCCAAACCTCTGTTTTTAAGGAAGTTAAACCTCATAACTTGATAATTACTAAAATGGTCTGTATAGGGTCTTCTTTCAGATACTCAGCTATTGTCATCAGAACGGCCACACTAAAACTAATGCTCCAAAATTTATAATAAACAAATATATAAAGAATTTTTTTCTATTTTAAAGATAATATAGGCATAATATAAGGCATAGGAGCTTCAGCCACAAACGTGTTAAACAGTTAGTAGCTTTTAATTTGTTTTTTTGACTAATTAACTTACTTTGGTTGTTTTTATTAACTAAAACAGATATATTTTGTATGTATTTGCACATATTAATTGTAGAATGTGACACCTGTAACAAACAATATGAGAAAATAAAACAAAAAGAAGAAAGATACCGGCACAAAGTATAACAGATTATAAAAAAAAGAAATAGTCATGATGAGAATATGAATTTTATCCCTTCTTATGTGGCCAACTGTAATATGCTGTAGAATGACAGAATTTTGTGTAATAAGTATGGAGATCTCAAGCAGGAGCTGGAGAAAAGCAATTTTGGAATCCGCTGTGTTCAAGAACCAGAAGACAGGTACAAACCCAAGCTCTAGGAAGTACACACTGTACAACAAATCACATTTGAGGCGGATATGACGACTGTAGTTTATGATATAATTAGGGTGGGATTAGAATGTGATTGCTGAAATAAAGACCTTGGAAAAAGCCATGTAATTATAGAGACCTAAGGGTGTCTATTATGAATGTCTACATTTTGCAAGAATTTCAATTTAGCCAAAGATGTACAAAATTTATACATTTTCTAAGCTGTGTAAGAGTTGAGCAAACATCTTGCCCAGAAAAGCAGAGGTGTGGTGTCAGAATGGATGTTACTAACAAGTAGTTGGTTGTTCATGATCTGGGAAAGAAAGTACAATACATTCAACTCTTGTAGCTCATGCCGGACTAGGGTTTGGGTCATGACCTTGTAAATGACCATCACATAAGGCAGACTCCAAAACTATTTTTGAAATGAAATTGAGCCATAGCTTAACTTCTATGAGAAAAGAGTGTCAGATTATAAAAAAAAACACTGTTTTTTACAAATATTACTTTACTTACATTTCGATTACATGGTAATCATCTTCAGTACTAAAATAAGGATTTTTGTATTGTGGTTAGTGGGTGTTAGTTATTTAGTTCAAATTAGTCCACAGTGTTAAAAAATTTATTAAATAATTTTGTGCCTAAGAGTTACATCTCTAAACAAACAATTTAAGTGTTTTGTTTTCACACGCGTGACGGCATATGATGATATTATGTGAAGCTACTTTTCTGTTGAATTTCAAACTTGTTCGAACCTGAAGACGTCATTATTTGTTTGTAAAGATATTATTTATTTATTATGAAAAGTACAAAGTTCAAGTTTACTCGGTAATTTAAATTGTCAATATCTCAGAGTGTTAAGTAAAAATATAAAGCATAAATTATACTCACCCTAAGAAAAGCAGCAGCTGTACAGGAACCACCTCCTTTGCCTTTGGCAATGTTGTTCACATCCACCGAAGCAAAGTCTGTAACCAATATGTTCCTTATAAAAATTCCCAAATAATGAGACTATTTTCAAATCTTTTGCAGAAAACTATTGACGTTTTAATATCTTTATCTCTCAACTTATATAGTGGAATCCCGATAATCCGAACTTCGGTAATATGAAATCGAAATTAGGATATTGTTAGGAATTAAAAAAAACAAGAAAGAACAGTGTAATGAACTAAAAAGAACAATGTTATTATGAATTTCTAAACTATATAGGTTATTATGAATTTCTAAACTATATAGGTTTAAAAAAATGTGTTACATTTTTTAAGAGTAGTTTGAAGTGAAATTACTTTAACGTCTCAAAAACAAAGTATTTGGTGGGGTCTAAGCGGAGCGTTTTTCTTACATAGTTTAGCCCTATGTCAAAGATAGCCACAGCGTACGCGTAGGATACTCTCTGCTCAGTGTCTTTGTCTCCTTCAAATTTACTCTCGACTGAGATGTTACCTGATTTTTCTTTCATTCGTTGATCATAGAATTCTCCACTTAAACTCAACGGCCAATTTTGATGCATTTTCACCACTGTCTAAGGGTTTTAACACTCCAAGTTTTTGTTGTAGTGTTTCTGTTTCGAATCTGTTTCACATTAAAAAAACAGATAATAAACAATACAGATTTTAGACGCAAATGCAAGAAGTAGCACGCTAGCAAAAAAGAGTTGTCAAGTCATGTTATTCCTACTTCAGCTAATTAGGGTTGTCAAACATTCGAATAGTTGAGCAGCGCAATCATTCTAGCTAGCGATGAATCATGTTACTAAAACTGCCACCATCAATATGAAGTAAGAATTTAAGTATCCTCATGCTCAAAGTGTTAATTTTCGTGGTTATATTGTATTTTACCATATTTTCAGCGTTTTAGAATACACGTTAGCTTTTTAGTAGTTTTGTACATTGTATTTAATAATTCTGTTTATTTTGGTAATAATTTTGCTTAATCCGAAATGGGTCTGGTCCTGTTTACTTTTGATTATTGTGACTCCACTGTACAACAATATATATAATAATGATTCTATACAGGTATATAAATTTAAACAAAGGGATTTAATCAAAATACTGTAACACAATTCTCAATAAAATGTCTTAAAATAGTAAAACCACAGCATTGATCACTATGTTATGACTTACGCTCTACCTGTACTTAGTACATTGTCAATTAGTCTGAAACTATATAACAAATCAGAACTTCTCTACTAGAGAGGTTGCACAGCTAAATGAAAAACCAAGATTAGCCATGGTCTTTTTTTATTTAATCAAATCATGTATAAAGTAATATTTGATTAAAAACATCCTACTTAACTTTTTTTTCGTCCTTTAAACAACCCGTATAAAAATGTATGCTTAATATATCCTCACTTATTACAATAAAAAATATTTAATTATCATATTAATTACAGAGCACTATTGAATTGTCTGTTTTTCCCGACAAAGCGTGCATATTACACTGTGTACCAGAAATATTATTCATTTTAAATGCCCTACATATACTCCTCCAGCATTATACTTTCTCCTTCCTGTTTCACCAAAGTATTCGAATTTTAAAATCTATCTGGGCACATGGACTGGTGGATTAATTGAAAGTAAAGTTTTTCTATTTCACACAAATTCCAAGAATAAAGCAATTGAAGTTAGGCCAATGTCCCTAAAATTATTACAAGATGGGTTGTAAAATCTTCAGCAAAGGTAGTGAATTTATAAATATTGTAAAAAGAGTAATTATATTACTATACTTCATTGTTCACAAAAAATGTATAGAAGAGTATTCTTCTATGGGAGAATGATAAATCATAAAATAACCAAAAGCATAGAAAAAAAAATATATAAATATATATATATATATATATATATATATATATATATATATATATATATATATATACATATATATATTACATATTTATAAAAAAAAACGCAACGGTTTTATTATTTACTATTGATTTTATTGAATGATATTTAATTTCTTTTTAAAACAAAAACAACTACTCATGAACAATTCATAATTCTTTATTATAACAATTTTTATTTCAACATTTAAACAATACACAGAACAAAAATAAACTTAACAAATTTTAACACAATATACTAAACTCACTTTCTTTGATTTTTAGTTACAAATTTTCATATACCCTAGGCTAATTTTAAGATCTCTTACTATCTCGGGGTTTATAGGCATGGGCTATATTTTTTAATTCTTTTGTTAATTAAATAAATTTTGAAAAACAATATTAAATTTTGAAATAAGTTTTAATAAATATTTTCCTGATGGAAAAACTTTAATTTGGAATAAGCAAAAAGGCGAAACTATTTGAACTGGATTATGATTCTTCCTACTATCTATTAATTAAATCCAAGATATTCTAATGTACAAATTTAAACTTCCCTATTATCTTAAGAGTCCACTAAAGTTTATTTTTTATAGCGCTATATACTTAACTTATCAAATATCGAAATTCTGCAGGTAGCTTACTTAAGATTCCGTTCTCTTCAAATTTCACTTCTTAACACACTTATATTTTTTTAGTTACGTCAAATTATATTTACACTGTATTAACTCTTTCAATTCATTTATCCCTGTTTAATCTTGCCAAGTTTCTTCACAAAACGGTATAATTTTGACGAATTCCTTCCAATGTAAAATTTTGACTGGTCATGGCAGGTCCCATCTCGTAGCGTCACCACGCTATAACCAACTAACGCGTCTTTAGATTTTTAATAATGTTTAAAATATGGCGGCTTCTCCTTCTTCTAAAACACATGTTGCTATAATTTAGTTCGATTCCTTCCCACTAGAGTCGACTGTCTTTGCCCTACTTTCTTCTGTTTCTACAGCTGATGCAATAACGCGATTGTTTTCACCAGTTTTAATTTTGTTAACATACTGTTTCAATTTTCCGATCCTTAACAAACCTTCCAGTGTTTATTTAATTACTATTATTAGTGTGTGAAGTGTCTTTGCGTTTTACTTCTGTAAGAATTCCGAATTGTGTGTGTTTTGGCTGGCTTTATAGAATATAACCTCAAACCACATTCTTTACAATCGCGTTTTTACCTTCCATCTCTCAAGTAATTACTTATGCCCTATGTTACTAATATTTACAATTTTGTTTAAATATAATTATTATTAGATTATCTGGTTTTAATTTATGTGTTAGGGGTTTTGATATAACAAATTTCCTAATCGATTTTACAGTTCAAATACCTTGTTTACAATTCTAGGCTTTTACCTAAATTTAGTTTCAATTTAATCTAATCACTCTTTTAATGAATTTTTTTTTTAATTTTGTGTGGGTTATTTCTAATCTATTTTTCCAATTCTTAAAGAACATTATATAGCCCATTCTATAAATGTTACAATGTCCCCTAATTTAATTTAAATTAAAAAAAATATTCCTACTATCTACATTACACTTTCTTTACATTTTACAAGCTTGATTAAATATACATATTTTTTTTTAAATTAAATTTAAATTAACATTTATTTCCTAATTGTACATTTTATTTAATAACTAATTGAACACATTTTTTATTGAGTAAGTACCTTAACACTTTGGCTAACTTACCGTCCATTGTCTTTACTACTTTTATAATTGTCCACTTAAAAGTCATTTATACATTCATTTGTCCACTTTCGTCCATTTATATTTAATTCTATGATACAATTTTATCTTAACTCTTTAACAATTAACTACTGAGCTGAAACTTCAAGCTACTTGTCTTACATGGTTTATACTAGTTTAAAACTCGCATAATACTATTTAATTAATTTTATATGTTGTTATTTATTATTCTATTTACTATCCCTTTTTTCGCGTCCTCCCAACTATTCATCATAAATTTTTTCAATTAAAAATAATTTTTCTTAACCTTGCCTCAACCTCACTTCAGTTATAAATCTATCAACTCTATCTGAACACAACTATATTAAATTTAACCCCACTTTCATATTATTCTTATTTTTTAAATTTTTTTAAACTCTATTATATTTATATACTTTGTTACATATATATGACGGTAATTCACCTTACCTTCACTTATTCACATAGACATTTATTTTATTTTAACATATTATCGACGACATCAACACCTTAACACCCTTATTCACGTAGACATTTATTTTATATCACTTTATAGTTATATTTCTCGACGTTATTTATATATTTCATTTTATTAAAAATTCCCCTTTTTCCAAATTATATTTCCCCTTTTTATATTGTTATGCTCATCCAGAATATATATATTTTTATCTTTGCAGTGCGCCCCACTTGTACTCATTCCGATTTTATCTCTGCTATCTATTTTTAATTAGGTTATTTAATATATTTTAATTTACTACCCTTAGTCCCTACTCTGTTATGTTTGTCAAATCTTTATCTTTTTTATTTTGTCTTGTTTGAGTTCATCTCCCTTTCCAATCTTACATCCAGTTCAATTATTTTCTTATATCATCTCAGTTTATTTGTATGAAGTTTAACATCTAATATTTTTAAAGGTTGCAATCTTATATCCTCTATTTGATCATATCTATAGCTCCTTCGATTACATAGTCCCTATATCAACGAATATAAATTTTGTTTTATTACTTATTTATCAACGCAGATTCTCCCTTACAATACGACAAAGTTTAAATACACAATTACCATATTTTTATTACAACGATGCTTCAATATTTATTAACATAGATACCTATTTATCTTTATTCATTATTCTCAATATTCGACGAAGTTTCTAATAAATTATCGCAGATATAGTTACCATCCCTTAAAACTTATCTCCTGCTAACATTTTCTTATACACATAATCACCTAGAGTTTATTCATATTGCTTCCTTTACCTATATTTAATATCTCCCTTCCTATTTTATTTTTATTTTCAAATATCCAGTTCTCCTGGATACATGTCATATTACTGCCTGTGTCTATTAATGCCTGTAAACTTGTGTCCTCTATTTAATTTCTATTCCTGGGTTTCTTATTTTCTTAGTTTTCCGACTGACTGTGGGCACCATGCTCTTTTCTTGTCCCCACGCCTGTCCTTGTCGTAACACCGTTTACATCTCCATTGTATCTCTCATCTGCTTCATAAGTTCTATTTTCTCTGTTATTCTCATATTTAAATTCCATCTCCCATTTTCCAAACTCGAGTTGTGCCTCCACATTCATTAACATATCCGTACCTCTGATAATTTTTCTCAATAAGCCTTGTACCACTAAGCATTAAGACGGATATTTAACTCCTCCTATTTCTCCTATTACCATTTTCATTTTAATAAGCTTTTCAATCTTCTTATTTGTTGCGGTTTGAATGGTTAAATTTTTTATTGGCCATATCTCTATTTTTCCTATTTTATTTCTATCTCCTAGCCTTCCCTGCTCTCCTAATATTTTCTCTCTTACATCTTCGACTTTCCTAAAACGCTCATCTGTTATCTTTCTTTCTCCTATCACCTTTAATTTCAACTCTCCTAACTCTTCTGTGTTTTTCTTTGTCATATTTTCTACCTTCTCTATCTCTTTTTTATTAATTTCTACCACATCAGCTATTATTTCTCTTGTTTCCTCAAAATTTTTCTTTATCTTCTCCTCTAATTCTCCATCTTTCTCCTCTAAGTCTCTTCTCACATCCTCTACTACAGCATTATTCTCTGTTCTCCACTGTCGCCTCATATCCTCTATCATTTTCCTATTTTCCTCCCTAATTTCCTCTTTTATGGATTTCAAATCCTCCTTCATCTCTCTTATTTCGTCTCTATTTTCATTTAACTCTTTTTTTATTTCTCTCATATCCTTCATTTCCTCTTTTATTTCGTCTATCTTATCTAATTTTTTCATGTTTACACTCATTTCCATGAGAGTTCTCATCATCTCCCTTAAATCTACATTCTCATTATTTCCACGTTCCTGTTGGGTTTGCATAGGTGGTAGTCCCCTAGCTTCTTCTACCTCAATGTTTCCTATTGGCATATCTGTGCCTTCCATTTCTATTTCTTTCATTTCCAAAATTGTCCCTCTTTCCCGTTTTTTAAGCTCTATCTCCCCGCAAATTGTATGATTCTCTTTCATCAGACATATTTTTTCTTTTTTTAAGCTATTAGTAAACTTATTTTACAAAAATAAACAATTTATATATATACTATAAACCTAGCCTTGACTCTATTCAACTCAGTGTTTAATTTTACATTTTTTTAAAAATCTATTTCCAGTTCAAATGTTTTTCATATAAAAAGTTCTAAATTAATTTTGTTTCAAAATCTCTCTAAATAAACTTTATCTCTTATTATATCGAGCTCCCACGTTGTTGTGCGAATTATAACATATTTATAAAAAAACACGCAATGGTTTTATTATTTATTATTGATTTTATTGAATGATATTTAATTTCTTTTTAAAACAAAAACAACTACTCATGAACAATTCATAATTCTTTATTATAACAATTTTTATTTCAACATTTAAACAATACACAGAACAAAAATAAACTTAACAAATTTTAACACAATATACTAAACTCACTTTCTTTGATTTATAGTTACAAATTTTCATATACCCTAGGCTAATTTTAAGATCTCTTACTATCTCGGGGTTTATAGGCATGGGCTATATTTTTTAATTCTTTTGTTAATTAAATAAATTTTGAAAAACAATATTAAATTTTGAAATAAGTTTTAATAAATATTTTCCTGATGGAAAAACTTTAATTTGGAATAAGCAAAAAGGCGAAACTATTTGAACTGGATTATGATTCTTCCTACTATCTATTAATTAAATCCAAGATATTCTAATGTACAAATTTAAACTTCCCTATTATCTTAAGAGTCCACTAAAGTTTATTTTTTATAGCGCTATATACTTAACTTATCAAATATCGAAATTCTGCAGGTAGCTTACTTAAGATTCCGTTCTCTTCAAATTTCACTTTTTAACACACTTACATTTTTTTAGTTACGTCAAATTATATTTACACTGTATTAACTCTTTCAATTCATTTATCCCTGTTTAATCTTGCCAAGTTTCTTCACAAAACGGTATAATTTTGACGAATTCCTTCCAATGTAAAATTTTGACTGGTCATGGCAGGTCCCATCTCGTAGCGTCACCACGCTATAACCAACTAACGCGTCTTTAGATTTTTAATAATGTTTAAAATATGGCGGCTTCTCCTTCTTCTAAAACACATGTTGCTATAATTTAGTTCGATTCCTTCCCACTAGAGTCGACTGTCTTTGCCCTACTTTCTTCTGTTTCTACAGCTGATGCAATAACGCGATTGTTTTCACCAGTTTTAATTTTGTTAACATACTGTTTCAATTTTCCGATCCTTAACAAACCTTCCAGTGTTTATTTAATTACTATTATTAGTGTGTGAAGTGTCTTAGCGTTTTACTTCTGTAAGAATTCCGAATTGTGTGTGTTTTGGCTGGCTTTATAGAATATAACCTCAAACCACATTCTTTACAATCGCGTTTTTACCTTCCATCTCTCAAGTAATTACTTATGCCCTATGTTACTAATATTTACAATTTTGTTTAAATATAATTATTATTAGATTATCTGGTTTTAATTTATGTGTTAGGGGTTTTGATATAACAAATTTCCTAATCGATTTTACAGTTCAAATACCTTGTTTACAATTCTAGGCTTTTACCTAAATTTAGTTTCAATTTAATCTAATCACTCTTTTAATGAATTTCTTTTTTTTTAATTTTGTGTGGGTTATTTCTAATCTATTTTTCCAATTCTTAAAGAACATTATATAGCTCATTCTATAAATGTTACAATATATATATATATATATGAAGTTAATATATTACTATTGTAAGTAATTTTATCTACCATTAAGTGCAATGATTTTACCTTGTGTGATGAGGTGCCTTTCGGTCACTTGACCATTGTCGAATCACTGTTACTTTTTCTCAATTTTTCTGGTGTGGATGTTCAGTCCGTCGTGTTAATAATTGTTGACGTCATACAAGTTTCCTCTTGAGTCTTGTATATAATGTTTTTGAATAGTATGTCTTCTGTATATGTTGTTTGTAGATTCATTAAATTGTTGTGTATGTTTTTATAAATGTGGTATTTTTCTAGTGAGTTTAGTTCTATTGGGTTATTATTTATTTCAAGTATGGTTAGGTTATTTTCGTAATTTGTTATTTCATGTTTATGTGATATTAGATATGCTGCAACATTTGATACTTTAGAATTTTTGTTTTTGAATGGTCTATAATGTTCTTCAAATCTTATTTTAAATGATCTGGTTGTTTTTCCTATGTAAAATGCGTTACAGTTGTTACATGTAATTTTGTAAATTCCTGATAGGTTATGTTTTTCTGAATTTGTTTTGTCATCACACAAGGTAAAATGATTGCACTTAATGGTGGATAAAATTACTTACAATAGTAATATATTAACTTCATAAAGTCAGTGCAACGGAAAAACAATGAATAACGTAAAATATCAATATATATATTATAATTATTTTTTATAAAAGAAAATTATTTCTTGAATGAATAATTTAATGTCTATTAAATTTTAAAAAACAAATACTCAGGAATAATTTAAATTCTTTTAATTTTAACAATTTTTTTAATTTACACAATAAACAGAACAAAAAATAAAACTTGACAAGTTTTAACACAATAGACTAAACTCAATCCTTAATATTTTAGTTACAAGATTTTATAACCTAGGCTATTTTCTAAGATCTCTTAATATCTCAGGGTTTTATGCATGGGCTATATCTTCTAACTCTTTGGTTAATTAAATAAATTTTAATAAATAAGATTAATTTTAGAAAATAGTTTTAATAATTAGCTTCCTGATGTAAAATCTTAAATTTGGAATAAGAAAAAAGGTCCCTAACCTGTTTCAACTGGATTAGCTTTCTTACTACTAAACTATTATATTATTTCAAGATATTCTAATAATTTACAATTTTAGATTTTCTTATAATTTTAAAAGTTCACTAAAGGTTAGTTTTATAGCGCTATGTACTTATCAATTTTCGGAGTTTTGCTGGTTGTTCATATAGGATTCAGTTCTCTTTAAATTTTATGTTTCACACAAAATTAAATTCGTTTTGGTTACTTTAATTATAATAATACTGTATTATAGATTTTAAATTCACTTATTCTCGTTTTAATTTGGCCAAGTTTCTTCACAAATTCGTATAATTTTGACGAGATGCTTCAAACGGGATTTTGGCTTCTAAGAATGGCTTCGCTCCGTTCGGCTGCCCATGCTAGACTAAAGAGTCGTTCTTATTTTTAAAATGTTTAAAACATGGCGCCGATTCCTTCTTTAAACTCCTTATTAATTACCCATAAACCTTTGCTTTCATGTAATGAAATTCATTTTTTCCCACTAGAGTCGACTGTAACACTGACCTACTTTCTTGGCATTACTTTTGATTAACTAACAAAATTGTTTTCAACCGTTTTAATTTGGTTAACATACTGCTTCACCTTTCCTATCCTTAACAAACCTTCCAGTGTTTATTTAATTACTATTATTTGTGTGTGCAGTGTCTTTGCTTTTTACTTTTGTAATAATTCCGAAATGTGTGTTTTTGGCATGGATTAATACAAACATAACCTCTATCTCACTTCATTGTTTACAATCGTGTTTTACCTTTTCTTTCAAGTAATTTCTTATGCCCTATGTTAATAAAGTTTACAATTTTTTAAAATTTTATTATTATTAGATTATCTTGTTCTAATTTTATTTGTTAGGTTATTTGATCCAACAAATTTCCTAATGCATTCTTTCCAGTTCAGGCTCTTTTTTATATGTTAAAACCTTTTCTAGGCTTTCACCTAAAATTAGTTTTAATTTAATCTAAACAATCTCTTAATGAATTTCTCCGATTTCACATTTTGTGTGAGTTATTTCTAATCTATTCTTCCAATCCTTAAACAACATTATATACCCTATTCTATAAATGTTAATATATATATATATATATATATATATATATATATATATATATATATATATATATACAGTCGAACCTCTATATAACAAACCTCCATATAACAAAATCCTCTATATAACGAACTTTTATCTTGTCCCATGACATTTTAGAAGTTATACTGCTTATTTACCTCTATGTAACGAATTTTGGACCTCTCAATAATAATTTTTTTTCCATTTCAACCGAAGAAATGTAGTGTTGTATAGGCAGCTCACAATGGCATTTCCAGGAAATTGTATTGTTTATTTTCAGCAGGAGGGTCAACAATGATAGGCGAAACACATGTCGGCAATTGACTGCATGTTATAGTTCGGTTCAGTTAACACGTTCAGCATGGCTAGCGTTCCAGCACGCTCTAGGTTTCCTTACAGATACGCTCCCAGCTTATTTCCTAAGACACGGTGAGCAAACAGGCACGCTTACTCCCAGGCTAATTGAAACTTCTCTAGTGTTGATATCTATATAAAGGTTTGATTTTTACGCCAGTGCTTTAAAAGAGTTTGGAGAACATTGTGCCTGAGTTGTTTTTAAATGCGACCATCCCAAGTTAACTTTTGATGCTTCAACTGAAACAACGATTCAGGAAGTTTTATAAACAGATTTAATTTGGTTTAACTTTTATATTTTAATGTTTTTTTTTAGTTTGAACCATTTAACGTGGCAGAATATCCGGTAAAAACAACAATCATAAAAATTAACCAAATTTTCTGAATTAACGCAAGAATAAACGATTAATGTCTTGTTAGAGTTAATAAACCTACTGGAGGTGGGAACAGACTATTGTAAATATGAGTCATTGACAAAATGCTTGGACGCCCAAAAACCTATTGTGTCAACATAAGATTGTAGTAAACCAATGTCAGCTTATCTTGGCTATAAATAGTATCGGACGTGACATATGTATTATCGTTGTCTCCGTTTAAATTACGATCGCCGAAACACTTGGCACAAAAAGAAACAAACATTCTGAGTGAAACGTTGAGTGCTTATTTTAGTATGTAATATATTTTAGTAGTAGGATCATTAGTTTTATATATAAATTTTCTTTTTTCTCTGTCTTTTTTATTGTGTTTTCTTATTTGTCATACAGTAATTTATCATTTGTATTATTTCTTTTTTTAAATTGTGACCCAATAAATAAAACAATATTTTAGAGTCTAATACACTGTTCTGATGTCACCAATAAAAATGTATATGTTAGAAATAAAATTATTAAGATGAAAACAACGGGGTCGATAATTAGATGCTACGACAGGATATGCAACCCGCATGGCGTTTCACTGCCGTCAGAGGTGGAAGTTAAGGAGAAACAGGTAGTAGTTTGATGAGATCACCAATATCGCCGCCGTGTTGAAAGTGTTAATAAATGTTCATAATACCCTATACAGAGTAGACCCTATGAAAAATATTGAATGCGGATATATAATACAATGAAGAAACATCAATAAAACATTTTTAACAACTTGAGTTTCAAATAAATTGAGACTTTATAAAACATTATCCTATATTAACATTGGCCTATTACACTAACTACGCTCGCGATATTATACTGTATCCCTTTTATTACCGCAGGTAGTGGGATATGCGTAAGATGGGGTGGGAGCATTCTTTACAACACAACCTCTCAATAACGAATACCTCTCTACAACAAATTTTTTCTCTGGATAATCGACTTCGTTATACAGAGGTTCGATTGTGTATATATATATATATATATATATATATATATATATATATGAAGTTAATATATTACTATTGTAAGTAATTTTATCCACCATTAAGTGCAATGATTTTACCTTGTGTGATGAGGCACCTTTCGGTCACTTGACCATTGTCGAATCACTGATATTTTTCTATCGGTGATTTTTTTATCTGATATTTTTCTGTAGATGTTCGGTCAGTGATGTTGGTATTTGTTGACGTTACACGCATTTTCTCTTGATCTGCATGTATGATGTTTTTATATAGTATGTCTTCTGTATATGTGGTCTGTAGGTTCATTAAATTGTTGTGTGTTTTTATAAATTTGGTATTTTTCTATTGAGTTTAATTCTATTGGGTTATTATTTATTTCAAGTATGGTTAGGTTATTTTCGTAGTTTGTTATTTCATGTTTATGTGATAATAGGTGTGCTGCAACATTTGATAATTTTGTATTTTTATTTTTGAATGCTATGTAATGTTCTTCAAATCTTATTTTAAATGATCTGGTCGTTTTCCCTATGTAAAATGCATTGGAGTCGTTACATGTAATTTTGTAAACTCCTGATAGGTTATGTTTTTCTGTATTTGTTTTGTGGTTTGTGTTATTAAGATATTTTATTATTTTGTTCTTTGGTTTGTACGTTGGAGTGTAGTATTCTTTGTTGTATATATTTGTTAGTTTTTCTATTATGTTATTGGTGTGTTTATATTTTAGGTAGATTTTTTATTTTTATTATTTTTGTGTTCAGGTTGTAGTGTTGTGTTGAGGTTAGGTTTTTTTGTAAATTTATTGTACAAGTTTTTAATAAGGTGTTTGTTGTATCCATTTTCTATTGCTATTTTTGTAATGTTATCTAATTCTTCATTTAATTTTTGTTTGTTATCTGTGTGTATTTTATTGCTTTATTTATCATGTTACTGTAAGTGTTAATTTTGTGTGTCCAGGGGTGGTTAGATTTGTAGTGTATTGTGGTGTTGTTGGAAGTAGGTTTTCTGTGTACTGTAGTTTCTATTTTATTGTTATTTATATTTGAAATGATGTCAAGATAGTTAATTGTTCTGTTTGTTTCTGTTTCGACAGTGAATTGTATGTTTTCATTGTATATATTTAGTTTGTTTAGTATTATGATGTGTTCGTTGTGAATGGTGGGTTAGTATATTACAAGTATATCCTTCTACATATCTTGTCCATAGTAAAATATTATGAGTGTTTAGTATAGGTTTAATTATTATTTGTTCAAAGTGTTGTAGATATATTTCTGACATGACTGATGATATGGGTGATCCCATGGGGAGTTCAGTTGTTTGTTGATAGTATTTATTGTTAAAGTGGAAGTAATTTTGGTTACATATGTGTTTTGTTAGTGTTATGATACTATTTATTGTGTTTTCTTTTTCGTTATTGTGTATTAGTTTGTTTTTCATTATTTCTATGGTTTCATCTATTGGGATAATAGGATACATGTTAGTTATGTCATAACTTATTATTTTAGTGTTGTTGTTTGTTTCTATGTTTTTTATTTTATTAATTAATTGGTATCCATTTTTTATATTGTATGTGTTGTTGATTTGTATTTTAGATCTTATTATTTTGTCTAGTATTTTTGCGATTATGTAGGATGGTGCTGTTTTGAAATTTATTAGTGGTCTGAATGGTGTGTCGGGTTTGTGGATTTTTGGTATTCCTGTTAATATTGGTGCGCATGGTTTGAATGGGTATAGTCTTGTGTGGTATTTTAATTTATTGTTATAGTTTAGGGTATTTCGGTGTGTGACTATTAGGTTGTTTATTGTAATAAGGTATTTGCTAGTTGGGTCTGGGATTTGTTCGTATTTATTTTCATTTATGTAGTTAGTCATTGAATTGAAGTATTTGGTATTTTCTATTATTACTGGTGTAATTGTTTTATCGGATTTTAATATTAAGTAGTTGTTTTCTAGTTTTTCTCTGAGTTTTATAATTTCTTTTTTATTTTTATATTGTTCCGTTTTTTTCCGTTTTATTAGGTTAATTTTATTGTTAATGGAAAAGCAATGGATAACGTAAAATATCAAGAATATACACACACACACACACACACACACACACATATATATATATATATATATATATATATATATATATATATATATATATATATATAGGTTAGTTTTGGTTGGTAAAGATTATTTAGAATTTTTTGGACTAGGAGACTGACAGACTTACCTTGGTAAGAGTCCACTCTGTAGTCTTGAAATAGAAACACATAAAAGCACTTAAACAATGATATATTTCAACCACACAGTGGTCTTTGTCAATCGAAGAGAAAACACAAAAAGAAATATGAGAGAATGAAATAAAATAATTGTAAATCACAGATTGTGTAGAGTAGAAATCAGATGTCACAGATGCACAGATTAAAGATCTCTCTCTCTCTCTCTCTCTCTCTCTCTATATATATATATATATATATATATATATATATATATATATATATATATATTCTTGATATTTAACATTATCCATTGTTTTTCCGTTGCACTGACTTTATGAAGTTAATATATTACTGTGTGAGTAATTTTATCCACCATTAAGTGCAATAATTTACCTAAAATAACACCTGAAATAATACCTGAAATAACAAATTACGAAAATAACCTAACCATACTGGAAATAAATAACAACCCAATAGAACTAAACTCACTAGAAAAATACCACATTTATAAAAACCTACACAACAACTTAATGAATCTACAAACAACATATACAGAAGACATACTATACAAAAATATCATACACTCAGATCAAGAAAAAGTGCGCGTTACGTCAACGAACACCGGCTTCACGGACGTAGCATCCACAGCAGAGAAAAATCAGTGATTCGACAATGGTCAACGACCGAAAGGTGCCTCATCACTCAAGGTAAATTATTGCACTTAATGGTGGATAAAATTACTCACACAGTAATATATTAACTTCATATATATATTGTTTCCATGAGCATATGAGTGATTATAGTTTATATAAGTCTGTCAGGGGAAAAAAGATAAGGCTATTAGGAAGAAAGAAAAAAAATGAATGGATTTATCTGATGTTGAGGTTAGGGGATTCTCTGGACTTGGTATACCACTGGTATGATAGTTCCCACCTTCTCAGTTCTGAGGGATTGCAATTAGGGGGGAGTGATTTAATTATTTTTGTGGTATAGCAGTCATCAAAAGTTGTGATGTTGTGACTCGCAGCATGTTGAGCTGTTGGTCTATCCATATTCATAATTTTAACATCATGTCTGTGGCCATTCATTCTGATATTCAGACCATCCGTGGTCAGGCCTATGTACTGTGCTGAGCAAAGTTTACATTGTAGCTGGTATATGACATTTTTCGATGTACAATTATGATGACCCTGTATTTTGAAGACCATTTTGTATATATATATATATATATATATATATATATATATATATATATATATATATATATATATATATATATAGTTTTGGTTGGTAAAGATTATTTAGATTTTTTGGACTAGGAGACTGACAGACTTACCTTGGTAAGAGTCCACACTGTAGTCTTGAAATAGAAACACATAAACGCACTTAAACAATGACATATTTCAACCACACAGTGGTCTTTGTTAATCGAAGAGAAAACACAAAAAAAAATATGAGAGAATGAAATAAAATAAATATAAGTTGTAATCACAGATTGACACAGATTAAAGATATATATATATATATATATATATATATAAAAATCTCAAAAATAAACATGCATATACTGTTTTTAGAAGCATGCCTAAATCTAGGCATTACACCAAAGGGTTTAAATATGAAATCACCACTGTCAGGTATGCCCCAGTATATCAAAACTGTTATTTCTCCAATTTACAAAAACAACTCTTTCCAAATTACACGTTTGGTCTTACAGTGTCACAAACAAGAACAAGTCAAATTATCTGAATTACTAACCTCAACTGCCAAATTAATTACCTCCAATTTTCCATATCTAATACAACAAATGGAAGATACTCTCAATAAAGCATACATACTGCAAGACAATCTTGCAAAGAATAAAATACATAAACTTTCAAAACTCTGCATTCAAGAAATAAATCTTTTTGGCCAAATCAAAAAATATGATAATCCAGTTTTACCTGCCGACAAACCACTTCTTGTTTGTGACAAACCTAGCCTAAGTTCTCTCTTCAAGATACCCGTACCCTGTGGACAACTCCCTAAACTTCCAACCCAATCATTATTGCTAAATAACAAAAATAATAATAATAACAGTCCCGATATAAGAAATAACCCTTCACCAAAAACAGTTTCCGTGCACAATATTTCCAACCACACACTCTCGGAACATGAACTACAAGTAATTTCTAAGGGCCTGTCATTCACACCAACTAAGGAAATAGACCAATTCAAGTTAGGAAAAGATGTTTTCAGCTTTGCCAGAAAACTTAGGATAAAAAATTATATAGCTCAGACACCAACTTTCAAAACAGATACAAACATAGACGTATGTCTTGCAAAATTCAAACCACCCTCCAACTGGGATCCACCACCACTACCACCTGATCACCCCATTGAACTTTACATCAACTTTATCATGCAAAGCATCACCGATATAAATTTCACTAAAAATCTGAAGACTAAACCTAACCTTACCAAATTAGAAAAAGCGGCAATATTTTCGTTGAAAAACAATAAAGATATTATGATTCTTCCAGCAGATAAAGGTTCAACCACTGTCATCATGAACAAAGAAGATTACATCAAAGAAGCAAAGAAGCAACTGTCAGACATCACAGCATACAAAATACTTACAGATAACCCTACTACAGAATTCAACAATTTACTCTCGGACCTACTCAAATATACAGCTCCTGAACAAAATATTTCGGAAACATCTTTAAAATTATTATATAATGAAAACCCCTCTACTGCTCAATTCTATATATTACCAAAGATCCACAAAAACATAGTCCCTCCACCTCGTAGACCAATAATTGCTGGCTGCAATTCAGTAACGGAAAGAATTTCAGCTTTCCTCGACTCACACCTTCAACCCTTAGTAAAGATTCCATCACATACCCAGGACACCAATCACTTCATAGATCGACTCTCACAAATATCTGTACCTCTACCCCCGGTAACTATTTTGGTCACCATAGATGTCACCTCTCTCTATACCAACATCCCTCATGCACATGGCCTATCTGCAATAGAGAATTTTCTAAACAAACGCCCAGGCAAGCCTTCTCCCACTACACCTTTTCTTGTGAACCTGACCAGGTTCATCCTTGAGAAGAACAACTTTCAGTTTGAGGGAAGGAACTACCTTCAAATAAAGGGAACAGCAATGGGTACCAGAATGGCACCATCGTACGCAAATCTGTACATGGGATTGTAGGAAGAAAGTTTTCTAAAGACACAAACACACAAGCCATTATGTTGGTATAGATATATAGATGACATCTTCCTAATTTGGACACAGGGTGCTTCAACACTTGAGACATTTTTAGACAGCCTGACACAATTCTCCACACTTCAATTTACCTGGGAGAAATCTACATCAGCCATCACCTTTTTGGATGTAGAGGTAACACTCCAGAATGGAAATATCAACACAGGAATTCACATCAAACCTACAAACCACCTACAATATCTCCATTTCGACAGCAACCACCCAATAAACATAAAACGATCCATTCCATACAGTCAAGCAATCAGGGGTAAGAGAATCTGTTCGAATGATAGGGAATTGGAAGATTTTAATAGAAAGATATCACAGCCTTCCAGAGAAGAGGATACCCAAAAAAACTCATTGAAAACCAAATTCATTCAGCACAATCCTCGGTTCACCATAAACCACAAACAGAACAAAATAAACTGTCTTTAATAACAGACTACCATCCTGGTCTACATAAACTCAACAAGATATTGAGAGATGGCTTCAAAATTCTTCAAGCTTCCGTCCACACCAAAAATCTTTTCACCGATCCACCGCAAATTTGGTACAAGCAACCTCCCAACTTGAAAAACATCCTAGTACATCCTAAACTACCAGACCCTGATGCAGAGAAACCACACAAACTTCCTCATGGCTCCTTCCCATGTAATAGACCTAGATGCAAGACGTGTCCAATACACCCCTCAGCAAATAGTTTCAACAGCCAAACAACAAAAATGGTCTTCAAAATACAGGGTCATCATAATTGTACATCGAAAAATGTCATATACCAGCTACAATGTAAACTTTGCTCAGCACAGTACATAGGCCTGACCACGGATGGTCTGAATATCAGAATGAATGGCCACAGACATGATGTTAAAATTATGAATATGGATAGACCAACAGCTCAACATGCTGCGAGTCACAACATCACAACTTTTGATGACTGCTATACCACAAAAATAATTAAATCACTCCCCCCTGATTGCAATCCCTCAGAACTGAGAATGTGGGAACTATCATACCAGTGGTATACCAAGTCCAGAGAATCCCCTAACCTCAACATCAGATAAATCCATTAATTTATTTTTTTATTTTTTTTTCCCAAATAGCCTTATCTCTTTTCCCCTGACAGACTTATATAAACTATAATCACTCATATGTTCATGGAAACAATATATATATCTTTAATCTGTGCATCTGTGACATCTGATTTCTACTCTACACAATCTGTGATTACAATTATTTTATTTCATTCTCTCATATTTCTTTTTGTGTTTTCTCTTCGATTGACAAAGACCACTGTGTGGTTGAAATATATCATTGTTTAAGTGCTTTTATGTGTTTCTATTTCAAGACTACAGAGTGGACTCTTACCAAGGTAAGTCTGTCAGTCTCCTAGTCCAAAAAATCTATATATATTTAATAAACACAAAAACATTCATTTCTTTTAGTAAAGTATACACAAATTAATTGTGAATGTCCTTTCATGTTATCCCACAATAATATTAGTTAACTGATAAAATAATCAAGTAACTGGGAAAAGTATCAAATAGTACTTACCAGTCACTCTCTTAGAGTAACAGTTCCAAAGAGGGAAGCGCCACATTCGGTCTCCTGTATACGTTCCGGCTTTATGAAGTTGTTCCCATAATCCAGTAGAGTTTGAGAACACACCTGTTGCACCTTGTCCCAAAGCAACTGACATTGCACCTATAACACATTGAATGTAAATAAATTACTGAACAAATACAATGAAGCCTTATTATCACATATCTCTTTAAACTGGTATCAAATATACCATGGGAGGAATCATTTAGCCAAATTATTTTTAAAGTGAATATATTGGATTAGTTTCATACAATCTAGTGTTACATACTTCCAAAATTTTTCAACCTGGGGTACAATTAATGAGAATGTAACATTTTTTCAAGTTAAGTACAGTGTTATTTTATGTACTTTACTTTTTTTGCATCAGAGCAATCGACAATTGGGATTCTAACTATTTTTGGCATCCATGCAGCCAAACATCAGTGCAGTTCTGTATAGTTGGCTGTTGTCTATTGCCAGGTGGCCGGCCCGTCCTAACTGTCACTATTTGTTTTGATTAGTCAGTCAGTATGTCTTTAATTGCATTGGTTTATTGTTTTGTTTGTGAGTGTGTTTTGTCGTTCCCCTCAGCTTCTAAAATAAAACAAGTTGTCTTATCGTTAGTGAATAAATTAAAAATTATTGCTCAATCAGATAAAGGAGTTACAGGTAAACAGTTGACTGGAATATAATTTGTTGGACAATCAATAATTTCAGATATTAGAAGGAGCAAACCTACAGTTTTAAACACGTCAGTGCTTGAAAATGAAGATGATAGTTCTTCAACAAAATCAATGAAAGTATGAAAATACAAAGAATTAGAAGTAGCTGTTTTCAAGAACCTTCTATAAGAAATGAAATTTCAGGATCGATTCTTTGCAAAAATAGCTACAATCTTAGCTCAAAAGCTTTAAAAAAATTTAAAACTATAAAAAATATAATTGTTTTTTCCATTTGCAACATACATACAGTAATGAATTAAAACTGGTCCTTTTTTTGATAAAAATCAAGTTACCCAAATTTGTATTTATCTGAATGGGGTTGAGTCCAAATTGATTCGGATAGTTGGAGTTCTAATGTACTTTTGAGACTTCTTCAAATGAAGATATTTGATTATAAAATAAAAAATAAGTTTGATATGCTGAAAATAATTAGATCAGTGACTTATTATTGAAAATCTTTCTTCAGAAACAGAAGTAATATTTATTAATCGTTCATTAATAAAGTAAATTTTGAAGTGTAGGATATGAAATTTAACAATTATGAGCAAAACTTTGTTACTTAAATGGACAACTTTCATACTATGAAATTAACCACAGAATAAACGTAAATTAACAAAGGTGAAACTGCTTCTAGTAACAACTCTGGCCTTGGTGATTTTTCTTCACATCTGAGAAAAACAATTGAAGATGATGGATATAGTTATAAACAAATGTACAACTATGATGAGACACATCATCAATTGTTAGACATTACATGTAGAAAAGATGGAAATAATTTGGAATTTATACTCAGAAAAACATTCTTGCTTTGTACCCGGCCACAACAAAAGTATTTTTGTTATCTACTGCAAATTTCATTTAATCCACCTTATAACGTGAAGAAACATATTAGTATGTCTCAAGTTTAATTCGATTAACCAATTCCTTCTATTAGTTCTCTCTCTCCTAATACATATCTTATTCAAATTTCCGACCAATACAAGTTTTTTATTTATCCACTCAGGTTCAAATACATTTTCTAAAACTTGTAGTTAATGACACTTGATGTTAATAGTTTTTTTTCTTTAATATTAATTAATTAAATTAATTTATTAATTAATTTTGATTTTATAAGAAGGGACAACTTTTTATAAAAGGGGACAGGTACACAATGTAGTTATTTTGTCCCATTTAGCTTAATTTTTTGACTCCAATTATTTGGTCGCCGGCCGCTCTACCAGATACAATTAGTTAGCAAGTGTTTTTCCACGAATGTTTAATTATTCACTAAGAAATTAAGACTTTAAGTAAATATATATTATTATACACCACTGTGTTCGGAATAAAATGAAGAACAGTAATATGAGGTTTATATGTTGAGAACTTGAATTTTTATTCAGTAGGCCTGATAAAATGTTGTTTTTTTTGTTTTTATTACTACAAAAAAAATAATTATATTTAGCTTTGTTGATGAAATAGCATTTTCTTTATGATGAATTATATTCATTTTAGGCTCAAAGTAATGCTGAATAAAAATATATGCAAAAGTAGTATTAAAAAAAACTATTTGTAATATATATTCTAAAAAATGTAAAATTATACACATGCATAAAAATGCCCCAAGAATTGTGTACCTACTATAATAGTCAGCTACAACTAGGCTTGAATGTGACATACAAGTTCACTTTGATGTAATTATTTTAAAAGAAAATCAGATTGCACTAAACACCATATTTACAAGCCCAAAATATATTTACAAAAGTAGATATCATAAAAAACATATACGACTAAACTTAAATTATTTGAAAATGTTATGTAGGCCTATGCGAAATTGTGTTTAGGCTGAGTTCATGGGTTTTTCTATTATATGACCGCTGGCTCAAAATATTTTCTATGAACCAAAAATAGTAATACACTTTATTTCTAAAAATACATAAACAAAGAACATTTAGCACACAAATTTATTTCTTGAATTTATTAAAATTAAACATCGATACGATATTCAGGCTTCTGGTGGCCAAAATACTTTAATATCCTCGATAATTTGTTCAAACAGATCATTTCCTTGGTTATGTTTTCGCCAAAGAAACTCACACAAATAAGTCGATTAAGTTTCTACTGGCTCCACACTCTTTACGGTTACCCCTTTTGGCAGATGACCACAATGATTCTATTTTTTGGGTATGAGCTTCGCTTATGGGGTCAACAAAGTTTTCGGAATGATTAACTGTAAGATGGATATACTGTACTTCATGTCAGGTATACTTGTTATGCCACTGTAAGAGTTCCACATATCTGAAATGATAGTAGTTCCCGTCTCAATACAGTCTTTTATGGTTGTAAGTAGCATTTCAGCTGATCTGTTTGGTACAGCGTACAGGAAGCAGTTGTTATCCTCCCTACAGATCCCACCAACAAACACCCATTGTTGAGGATAAACTCGGCCAACATGATTTTTCCTTTTTGAAAAACCCGACTCGTCAATTTCAACAGTTTTATTTACACCTCCAATTTTCGTTTTATTATTAAGAATAAAATGTGCGCATACTTCTCTTAAATAATTTTTCCAATCGGTTATTGAACCTGCACTCATACCTAATTCTTCTGCACGAAACTTAGTAGTAGTGTACTCTTTTGACCAGGAGTATATGAAAAAAATAATAGTTTCAAAAGGAAGTTTACTTGCTTTGAGCCACGTATCTTTCCTCAGGCCAACTAAAACGCGGCAATCTTTTCTGTTACACTGCCACCGATCATGAGCATTTGTCAAACTTAGCGACATTTCATGCCCGTTATCACAATTACGCGTGTTATGTAGTATTCCTTTATTACAAAAATAACTTACTGCTTTTTCTTTACTATCTATCTCACGAACTAAACGTATCAGTGACATGATCAATACTGAAGCACTAACAGGACACTGATGGTCAAAGTATGGTGAACGTCTCACAGTAACTGATAAGATAAGGAAACTTGCTGCTTTATTTATATGGTCTTAACTGGTTTATTAGATATTTATTCTATGTACAAAGCAATATGTGGCAATAATTAGTGTTCTAATTTCCATAGAAAATATTTTGAGCCATGCGGTCGTATAATAGAAAAGACCCGAGTTCATTTACACACACTCCTTTATTTGGCCACTTGGAAAATATTTTAAATATTGTTTATAATTTTTGACAGTGTGAAACTTGTCAAAGTAAATGTTTGGATGGATGGATGTTAATCTTGGGTTATTTTGGAGAGTCGGGCAGTACGTTTATGCATGTTGTAAGCTTATTAGAAATCACTTTATCTATATATTTATAAAGGAGATATAGTTTTTGTGTTTAAACAGTATTAAAGGTTATGTGTATAAGTTTTTGCTAATAGCCTTTATAGTTTTTGTGTTTAAGCAGTATTAAAGATTGTGTATAGGAGGTTTTTGCTAATAGCCTTTATAGTTTTTGTGTTTACATTATTTATTTTATTGTGTAGTTTTAAAATGAGTGTAAAGGGGAGGCCACATAGAAGAGATGTGGTCTTTAGAAACAATGCAGACAGAAGAAGAGCTGTTTGTGAAACCAATAACATAGCTCGACAGAATGGCGTTGACAAAAGCCCACCATTTAAGAATATTAGTACTTGAAAATGATAAAAATTCACTTAATGTAGGCTTGATGTATGAAGAGTGGGTCACTTCATTTTCACGCCGAATCCACAAACAATCATTTCATGTCATGTTGTCACAATAGCTTAGTTTACCTACCACAACCAGAAACTTGTGTAGGACTTAGTTTGTTTGAAAATGATTAGCGACTGCTTAAATGCATTAGACAGTACAACAGTGCAATGGCTTTTACCTCTTTTTGCAATAATTATAAATGAGCTCAGGGTCAAACATTCTTAAGAGCAGGGCTTCAACTGACCAAACCTTGTTTTTACACATGGTCAACTTTATGTTGCACTAAGTAGAGTAAAATCTCAAGATGGCCTAGATATTGAAAAAACGATTGGTCAAAAAAATCAAATTGAAAATGCGCTTACAGAAAAAATAATTTATAAGGAAATTTTGTTACAAAAAACTTAAATTATATTAAATTTAATTGATATTAATCTCTAAAATTATTATACACAAGTTTAAAATTTGTTTCAATACGAATAGGGCCATTTCCCCCTACAAGCCTCTAGTTACTTGTATATGTTTGTTTTGTTACAAATTAAATTTGCCCCACATTTGGTCTACCAAATACAGTTTACCCTCGCTATTTGTGAGTTTGGTATTCACGGTTGGTAAAATTACAGGATATCCAGCTAATACACATTTTTAAAAAAAGACAAAAAAACAATAATAGTTACTATTCAGGTTGTGGGATAATGTGTTTCCATCTTATTTATTTTGTACAGTACTGTAGTTATTTATCACAAAGAAAGTAATTTGTTTTGTTTGGTTGTATATTTTCCCTTAAACGGTTTATCTAAGACGTAATGTCATCAAACTTTGATTGGAACAAGAAAAGGTAAAAAAAACCATTATTCCATTAATTAAGGAAATTAACCTATTAGATAAATTAAAATAAGGTGAAAGCATAGTATCTGCCTCAAAACATTTTATTGTTAATGAGTCAACACGAAGAAAATATAAGTGTCAGAGAAAAGACTTGTTACTTCTGTGTCTCACGATATAAACATCAAAAAAATCAGAAAAACTTTTGAGTGTGTGTATACAAGATCAATCACAAAAAAGGATGGCTCTGAGTTCAATTTTTATTTGCGAGAAATCTACGTGTTTGTATGAAAATTTTGTTCAAAACTGAGGTGAACATACAGACACTCAATCATTTTCAGCGAGTAAAGGTGGTTTGACAAGTTCAAGAGACTGTTTTCTCTTCACAACGTAAAAATTGCTGGAGAATCAGCACCAGTGGACCACGAAGCTGCCAATTCATTTCAATACATTTTAAAAATCTTATTTCGGAGAAAGGTTACAGTCAATCAAGTTTTTAACAGGGATGAGGCTGGACTGTTTTGGAAAAGAATGCCATTACGAACATTTTTATCTAAGGAGGGGATATCTTCTCAGAGTTTAAGTATCATTTAACTGTTCTGCTTTGCTGTAGTCGATGGAATTATCGATAAAGGATTTGAAAACATTAGCAGTGAAGATGTCAAGAATCTTTTGAAAAGTGCGAACCAAGATTTGTCAGAAGAGCTCTAAAAACCGATTACCAAAACTGTGCCTATCTCGAATAACAAAGATGAAGAAACCGTAAATAATCTATCCCTGAAGTTGATATTAAAATCTGTCGCTGAAATGTATGTTTAAGGAACAGTTAGCTGCAGCCATTACTGAAATTGACTCCTCTTTAGAGTGGGCATTAAAATTTAACCAAGAGCTGTGGAAGAAGCACTACTGCCATATAAAAAAGTATGTAAAGAGCTATAAAAAAATGCGTCACAAGGCAAAACAAAAAAATAACAGTAATTAAAAGATTATTTGCCTAAAATTAGGTGTTTCAAAATTTAGTGGATAGTGTTTAACAATAAAAAATAGGTGTGTCTATATGTATGACCATGCATATTTAATAGAATTGTCGAATTTTCGGATATATGGAAAACATAATAAACAATAAGATTATGTACACAATATCAAGAGCACAGTGGTAGAATATATTACAATGAAAAGATTGGAAAGTACCCCAATACCACAGAAAATAATCAAAAATAACAAATAAAACAAGTTATTTAAGATTAAACCCTTATGTACATTTCAATGACCATGTCATCATCATCAGAGGGTCTTACTACAAAATTACAATCTAGAACACAAGTTACAAACTAGAGTGATGATTACAAACATCATCACTCTAGTTTGTAACTTCTTGTTTGCTAGATTGTAACTTTGTAATAAGACCCACTGATGATAATGACATGGTCATCAAAATGTACATAAGGGTCTAATCTTAAGTAACTTGTTTTATTTATTTTTGATTATTTTTTGTGGTTTTGGGGTACTTTTCAATATTTTCATTGTAATAAGATTATGTATGTAATTATGTAGTACGTAAATATACCGTACTGTATTATAAATATACAGTATAGCTGTAATTAATGTTAAAATTTTCAAATGAAATGTAACCTCCTCCCTTTCCATATACAGTTGGTTTCAGCATTCGCGGTTTCACTATTCACGGTAAGTTCAGGGAACTTAGCCCCCGCGAATAACGAGGGATCACTGTATAACATAATAGGGTCAGTGTTGGATAAGTCTTAATTTAAAATATGTATTTAATAATGAAAAGCTGAATCAGTATGAGTGGCGATTAACTTGTTCTATTTCTATTTACTTTTTTAAATTTTTATTAATTTCTATACATATACTCATATAATTACATACTCTACTTCTTATGATGTAAATACATTGCATCATTCATATCAAGGCAAAAAAGGAACTTTCTTATAGAATAATGTGACTGTGTGTGTTTGTTTTTAATACCAATAGAGTACTAGTTTGTATAAAAAACTAATTTATGTTCTTGATTTTTAGTTTTAAAAACAACTAAATAACTCTTTTATATAAAGTTCTTCCCCTTAGAATGAATGTGTAAAAACTAAAGAGCAGTACCTGTTAAAGTGGCAATGTCTAAAGTGAACTTTGGCTTGAAGCTGGCAGCATAACAGAGAGCGTCAGCTAGAATCAGTCGTCCTTCTGCATCTGTATTATCTACCTTGATAGTCTTACCATTCATTGCAACAACTACATCTCCAGGTTTGGTGGCACTACCACCTGGCATGTTCTCGCAAAGGGGAGTAAGGCCTGAAAAAATATAAGATAGCAGTCCGTACAAATATATCTCCAAATAAGGAACATACATAACCTACTAGGTATACTGATCTATAAACTTAATCTCTTTTAAAGTGCAAAAATCAATACATATCAAAATATAATAAAAACAGATTTGAAGGTTGACGCATATAAAACTAGTGCTAGTTTAAGGACAAAGTAGTCCTTAGTCCGAAATAAGTTTCCAGTCATGCCTAAGTCGATATTTTTTAAAAAAAAGATTAAACCTTTTTTTACCAAGCACTGAAATTCAAGTCTTTGAATTATTAGTAACCTACGGCTGGTAATAATCATGCTATGATATACAGCTGATGAAGTTGTTAAGTTTATTCGCACAAAAGGTTCCCAGTATAGTAAATCATCTTTTGATAGTTGGTGTCTAACTAGTGACTATATGGTGTTACTAACTGTTAAAAACTTTCATAACTAACCAACTATCTGCCTCTGAGACATCAGCGTGGAGCCTTTCATCGGGGTGTGACCACTCCATCCTTTTATGGGATAAAATTGGTAAGTTTCCAGTCTCCACTTGTACATGTGGCGAAGGTTTGGACCATGGTTAAGGTGACCATGGTGGTAGCTTCAGGGATTCCTAGTGGATACCACAGAAACTCCTAATAGTGTTATACTTCTATTTCTCTGATTTCCTAGTGTAGCATTACTAACTATTTTAAAGTATCTAGTGGACAACAATTTTGCATAACGAGATTGCTAAGAAAACATTCTAGATTTTTTTCTCCAGGCGAAAAACCTATCCAGGTTATCATTGCCTACCTCAATTGCTATTCAAAATTTAAAATAAATATTCCATAAATGAAACTAATCAAAATAAAATAAATGTTTAAAACTAATTTTAATTATCTAAAACTAAAGAAACTAAAATTGTACAAAATTTAAATATTATTAAATAGATTCAGCTATCGTAAGAAATCGATGACATGGTTGATAGCCGTGACATCATCCCTTAAAAGCTCCTTTAAACTACCTTGAAGATTGTAACGAATATACCTACAACTATGTAGCATTATTTAGTTAGGGAAACTCAAACACTAGCTAAGACAACTTTAAAAAAAATTCAAGGATGTCTGGAGAACAAAAGAAATGTTGATCATATAAAAATTATTTTAATGGAAAATATAGGGTTGCTCTACTTCCAGCACCAAACACCTTTCTAGTTTGATGGGCAGAGTTTTAGTAAATGTAACTATACCACACAAAAAAACATTGGAGGTTTTAAACATCTTCTTGCCATTGTAACGAATATGCTTATGTGGTGCAGGCATTGCCTAATTCCTTGAAGCAATGGTGACATGGTTTTTTTATAGGCTGCCTATTAAGCAAACTATTGTGTCAGATGTTCCAGGTCCTTGCTCATAATAAGATGACTTTTAATTATTACTTTTTCTAACCCCAAACTTTAGGATATATAGGTTAGGTCCGCCATGGCTTGACTAAACAGTCATCAATCAAAAACTTATAATATTGCACACATCTACGCAAGATAAACAACTTTTTAGCAACAAATCTTGCAGCAACATAAATCAGACCTTGTCAAGATCTGATCTTTCAGCACTCACGCAACAGTTATGATTAGTCAAAAAAGTCTTAATGTGTATGTATATGTTTATGTCTGTGTCTGCAGAGCCGCCCTTAGAAAAAGGCAATATTTTTGCAAGCCCTTTTTTAAAAAAATATAGTCTCCCCCAAAACATTTTAAAAATTCTGCAAAAAACTGTGTTTAGGGAATTTTGATCCAGTCATTTTGTCTCAAAACACGTCAATCTACATGACTTTTTTCATTTGCCAGGGTTGAAACGCAGCTGCTATCATATAATGTTTGCGTCCTTCTAGTTGCAATCCCGATACCAAATTCATAGATTTTGTCACTAATCAATAATATAACATATTGTGTGGGTAATCAGACAAACATTTTAGGCACGTCTATCTGTACTTTATTATATTATCACTCAACCAAACCTTTTTACTTATTTTTAGTGCAAGTAAACCCTTGTGGAGCAAGGCCTTCCACAGCGCAAGACTTGGAGCAGCCGCTCCACTCGCTCAACCCTAAGGAAAGCTCTGTGTGTGAGAATAGTATTAATTGATTAAGTTTGTTAGTGTGAGCCAATGTACAAGCATAAAGGTAAGCAAATGGAAAAAAGTAAGTGCAGCCAGTATGAAACCTTACAGTGAATGTCTTGTATCAAATAAATACCTAACCTTACCTACAACATTGATGGGAAGTTTAAGACTTGTAATAGCGTAAAGAGTGGCCACTACACAAGCAGCACCACCCATATCTGCTCGCATATTGTCCATGTCCAATGAATGTTTTAAACTGATGCCACCACTGTCAAAGGTAATGCCTTTTCCTGAAATCACCAAGTTAAAAGGTATAATTCAACAATTACAGAAATATCTTAAAGTAAAAAAAACATCAATAATCCCTACAAGGTCCAAAATTAGAAATCATTGTAAATAAACAAAATTACTGACTAAAAATTGATGCACTTATAATGGTGCAGGTGCTCATAACTTCTGTTCTCAATCATTCTTCTTATAACCATTCGACTTCATTTGAATGCAGTTCTGAATTGTTCCAAAAGTGCTGTATTGTGAGCAAGGTTTTGAAAAGAAGTGGTTATGCAATATCTGGATGTCCAACACAATCCAGCATCCCCAAGATTAAAAATTAACCAAAGAGCTTATAAAAGACATTACTCCATCATAAAAAAATGTTTTACTCGGTTTTTCTTGATACTTTTATAGTGGTTTGAATTTATTGTAGAGCTACATTCAAGGTAATCAAACAGAAGCAAATCCACGAGTTTTCTGTCTTTCAAAGCAATACCCTGCCACTTATCCGAAAGAATGGTGAGATTCCTCAGTGAACAAAGTTTAAGGGATTTCATTGGATTAGAATTTGTTTCTTTTTTCAGCATATAAAATTTATAAACAGAAAAATATTGTATTACTTTTTCATCATATAATACAATACAACAATATTTTTAATGAATTACATAAATGGTTACAAAAGTTTTTGCCGATAGGTTTTTGTTTACTAAAGGGTTGGTGATATGCACAAGATAACGCAATGGTATACAGACATCCATAATTTACGATAGGCTATGTGTCAGCATTCGTTTCCTTCAAGATAACGCAATGAATGGTTTACAAACATTCACAGCCAGAAATATTGATGTCATATTGATTGACATATAGAAAGGCGAGAGACCGCTTCATTCTTAAAGGCAAAAAACATGCGCAAATAGAAGAAAAAGAAGAAATTGAAGACAGATCAGTCGTAGAAAACAAAATAAAAAACATTTGGCGAGGCTTTAATGAAAATTTGTGAGTTAGAAGATTTCGCGGTATGTATTAACAGCCCGGAAATGTGTCACGATTTGTTACAACTAAAAACAATAACTGAAACACAAGCAAGTAAAACTAACCTTTTTAAACAAAAGTCAATGCTAGATTTTTTCAAGCCTAATTGATTTTCTTTTATTTTTACGTACCTATCTACATAGGCAATCAAGATTACCGATATTACTGTTGAATGACGTTTATTTAGACATTGATAGTTTTCTTGTGATTTAAATACACTTGCTTTATATGTTGAAGTGTTATCTCTGTAGGAAATAAACAGTCAGTACTTAATCGGAAATAAATAATTAAATTAAATACTGTATTAGAACAAATGTAGACACGATGGCAATTAATTGACCGTTATCTATGTGATGTTGGTACAGCGCCATACAGCTGATCAGTAGAAATAATAGTCTTATAGCTAAGAATTCCCAAGGCCTACCCTCACCCCAACGCTAAAAATAGATGTTACAAGGGTGATGTTACCATCATACAGTACACTACTACTGTATAAGCCGGAAACCTGTCTTAGACGGAAAAAAATGCCAGTCCCAATGGATTCCGGCTTAAACAGGTTTCACTGTACAACAAAACATTATATTATATACATAGATTTTTCAAAGAAGTAATTTTGAAGAAGAATAAAAAAGAAGTTATTTTGACATAGATGACTTCATAAAATCTAGTAAATTCGTTCGACAAATTGAAGATTTTTTCTTCTCATGCAGAATTTCCTCGAAATTTGCTAATTTTTTTGTTTTGTGTCAGAAATAATCTCATCATTAGTGTCTATGTCTCTAAAACTTGTAATACATGCTCAATTAAACTAAGGCCTTTTGTCAACTTTCTAACCGTCAATTCACCTTCTACATCAACTGGGTCTAAAGAATCTGCGTCTTCAAGGTCTTGCTCTTCCTTACGCATTTCTATGAGCTCATCAATTAATTGTCAGCACCTGGTTGTGTAAATCCGACAGTTCTTGAACATCATCATCTAAATTTAGCTGTCTGGCAAAATCCACGTTAAAGATTTAGTTCAAAAAATCTATATATATATATATATATATATATATTCTTGATATTTAACGTTATCCATTGTTTTTCCGTTGCACTGACTTTATGAAGTTAATATATTACTATTGTGAGTAATTTTATCCACCATTAAGTGCAATAATTTTACCTTGAGTGATGAGGCACCTTTCGGTCAATTGACCATTGTCGAATCACTGATGTTTTTCTGTTGTAGATGTTCGGTCTGTGAAGTTGGTGTTTGTTGAAATATCATACACACAGATCAAGAAAAAGTGCGTGTAACGTCAACAAACACCAACTTCACAGACCGAACATCTACAACAGAAAAACATCAGTGATTCGACAATGGTCAATTGACCGAAAGGTGTCTCATCACTCAAGGTAAAATTATTGCACTTAATGGTGGATAAAATTACTCACAATAGTAATATATTAACTTCATATATATATATATATATATATATATATATATATATATATATATATATATATTATAACATAATTTTTAAAGTGACACAATACAATATAATTATGTTTTACTATTTAATAAATTGAATTTTTTATTTAAGACAAATAAAACTACTCAGGAACAATTCATTAACATTTATTATTACAATTTCATCTCAACATTAAACAATACACAAAACAAAATTTTACAACTTAACAATTTTTAACAAAATATACTAAAATTCGATTCTTTAAATTTGAGTTACAAGGTTTTTATACCCTTGGCTATTTTAAGATCTCTTGATATCTCGGGGTTTATCGCATGGGCTATATTTTTAGAAATTCTTAGGTTAATTAAATAAATTTTGAACAAACAATATTAAATTTTGAAAATGCAAAAAGGCTAAACTATTTGAACTGGATTATTTCTTCCTATTAATTAACTACAAGATATCCTAATGTACAAAATTAAATTTCTCTATTATCTTAAAAGTCCACTAAAGTTATTTTATAGCGCTATTACTCAACTTAATAAATATCAAAATTTTGCTGGTCGCTTACGTAAATTCCCGTTCTCTCCAATTAACAATTCACACACTTAAATTCGTTTTATTTACTTCACTTGATATTAACACAGTATTACATTTTGTGATTCACTTCTCCTTAATTTAAGTTGGCCAATCTTCTTAACAAAACGGTATAATTTAGACGAACTCTTTCCAAATAAAATAGAATTTTGACTGCCCAGCAAGGTCTGCTTCCTCTCGTAGCGTCACCCACGCTACCTCCAACTCAACTAACGCTTTCGTTTTACTTTTAAAGTTGTTAAAGAAAAGAATATGGCGGCTTCTTCTTCTAAAAAAAACACCTGTTGCCTGTAATCTAGTTTGTTTTCTTTTTCTTCACTAGAATCGATTGTCACACTGACCTACATCTGTTTTACAGCTGACATACCACAAGTTTGTTTAGAATGGCGTTTTAACTTGGTTAAACCTGGTTGAAACTTACTGTTTCAATTTCCTATCGTCAACAAACCTTCCAGTGTTTATTTTATTAATATTATTAGTGTGTGAAGTGTCTTTGTGTTTTACTTTTGAAATAGTTCTGAATTGTGTGTGTTTTGCTTGGTCTTTCATAAACATAACCTTTCAATTTTCTTTTGTTTACAAACGTGTTCACTTTCTCCTTCAAGTAATTACTTAGGCCCTATGTTACTACAGTTTACAAATTTGTTTACACATAACTATTCTTAGATTATCTTATTTTAATTTATGTGTTAGGTTATTTGATATAACAAATTTCCTAATACATTTCCAGTTCAAAAACCTTGTTTACAATTCTATGCTTTTAACTAAATTTAGTTTTCATTTAACCTAACCAATATCTTAATGAATTTCTTTCTAAATTTTGAGTGAGTTATTTCTCATCTATTTTCCAATTCTTAAATAATATTATATAGCCCATTCTATAAATGTTACAATGTCCCCTAATTTAATTAAAATAAAAAAAAATATTACTAATCTCTACATTACACATTCTTTACATTTTACAAGCTTGATTAAATATACATATTTTTTTTTTTTTTAAATTAAATTTAAATTAACATTTATACTTTAAATTGTCCATTTATACTTAATTCCTACGACACAATTTTATCTTAATTCTTTAACAATCAAATACTGAGCTGAACACTTCAAGCTACATATTACTTAACATATCTTCTAACAATACACTATACTTATAACTAACATTCAACCAACAATTCTTTAACAATTCTAACGTATAGTAACAACAAATCATGTTCTGGTATTTACAATTTCTTCCATAATTATATATTTTTTTTTTTTTTTTTTACATTTATTACAATTGGAACCCTTCCAATCATAAGTCTGATTCAATATTTATTTAACATAATATATATTCTCTGATACCATGTCCTTAAATCCCAGCCTATCCGAGTCATAGTATGTCTAGATTTGGTCAAATTGGTTATAACATTTCTATTTCCCTTATTTCTGTTTATTCCTTGTTTATTATTTATCTCATATTTATTTTGCTTTTAGCTTCATCTAACTCTCAGTTCTAAGTTAGTATTTTATCTCCCCTTCCAATCTCACATCCAGTTCAATTATTTTCTTATATCATTTCAGTTTATTTTGTATGAAGTTTAACATCTAATATTTTTAAAGGTTGCAATCTTATATCCTCTATTTGATCATATCTATAGTTCCTTCGATTACACTATCCCTATATCAACGAATATAAATTTTGTTTTAATACTTATTTATCAACGCAGATTCTCCCTTACAATACGACGAAGTTTAAATACACAATTACCATATTTTTATTACAACGATGCTTTAATATTTATTATCATAGATTCATATTTCTTTTATAATATATGATATATACGACGAAGTTCCATTATTTATCAACGCAGATTCTCCCTTACAATACGACGAAGTTTAAATATACATAATTTTATCTTTATTCATTATTCGACGAAGTTTCTAATAAATTATCGTAGATATAGTTACCATCCCTTAAAACTTATCTCCTGCTAACGTTTTCTTATACACATAATCACCTAGAGTTTATTCATATTGCTTCCTTCCCCTATATTTAATATCTCCCTTCCTATTTTATTATTATTTTCCTTTTCCAGTTCCCCTGGATACATGTCATTTTACTGCCTGTGTCGATTAATGCCTATAAACTTGTTTCCTCTATTTAATCTCTATTTCTGGGTTTCCTATGGTCTTAGTTTTCCGATTGACTGTGGGCACCATGCTCTTTTCTTGTCCCCACGCCTGTCCTTGCCTTAACACCGTTTACATCTCCATTGTATCTTTCATCTGCTTCATAAGTTCTATTTTCTGTGTTTCTCTCATATTTAAATTCCATTTCCCATTTTCCAAACTTGAGTTGTGCCTCCACATCCATTAACATACCCGTACCTATGATCATTTCTCTCAACAAGCTTTGTACCACTAAGCATTGAGACGGATATTTAACTCCTCCTCTTTCTCCTATTACCATTTTCATTTTATTAATCTTTTCAATTTTCTTATTAGTTGCGGTTTGAATTGTTAAATTTTTTATTTCCAGTACCTCCATCTTTCCTACTTCATTTCTTAATTTTAACTCTCCTAACTCTTCTGTGTTTTTCTTTGTTATATATTCGACTTTCTCTATCTCTTTTTTATTAATTTCTATCTCATCAGCTATTGTTTCTTTTGTTTCCTCAAAATTTTCCTTAATCTCTTCCTCTAATTCTCTATCTTTCTCCTCTAAGTCTCTTCTCACATCCTCTACTACAGCATTATTCTCTGTCCTCCACTGTCGCCTCATATCCTCTATCATTTTCCTATTTTCCTCCCGTATTTCATCTTTTATTACTTTTAGATCCTCTTTCATCTCTCTTAATTCTTCTCTATTTTCCTCTAATTTTTTGTCTATCTTATCTAATTTTTTCATGTTTACACTCATTTCCATGAGAGTTCTCATCATCTCCCTTAAATCTTCATTCTCATTATTTCCCCGTTTTTTTTGTTGGGTTTGCATAGGTAGTCCCCTAGCTTCTTCTACCTCAATGTTAACTATTGGCATATCTGTGCCTTTCATTTCTTTCATTTCCAACTTGTCCCTTTTTCCTGGTCCCCTACAACTACCAGCTCGCCTATAATATTTTCTTTTTTTTTTTAGCTGTAAGTAACTTATTATACAAACATAAACAATTTTTTTATATACTATAAACCTAGCCTTGATTCTATTCAACTCAGTGTTTAATTTTACAAAATTTTGTCTAAATCTATTTCCAGTTCAAATGTTTTTCATATAAAAAGTTCTAAATTAATTTTATTTCAAAATCTCTCTAAATAAATTTTATCGAGCCCCCACGTTGTTGCGCCAATTGTAACATAATTTTTAAAGAGACACTATACAATATAATTATGTTTTACTATTTAATAAATTGAATTTTTTATTTAAGACAAATAAAACTACTCAGGAACAATTCATTAACATTTATTATTACAATTTCATCTCAACATTAAACAATACACAAAACAAAATTTTACAACTTAACAATTTTTAACAAAATATACTAAAATTCGATTCTTTAAATTTGAGTTACAAGGTTTTTATACCCTTGGCTATTTTAAGATCTCTTGATATCTCGGGGTTTATCGCATGGGCTATATTTTTAGAAATTCTTAGGTTAATTAAATAAATTTTGAACAAACAATATTAAATTTTGAAAATGCAAAAAGGCTAAACTATTTGAACTGGATTATTTCTTCCTATTAATTAACTACAAGATATCCTAATGTACAAAATTAAATTTCTCTATTATCTTAAAAGTCCACTAAAGTTATTTTATAGCGCTATTACTCAACTTAATAAATATCAAAATTTTGCTGGTCGCTTACGTAAATTCCCGTTCTCTCCAATTAACAATTCACACACTTAAATTCGTTTTATTTACTTCACTTGATATTAACACAGTATTACATTTTGTGATTCACTTCTCCTTAATTTAAGTTGGCCAATCTTCTTAACAAAACGGTATAATTTAGACGAACTCTTTCCAAATAAAATAGAATTTTGACTGCCCAGCAAGGTCTGCTTCCTCTCGTAGCGTCACCCACGCTACCTCCAACTCAACTAACGCTTTCGTTTTACTTTTAAAGTTGTTAAAGAAAAGAATATGGCGGCTTCTTCTTCTAAAAAAAACACCTGTTGCCTGTAATCTAGTTTGTTTTCTTTTCCTTCACTAGAATCGATTGTCACACTGACCTACATCTGTTTTACAGCTGACATACCACAAGTTTGTTTAGAATGGCGTTTTAACTTGGTTAAACCTGGTTGAAACTTACTGTTTCAATTTCCTATCGTCAACAAACCTTCCAGTGTTTATTTTATTAATATTATTAGTGTGTGAAGTGTCATTGTGTTTTACTTTTGAAATAGTTCTGAATTGTGTGTGTTTTGCTTGGTCTTTCATAAACATAACCTTTCAATTTTCTTTTGTTTACAAACGTGTTCACTTTCTCCTTCAAGTAATTACTTAGGCCCTATGTTACTACAGTTTACAAATTTGTTTACACATAACTATTCTTAGATTATCTTATTTTAATTTATGTGTTAGGTTATTTGATATAACAAATTTCCTAATACATTTCCAGTTCAAAAACCTTGTTTACAATTCTATGCTTTTACCTAAATTTAGTTTTCATTTAACCTAACCAATATCTTAATGAATTTCTTTCTAAATTTTGAGTGAGTTATTTCTCATCTATTTTCCAATTCTTAAATAATATTATATAGCCCATTCTATAAATGTTACAATATATATATATATATATATATATATATATATATATATATATATATATATATATATATGTATATAAATTGTAATGTTTTTATATAAAACAATAAATAACAATAATTCGGAATATAATAGAAATGGATAAAAAAAGAAAATATAAACTATTGAAACCTAAAACAAAGTTATACAATATTAAAACCAAGATGGTGGCTATTATAAACAAGTTCAGGGGAAACAGCTGATGTTTTTCAAATGTAGAAATTTACAAAACCTAAAATTATTGCATAGAGGATCAAAACTTACCTATTCAGGAAAGAAGATGAAAATCAAATAATCAGTGTGTTATGTAACAGATGTTTCAACAATGGAAAAAAGTTTTATTCTTTTCTCTAGAATCTCAATAGAAAAATTCATTGTTAGAAAGAGTAGCCTTGGTACTGGAAGCAAAACTTAGTTGGTCCAAAATTTTATTAGAAGAAGAATTCAAGTATTAAGAAAGCTAGCCTAATTAAAAGTTGATAGAAGCCAATATTGGTGAAAGCATAAAAAAAGCATACTGCTGAAAGATTTGATTATAAAAATAAATTTAAAGGCTATACATTTGGACAAAAACATTAAATCTCAGATAAGTAATAAATTAAGAAATATATATTTATATAAACTCACCAATAAATACAATTGGTTCACTATTATTTCCAGCCCCATTGTATGACATCTCCAAGAAAATAGGAGGCTCAGCGGATCCTCTGCTTACACTAAGAAATGATCCCATTTTCTGTGCTTCAGCCCATGCTTTGTCATGTTTTTTAACTTCTACGCCAAGTGGCTTCAAAATTTCTTCGACATTCTAACACAATCAAATGTTATATAACACATGCACACAAAGTAACGTAATATAAAAAAATTGAAGTATAATAAAACAAACTTATATTACAAAACCAATCTTATATTACTGCTGTTAAGATGCTCTATCTAACACGTTTAATGTTTTTAGGTTAATTTTTGTAGAACTCAATTATCTTATTTGGAATTTATTGGATAAACAATACAATAATATGCATGATATCTGATTTCATTAAATATATATCTAAAATAAACATATATTTGTATTTATTATTTTATTGTCTTATTGTATTTTATTAATAATCTTATTGGATGGCAATAATATTGATAGAGATTTCTGAGTTCTCAATAAATGTTAAATTATAATAGATATTTATGAAGGGCTCCAGCTCTGCAATTTTGAACTATATCTTACAACATATTGCAAAGAATTGTTATATCTCTGTTGAATAAAAAAATCTTACATAGTTAATACAGTAAAAAATCCGCTTAATATGCTCCCATTTAAGACTATTTCCCACTTAGTTTTATTTTTTTCTCAGACTTAAGCACCAATAAAACACACTAATTTTCACAGATAATATGGTTCAACTCCTGCTTAATACGCTTAATTTTACAAATTTCTCAACTACTATTGGAAATTTTACCATGTAGCAATACATTACAAATAAGAAAGCATTGCGAAAGTTTATGCTGTTCAGCAGTTATGGTACTGTATAACACATCAATGAATAAGGAAAGTAATTTTATTACAGAACGGAATCCATTATGAAAAAGAATAGAACTTGATAAATACTATCTAAAATGATTCAGCAGGATGTTTACATCAATGATCTGGATCCCCAAATTCACACAGCATAGGATCACATCAGTACAAGTAGAGTATACATTCTATCATGAACGGGTTTCCTCCTCCTTCCTATTCACCCTTTTCCACTTTTCCTACGTCCTCTAAACTAAGATGACACAAAACTTTAAGTCAGTAGATTCTAGTAAGTCACATTGAAGATTTTGCACACTAAGTATGTGGTTGTGTGTGTGTCATAGGATCATTTATTGCAGTATGTAGTTGTTATCAAGTATAGTGGTATGTATTTTAGTCTTATACGATGAGCGGGATAAAATGAAATCCTTTATCAGTTGATGATAAACTGAAATTTTTGAAGTGTTACAATGAAAATTCACATCTTAGAAATCAAAAGCAAATTGCGGCCGATCTGAACATTCCGAGTTCCACATTAAAAACAATTTTAAAAAAGAGAAATAGTTTGAAGAAAACACAAAGAAAGATAAAACATAAAAAAATAATAGACTGGGAAGTATGAACAATTGGAAAAAATTGTTTGCTCGTTTTCATGTGATTATACTGCACACTGTTGTGCATGGATGACAGAACAATTTGTTTTAAGGATAAAACAGCTCAATACGATTTTTCAAAGAATGAATCGAAAGATTCTTCTACTTATTGATGACTGTCCAGCACATCTGAAAAATACTGAATTTTCTCTACCCCTGAACAGCACAAGCTTCAACCCATGGACCAGGGAAAAATAAAAGTTCTAAAGCAATATTACCAAAAGCGACTTGTGCAAAGAAACTTATGTACCATGGAACAAAGTAATCAGCATTATCCTGAAAACATTTTGGATGTATTAATTATGTTGCTTCGACATGGAATGAAATACGCCCTGAGGTCATTAAAAACTGTTTCATAAGCGGGTGTCAAATGGTCTCAGTGTGAACTGTCATTGAAATGTACTGACCACGAAGTTGAGGAAATCATATATAATAACTTTTCCACCTACGTATCTGTCGACAGTCGATAAAATCGCGACTGTGAGGTACAAACAGTACAGAAAATTGTAAAAGACGTTGCTTTAATAGCTTCCACTACAAATGAGGAGAGTGATGATGATGATGGTGATAAAGAAGACCTTCTACAGTATTTAATGCACTGACTGATGTGAGACGTTACACTATCAGCGTGCTGGGAATTTCAGATGATCCTACCAAAAAGATTATTCTATTGCAAACTTTCATTTTAAATTCTTCTTTAAAAAATTTCAACAAAATAAGATCGAAAAAGATTTTTTTATAATATAAACACTAGAAAAATATCCACTCTATACAGTAGTTATATAATAATGTACAGTAAGTAGGTTATGGTTTCCGATTAAATCTGTACTTGTTTATCTATGTTACCTACATTCATCTTTCATAATTTCATGATTATTTATTTAAAATTGTGATAAAATTGTTTTGGTAAATATGTGGGAATAATACAGCATGGATGATAGTGAGTAAATACAGTATTTTTTGTTGGTATACAAAATTTTCTATTCTAGTATAAGGCGTTTTCCAGTTTAAGTTACTTTTTGGGTGGTCCCTTGAAAGTCATATTAAGCAGAATTTACTGTATTTAATTAAATCAACAACTTGAGCTATTAGTTTACACTTTAACATATAATAAACAGGTTGACACCTTATGACAACATGGGTTCATAATAGCCAGTCCCTTTCATAAAATGAGTAGTCGTTAGGTTACATTTTCTTTTTAATGACCCCACCATTCCAAAAATGAAGCAATAATTATCAATAATTTTTCATGATTACTTTACAATAGAAACAAGCCAATGTATAATATATTATGATTGATAATTAAAATAAAATTATATAGCGATGAAAACAATTGAAAAAATTGGTCATCAAAACCAGGTCTGGGATGTGTAGATATCATTGGCATATCATAACTAGCTACGAAATATAAACAAAAAAATTACTTTTTTTATAAATAGAAGATATTTACCATTATGAACTCCATATTAGTATGTTAGAAAATAAATATACTACAATTAGTCACTGGCCAGAAGTTCTGAAAAGTGATGGAGACAAAAGATAATAGCTAAAGTACTACTGACATCTCGACACTCAGACAGGTACATAATATAAATTACTTATATATTGAACTATTATCCAAAGCACCCACACACACACACCACAAAAATAAAATTATATAATGTTGTAAACATTTTGTTTTATACTAATCATTTGATATTTTGGTAAAGGAGGTTGATTATAAAGATGGCTATTTCAATTCCAACCTCAGAGTATATATGTTAGAGTTCAGATTATTTATTTCATCTTCATTCAACCTGTTTTACTCTGTATATACTTATACACACACTCTAACACTTTTAACTGCCGACCATAGTATCAGGGTTTTCCCAGAGAATTGCCGAAATATTTTAAGCTTATAATGTGTACTTATTTTTTGTTCCCCTATCATATCTAATTACGAAAATACGTTTATCATAATATATATAAAAAACAGGTATGTGGCCAATTGGCCAGACATAGTTTTTTTTACAGCATAAATGATACTCACGTAAACTCAGGCCAATTGGCCCAACAATGTTTTTGATGTAATTATATTTTCTTATCTGTGCAATACTGTCTTAATATTTTTTGTGTTTTGTGTGTAAACAATAAACAACAAAACCACAATTTCATGTTCTGGTTACCCACATAAGCTGACTGACGAGATAAGTGTTTGTCACAAAGACATGTAAATGTGTCACATGTGATTGATTTGTGGTAGAATGGAAGTGTAAACATATTCTCTCTCTGATAAGTAATGCTATATACCAAAAATACACTACACAAACTATAAAGTTGTTAAAACACACATTAATCGCAACAACCAGGAACCAACAACGATTAAAAGTCAAAGCAATGTACTTCACGATTATTAGCAAGAAATATAATTCATGTGAATAGAGAGAAATTACAAAGATTTTATTTTTTGTGGAAGTGTGATGACTTTACCTTAACTATGACTATCAACAACAGACCATCTAGGTGGTTACTTGAGTTTTTTAAATACTTTATAAGTGAATGTAGACGCAGTTACTGCAATAATATGAAAAATAATGTTGATATACAAACAAAACATAACAAGGCCTGATTATGAAAATGAACTAATTTCCAAAATGTCGCTAATGAAATAAAACATATATGCTTGATTGGCAAATTTTTCGTTTCCGCTTTTTTCCATGTACCTTAAGTTGCTGCGAGTCTAAACAATAATTATTTCAGGTTTTTAGTTTCATTTTCATGAAATGTAAGACAGATAAGAGAACTGCATATTAATAAGACGGGACTATATACAAACTGACATACGGTTGAGGTGACATTTAACAGAGAATGTTATAACCAAGTTCGTCAGTATCACTATATTTAATAGAGATAAATTTACCTTGGCAAATATGGTAGGCGTCATAAGATTAGCTGGGGTGTCCATTAGTCTCCTGGAGAGATTCTGTGCTTCTGCTTTCAAGATCCCAATATTCCAAGAAGACCTGAGTACACAATTCCATCAGTTAAATGATAACTTGTAATACATGTTTGTTTGACATCTAAGTTTTGCTTTCTCATCAATAAAGTTTACTTGGTTTTTGTAATTTTATATTCTAGCAAAATAACTCTTTATATTATGAACCTTTTCAATTGGCTGTTAATTATTCTCAAGTTTGTCCTTAACTGAGGACCATTCACTTCAACTCATCAAGCAGAATATTTATCATAAAATCATTTATCATAAAGTGTTTTCAAAATTTAAGCAGAATATTTATCATACCACTCTCCCAGGTTCAAATACTTATAATTTTTATTGAGAGGAGAGATCAAATTGAATTTCAAAAGGATTTGGAACATTCAAGTTCAAATAAGTTATTCCTACTCATATACATTTATTATAAATGGATAAAATGCTTAATAATATCAATTAGCGTCAATCAAATAGTAAATCTCACTTTCTAAATTATAGCTAAAGATCAGCTGCCAACAAAACCTATTCTATAATGCACACAAATTCAATCACAGCTTAATCAGATACTTTACACAATAAATACTCAATCACTTACTAAATGTTGGCTGCTAAATTACAGTAGAAATGGATAAGCTAGAAACATTATCAGATTATACAATGTTGGTTCAAATGAAAACCTTAAAAGTTCTATAATATTTTAAAATGTGTGATGGAGTTGGTGGTTGTGTTTCTTGAGGTTCACAAAGAAACCAACAAGTGACAGAGTGATTCTACAATACAGGAGATTGGTGTAGCATCAGTAACAAGATGACCCCCTACTGTCAAGAAACACCACAACTGAGCAAAAGGATTGACTGATGGTGTGTTTTTTATATAGTGACAGTATGTAACTTATTGAAATTTAGATTGGCAGCGCAATAAAGTGATTTATCGATGAAGCAAATATACTAGTGGTGTAGATAGGTTTTAAATGGTGTACCTTTAAAGGATGTCCCAAAACCAGAGCAGGCCGACTGCATTATCAGAAAAGAAAACATAGAATTAGTGAAGGAGCTTCTTAAGAACAATTCATAACCGGGCAGCTTCCAGCCTGAATCGAGTTAATCTAGGCATATGTCAAAGGCAAATTTGCTGCAGTAAATTTAGTAAATGCAAATGAAAATGGCCGAAGAATGGATGCAATGGAAGTGCTGTGTAAAGATAGACTTCGAATCATTACACCTGAACTGTGGAAAAAATGCATCAAACATTGCAAAACAATTGAAGACAAATACTGGGAAACTGACCATATTAATGAGGAATTTCCTGAAGTAGAGCCACTTGTTATTCCAATGAACTATGATAGTGACTCCGCGCTAAGTGATTATTCAGATGAACATGAGTGAAAGCTAAAAACATAAGACGTTTGATATTTAAAAAATTTACTTATTTGAAAATAGACTAATGTTTGACGAATTCTCAATAACCTTGGAGGAAAAAATAATAGACATAACCTTTGTAAATATTTATTCAGTGTAAAGCCCTCATATTTGTGACGTCCAAAGCCCTCATGAAAAAATGGTGATGGAGAATGGTCAAAAATAAACAAAAACATAGACAAGATCAGAGTTTTTCCTTGCTTCTGAGTTGGCTTTGGCAGCTGACTGGAGGATTTGACAACACTGCGGCCAAGCACAGCGCACAGTGCTAATGCCATTTACACCTGAGCGAACATCAGTTAGATATCAAATAAAATTAACACCTAACTGTAATTTAATAATAACTTATGTAACGGAATAAACAAGATTAACAATGCCAACAGTATATTGGTTAATTCTATCCAATAAATGGTTCTCAAAAAAATGTTGTTTGACAAAATGTGCTATAAAAAGTTTGTAATACAAAGAAAATTTGAAACTAATAAATTATGTTTACAAGACCTTCTCGAATATCATATTAAAAGTTTAGACAATTCGGATCATAGATTTATTACTTTTGAATTTTTAAGTGGAAGTAACTTTTTAAAGACTACAAAAACCGTGTTTTTTTTGTTATGCTGTGATATAAAATGAAAATAAAACCGAATTTTTTAAAAAAATAATATAATCAATACAGAAGAGAATGAGTTTTTTTGTTTTTATTGGTAAAAATTTATAATATAGTTTAGATTTTATGAGCAAACTCGAGTCTCCAAACTTTTGTTACAGACTGTAGTAACTTTCATCTGCCCAGTCAATTCAAAGAAGCAATGGGTGGCAGGCATTTCAGTAGTGATAGGAAAGTAAAATCTGTTTTGCACGAGTGGCTAGACAAACGGCCAAAAAAATTTACTGTGATATCAATGGAATCCCGAATCAGTGGAATAAGTGCATTCAATGAAAGGGAAAATATAACAAAAAAAGTTTTTTTTTGTTCATTGGTACCACTAAACAAATTTTGCAACTTTTAAAGTTTTCATTTAAATCATCCTTAAACACACAAAAAATCTCAATTACTTACTAAATGTTGACTACTATAAATTAGTAGAAATGGATAAGCTGGGAACATTACCAGATTATACAAACAGAAAAAACTCAATAACTTACTGAATACTGGCTGCAAAATTATAGTGAAATGGATCAGCTGAGAATCTTACCAGACTCTATACAGAAAAAAAATTAACCACTTAATGATTTACTACATGGAGCAAATTATTGTGAATTTATTTAATAAATTATATAAGTTAAATGATAATTATAATTTATGATAAATAAATGAATAATGAGGAGAGTATCTTCAAACCTAATTATTAACCTGATGTATGTATCAGTTGCAAAGTAACCAACATACAGTCATCACAGTATACACTAAATTCCTAAATAACATCATAAATCTTAATATGTGGATCAACTTCTTCATCAATCCACTCAACCAACCACAGTAAGAGTCATGGTGGGAAATGGCTAAACACAAATAACAGAAGTACTTAATTTAAAGCCATACTTTAACAAATTATAATTAAAATCATAATTATCTTCATTTAGGCTTATAAAGGATCTATAAGAACTTTTATTCCATTTTTTTTACCAAAACTTGATTCATACATTTTTATTGGAATCAGGCTTAGACTGTGATTTGATGAAAGTAACTGGTTTTTTTTAATAATAAATATAGGCCTAAGAGGTCATCACAGTTCACTATGAAAGGTTATTTGACCTGGTCTTGAAGGCAAGTTTGCTCAGACTGTTACCCTAACTCTGAGTTTATAATGATTTTAATATTTAAAACAATTTGTTTTGGTACTCAGGGGAGTCCCAACAGAAGTGATAACAATATAGAGCTAATAGTTTCACAAAGTTTGAACGAAAATTGCTTTAAATATGAATGTATGCATTTTGTGTTCAATTATTACATCTTTATTTGAGAGATGTGTTTAATAAAGACTAATACTTATTATAGTTAATAATAAAATAATGTGGGTAGCAATAAAACATTTATTAAATGTTTACTCATACAATTTTTTATCATCAATCCAAATCAACTCTTTAAAAAGTATAAGACGAGTCTAAAAATGTTTTAATTCAAAAATTGGATTAAATATACGTAGTTTTGTATTTATATTGAAATATTTGTATTGAGATATATCAAAATTTATATCAATTAATATATTTATTAACTGATCAAAACTATTTAATAATAACCTACATGTAAAGCAGCTGTTCTACAAAATAACCTGTAACAAAAAAAGCTCTCACATGTTGTAATGTATATGCTGTAAGGTATGCGTTTTAGAAATAGTGTCACGTGAAAGTAATGATCCAATCTCATAGTTTGTGTAAATTAAGGTATATAAAAGTGTATATATATTATGAAAACGCTTTCCCTCCGCTTTATTTTTACTTTCTTTTAATATTATTACAAACACAATTATACATTTTTAATAACACCTTAAAAATGCCCAGCAAGTTGTGAGCCCTGTAAAAAATTTTTACTTAATATACAAAAAGTATATTTTAATCTTTAACATGTGATTTTTTGTTTAGTTTTAGAAAAAAAAAGTTTGAGGTAGAGTTAAATTTACTAGAGTAGCTAATATCGGATTATCTAGTCCTCATACCTATCACAAAATATCACTAGATTTTCTTTTTTTCAAACATCGACATTTACCCTATTTTCTATACACAGTTGCTTCACTAGTGACTGGCTAATAGGCTATATTTTAGGCACACCAAATTGTTACTGGACTCAACAATCATCCATCACCAGTTAGTTACCTTTGGCTAATAGGTCACATTTCAAACAATGACCATTTATTTGGTAGTGTTAATCTCAGCTAATACAACCCTTGCAGCAATTTTAATGTTACATTTTAGCAATGAATCAGTTGCAATCAACATATTTTATAAAATATAACGGTTTCTATGAAACAAATAAACCACTAATTACAACTAAACTGCTAGCATATATCAATTGTTTAGCTGACTGTATATACATTCAATGACATAATCATGAGTAGAGGCGTTCCATTGTAAAAAGGACGATTGTTTCGAAACGCATCAGCAAATAAGCCCTTAAGTATTCACTTAGTTAAGTATAATTTAATTGTAGTTTAATCAATAAATTCAAGATGATTACAAGCAACTTTAATAAACACTGAGTTTCTATAAAATTAAGAAAACGTATACTTACTGCTTCTCCGCTCCTAAATTATAAGCATGGATAAGTGGTATTTTTTTCTGTTTCTCTTTTTTTTTGTTCTCCTGGTACACCCAAGGGCCCAGAGTAGCTCCTTCGGCAGCGGATTCAGAATCTCCCATATCTTCAACAAAGATCTCACTCACATCGATATCCTGCAATTTCCTACAACCCACTGGAAAATCAAAATAAAACAGATTTAAACAGAATAATATTCTTTTGTGTTATACTGAAAACAAGTTAGTAATTCAAAAGAACACTAAAAGTATTACTCAACAGAAAATAGTAGCAATAACTCACATATTTCATGCATGCAATGTTGACTCTTGTCTAGTAATAAAAGGAATGAATGTGAAACATCGACAATTACAGAATGAGATGAAATTAAAACATACAAGAATAATAATCTATAAAGATACTGATGTTTTCCTGAAAGGAATATTCGAAAATAACTTGAATATAAGATTGTCTAAACATTCATTTTCAATGTGAAATTTGTTATATACTTTATGAGTACAAGTTTTGTACTTTATACAATAGCTTGTTTGGTACAGTCCTAGAAATTCGTCTAGTATTGTTTTCTGTCAAACTACTGCTCATAACCTACTGCAAGCGATGTACACTGCACGCTCTAATGCACAATACTCTCACCCTTTTTTATCAGTCTGTATCTTGGCCCCTGAAGGAAGTTGTTTGTTTCTCTTCACATTCTTCTTCTCTCGCCATTTTCTTTCATCTTACACGTTGTTTTTACCCGATTTTATCCTCACAATCATTCATGTAATAGGTGTTGTGAAATATCTCGAAGCAAAGTTATTAATTGTATAACCTTCAACTAGTTATTAACCTCACATTGTCATAACTTTATTATTGAAATTATTCTTCAAGTGTTCAGCATTTGGTAAGCTAGTTAGTGAAACTTTTGTTATTCTTTTAGTGAACACTTGAACTTAAATAATTAAAACTGTTTAATGAACAGTTCTAGTGGTGTACACACTCTATATCACATACATCTTTAAAGAACATTTTACTGTAAGTTAATATTTTATCAATTTTCTTTGTTCATAATCTTTTGTTACATAAATTTAAGGCAATTCACAGATTTGCCCCCTTTTTTATTTATCTGTGTGGGCTTCTGGTAATTTATTATATTCTGTTTTGGTATTAAATTGGTAAGGACTGAAGGCCACAAAGCTATAGTCATTTTACTCATATCTTTGCAAATTAATAGAAGGAAGTCACTTGTAACAATTACAACCTATGAAAGAATATGGGGGCAGGAAACTAGAGCAATTACACTTATGAATAAAAGTTAAAACAAAACATTATAAAAAACAAACAACGAAAGAATTAAAACAAATTAATAATGAATGTACAAACAATTGAAATAAAATTATTTGGATTAAAAAAGCAAATGCGTTTGTTATTATAAATTGTGTTTGGACAAAATAAAAAGGTATTCAATAGAGAATCATCCCCTATTGTACCTTAAACTTCCATGAAGATCATATTTGCTATATATTTGAATATCTACTGTAACCAAACACCAGCAAAATGATATTCTAAAGACCTGTAATTGAACCTTTTGTATTTAAAGTTGCTTGATGTAATCATCTTGGGTCAGTCTCCTATCTAGTCCAAAAATTCCTAAATAAGCTTTAAGCTCTACTAGAACTAACCTAAATATGTATATATATTCGTATAATAGTTGTAGTACTAATATATATTTTAATGATTACCTGCAGCAGCAATTCTAACAGATTCTTTACTTTCATCAATTTCTTCCAATTCATTATAGGCCTGGCCCTTTTTACCTAGTCCCACCACAGCTACAGCTTCATAGTCTGGAGTCAGATTGTAAAACACTCGAGCTTTTCCTTTTTTCAAACCAGATCTAATTTTATAAACAAATAAATATAATCAAATTTCATAACACAAATTTTGTACTTAAATATAAATTTAAGTCTTCAAAATTATTTTATTTGTAATTCAACCTAATTTGAGTCCTAATTGTAGAGATGACAAGTTTAAGTTAAGTTTAAGTATTTATACTCTACTTAGATAGCTTTGTTACAAAAATTACTCAAATTATGTAACTTTTATATCCTGACCTCACTTTAATATTCCACCATGTCAATCACATCTTTCGGTTGTAAATCAGTTTCATTTTCTGAAATTCATATTTTATACTTGCTATTAGTTAATTCATTGCTAAATGTGGTCTCTTAACTCAACTAACATTATGCCATCAACTCTGAATGAGTTAATGAGTAATTTGAGTGTAAACACTACAGATGTATAGTTCTATTTGAAAACAGGATACAGCAAATCAACAAAATAAAAATCTAAAAAATTCTTAATGATTTTTCTGTCCATGAGATCCAGCAAACTTTTAAACAGAAATTTTATACATAAACTTGCACAAACTTATAATAATGTAAATTTTAATAAAATAATAAATATAGAAAAGAATGTTAGCCCCACATAAGGGCACATTAACAAAATATGCTAAACAAGAGATGAGTACAACTATCAAATTTAGGTTTGTTTTTAAATGAAATCTGGTGACATTAGGGCCATGAAAGATCCCTTCACATTTACAATGGTAACATAAATCATAATCAGAAAATAATGAGTGATAAACAATTTAAAAATATGATCAATAGCAATTACTATTAATTAATGTTCTAAATTAATTTCCCTCTTTCTAAAACAATATAACCACTTTATCTCTCGCTGATCAATAAATTTATTTTATACAGATATATACTTCTTGATAGCACTTGGCAAAAGACCACAACTTACTGATATTTTTCAGCAAACACCTTTCAACTAGATAGTGCATTTTTTAATGCTGTGAGTTATGGGCAAGACTGTTGCTCAGGTGAGTTGTATTATGAGTCTGTGGTATTTTGGTGCTCAGTAATGTATGCGAAGTTTTGGATATATTTTATTTAACTAATGCGAAGTTTTGGATATATTTTATTTAACTAAAAGTGGTTTTTTGTATTCATAGGTACTGTATCTGTATAATGTGATGATTGTGATGATATACTGTGCCAGTTAAGAATTTTATCTGAGTATTTAGTTTGAGATCTATATTTTTTTACACTATAGGAATAATTCACTGCGGATGCTACAGATAAAGACTTCTCGTGGTTGGGAGTAGAATTTTAATTTGAAGGCGGAATAGTTTTGGTCTCTTTTATTTTAATTATTAGATCTATCAGTCTTTTTTATTTTCTGCCTGTATTCAAAAAAGTTATTCATTTTTGGAAGAACCAAAGAAGGTTATTTATTATCACCTTCAACACATGGTAAAGACTAAACTAAAACTTAAAGAGTTAAAAACATATTAATTTGTATATAACAGAAAACACACAAGAAAGTAAAGGAAACAAGAGGGTAATTATAGAAATATAAATAGTATTAAATAATTAACAACTCATCTTTAAGAAAATTTACATAGTTAAAATAATATTATATATGTGATAATTACTAAAATAAATCAACTAAAACATAAGAGTACATTACCTTCAATAGTAAAAATGGTGCTATAAGAAAGAAAGAACAACAAAATTAAATTTATTAAAGAATAAAATTATTGAATTATATTTAGGCCACTCATTCAATGACACTGGGCAATGTAACTTAATACCATATTTATCACCACGAAGATCATATTTGCTGCAAACTTTTATCATGCTACTGGGTCATTCAATAGGTGCTAAAAAGCAATGATAATCCAAAACAATTGTGACTAGATCCCAAAGATTTGGGGTTGCACAGGGAACAACACAATACAGAGCACGTAATCAATATAAGCAACTAACAATGGTAAAAAAACAGGGTTGAATGTTAAGGCTTATCAAGCCTAGAGTACCCCTGATTTTTACTGCTTAATGAATAAGATTTTGGGGGACACAAGTAAGCAATTTCAATCAAAAACAAATGAAATCTTTTGGCAAAGTTTATTCGAGTTTGTTCATGTAGAACGTAGATTATTTGGAAAATTAATATAATAGATATTTCCCAAGATTTTAAAGATTAATAAAAATTTGAGTTGAACTAGTTTTATATCATCTATTTTTAGTTATTTATAGTAAAATTTTACATGATATAGTAAAATTTTACAGGCCAAAGGCCTTGTGAGTCATTCCATATCAAATCAACACACTTAAAATAAAAATTTTACCTCACCTCTTTCGATTTTTATAAAATTTGGTACACTGATTGTTAGTGCTAAGCTAAACAAAAATACAATATTTCTAATTTTTATCTTCAATGGTTTTTGAAATATGGCTATGTAAAGTTTTTAAAAAACAGGGAAAACCCATAACGTGCATTTTTGAAAATGGCCTAGGAGCTCTCGTAGTTGAGCTAGAGAGCTGAGAGTGGTTTCATTTTTCAGCATTTTTCAAGCACTTTTCAATGATATATAATATGTCATAATTAGCAATAAAAGTTTTTTTTTTTCATAATACAAATCAAAATTTTATTTATAACTTTTTCCAAAACATACATAATTAAAAATTGTTAAAAAAATTCCTTAAATACTTAGCATATCTATAGACATCTTGGCAAAATACGAACATGGGATGGGGATGGGATCAGTGTTAAAGAAATATATTACTGAAGCTTGTTTTTTACAAATACGCTGTTTTGAATGGCCACATAATCAACTAAAGATCGGTTTTATAACTATTTTAAATAAAATATTTTAATGGAAGAAATACATATTACATGTATTTAAGAAATAAACACTATAAAGTACATTTTTTCATAATTATCTTTGTTGAATCTAAAAATTAATAAACAAATGCCCAATAATTTTTTTTTTTACAGTTAAAACATGGTTTTGGGCTAGATAGCTATGTACACAAAAAAATTAACACCAACTTGAATAAAAAATGTCACGTTCAATTTAAAGAAGATTTATTCTTAAAAGAGTTACATGTACTGTTTATATTTTTAAAAAAGCCAGTAGAGTTTGTTCACTATCATTTTTGCCAAGAGAGTATTTTCTTCCTGTCGGAGTTACAGGATCTACTTTCGTGAGAATGTCCATAATTGAGACTCACAGGACATTTAGGTTAAGAAAATTATTTGGCTGGTCCATATATATGAAGAAAAGTTACTTTGACATTATCTAATTCTTCATTTTTTTCTAGAACATAGCCAAACCACCAGTTCTCATCATACACAGCAGTGACGTAGCCTGAAATTTCATCCATCCTAAGTTTATCAGGTGATATAGTTACTTTCCTTTCTAACCCATCTGATTCATCGGAAAAGTTTTTCATTAATACACTTGAAGTGCTTTTGGAAGTATACGCTGTAACATTTATAGAATGGGCTATATAATATTATTTAAGAATTGGAAAATAGATGAGAAATAACTCACTCAAAATTTAGAAAGAAATTCATTAAGATATTGGTTAGGTTAAAATTTAGGTAAAAGCATAGAAAAGTAAATAAGGTATTTGAACTGAAAAATCCATTAAGAAATTTGTTGTATCAAATAAAATTTAAAATAAGATAATCTAATAATGGTTATGTGTAAACAAATTTGTAAACTGTAGGAACATAGGGCTAAGTAATTACTTGAAGGAGAAAGTGAACACGTTTGTAAACAAAAGAAAATTGAAAGGTTATGTTTATGAAAGACCAAGCAAAACACACACAATTCAGAACTATTTCAAAAGTAAAACATAAAGACACTTCACACACTAATAATATTAATAAAATAAACACTGGAAGGTTTGTTGAGGATAGGAAATTAAAACAGTAAGTTTCAACCAGGTTTAACCAAGTTAAAACGCCATTCAAAACAAACTTGTTGGTATGTCAGCTGTAACACAGATGTGAAAGCAAGAAAGTAGGTCAGTGTGACAATCGATTCTAGTGAAGAAAAAGAAAACAAACTAGATTATAGGCAACATGTGTTTTTTAAGAAGAAAGGCGGCCATATTTTAAACAATTTAAGAAAAGCTAAGGACGCGTAGTTAGTTGAGTTGGGGATGGCGTGGGTGACGCTACGAGAGGAAGCAGACCTTGCTGGGCAGTCAAAATTCTATTTTATTTGGAAAGAGTTCGTCTAAATTATACCGTTTTGTTAAGAAGATTGGCCAACTTAAATTAAGGAGAAGTGAATTACAAAATGTCATACTGTGTTAATATAAAGTGAAATAAATAAAACGAATTTAAGTGTGTGAATTGTTTAGTTTGGAGAGAACGGAATCTTTCGTAAGCTAACTGAAATTTCGATATTTGATAAGTTCTTAGCGCTATAAAAATAACTTTAGTGGACTTTTAAGATAATAGAGAAGTTTAAATTTGTATATTAGGATATCTTGTAGTTAATTAATAGTAAGAAATAATCCAGTTCAAATCGTTTAGTTTTTTTTTATATTCAAAATTTAAGTTTTTCCATCAGGAAAATATTTATTAAAACTATGTTCTAAATTTAATATTGTGTTTTTCAAAATTTATTTAATTAACAAAGAGTTAATATAGCCCATACTATAACCCCGAGATATCAAGAGATCTTAAACTAGCCAAGGGTATAAAAACCTTGTAACTCAAATTTAAAGAATCGAATTTTAGTATATTGTGTTAAAACTTGTTAAGTTGTAAATTTTTGTTTTGTGTTTAGATGTTGAAATAAAATTGTTCTAATAAAGTTTTGAATTGTTCCTGAGTAGTTTTATTTGTTTTAAATAAAAAATTCAATTTATTAAATAGTAAAACATAATTATATTGTATTGTGTCTCTTTAAAAATTATGTTACAACGCATGAAACTGATGTGTACCTTGGATCGCCAATGCTTCTTCAAATCAGGGTCCCAACATCTTTTTGGAAGCAATGTAGTCTTCCAGTATGGAGTAGGCAAAATCTACTTTTGGAATGTTTTCCACTGCCCATTCAAACAAAAACTCTTGGAGTTTGAATCTGATTTTCGTATGAACTTTGCAAACCAGTACAAGCTTCCAGTCTCATCACAAGGGCCTTTTCCATGGGATGTGGCTAAAAAATGTCACTCAGCTTTTATGCTGAAATTCTCCTCATGAAGGCAAATGTTTAAGAAGTTTTTCTTATTTTTATACTCAGCAGCAGAACCGTCAAAAAAATAATACATTTTTTGAGCATTAGGAGCATTAAATTCACATATAATCTTCCGAATAATCCATCTTTCAGGTAAACTTGTGAAAATCATTACCTTTTTTGTTCTACTTGTACAGATTGAAAAATTAGTTTTAAGATTTTGAAGTACAGATTTATCAATATCGGCATCATTGTCTGACGAAAAACTCTCAGCAGCAACAAACATTTCATTGAGGAAGAAATGTTTTTTACTCTAGTCCTGCTATATTTTTTAGATGTTTTTTTTTTCTTTTTATCGATTGGAGATCACCAATTTCTTGAAGTGGTGTATTAAGTGTCTCAACTATCATTGAATTTGTTGTGAGGTCTGGAACTAGGTCTGGCAAATTTTCCTCCAATCCAGAAGAATTTTCATCTTCATTGTTTTTATTACTAGAAGGCTCTGATTTTTTCTGCTTGGTTAAGTCTTTTCTACATTGATTACAAATAACAGAGCCAAAAGATATTTGTGGAAATGATTCTAGCATCCACACTGTCACATTCCTGTTTTTTTCTATCTCTAACAAAATGATTTAATTTCTGTAGTGGATTACAACACTGCACTCTGACATTACTACACTTGTTACTAGGTTTCATATTGGTTGACAAATATTGTGAAAAAAAACACAATCGAAGTTTTGAATTAATGACCAAAAATTAGCAGTTAAAACACAAAAACACCAATGATATATATGAAAAAATCTTTTATGTAAAAATATCAGTACTACTTCACATCAAGGAACTAAAAACCTGAGAACTTGAAAGTAATATATTTCTTTAACACTGATCCCATCACCATCCCATGTTTGTCAAGATGTCTATAGATATGCTAAGTATTTATGGAATTTTTTTAAAAATTTTAAATTATGTAATTTTTGGAAAAAAGTATACATAAAATTTTGATTTGCACCTTGAAAAAAACTAATATATTTATTGTAGTGAAAACTAGTAGCTCACGTGAAGATGGAATCAACAAATATACACTTTTATTATAACCTCACGTAAAGATGGAATCAACAAATATAAACTTTTATTATAGCCTATCATATTATCTATTATTGAAAAGAGCTTGAAAATGCTAAAAACTGAAACCACTTTCAGCTCTCTAGCTCAATTAGAAGAGCTTCTAGGCCATTTAAAAAAATGTACGTTTATGGTTTTTCCTTTTTTTAAAAAAACTTTACATTGCCATGTTTCAAAAGCCATTGAAGATACAAATTTGAAATTTTGTATTTTTGGTTACCTCAGCACTAACAACGAGTGTACCAAATTTTATCAAAATCTGAGGAGGAAAGGTAAAATGGATGTGTTGATTTGGCATGGAATGAGTCTTGTGCTTAGTACAACATTTTATCTTGGGAAATATTTAATGAACTTTGATTAATTAAAGCAAGCGTTGCAATATCTTTATAAAACAATCACCAAAGCCATTAAAAGTTTTGTATGCAAAGCTTATTGGAGTTCATGCCTATTAACAAATGCAATAATCTTCTTGCATACTAGTGAATTACACTATAATTAAATACTTGATATAGTTAAACTTAATCACAAAAAGTTTTAATATAGTTTGATGTTCAAATCATGTCAAATGGTTTGGAACATTGGGCTTATAATGAGGGCTAATGAGAATTACATTGGGACACCATTTAATTTTTATAGTTCTCGGTGGTATTTTGCAGTATACAGTTGTACCTCCATGTCTGCGGGTAATGGGGTCCAAAATCACCACGGTAAGATGAAACCGCAGATAATAATGTCAAGGTGTGTTATCCACGTTAACACACAAACACTATACCTACAAACATTACACTATACAGTAGTACATGTACAGTACTGTTCACGTATAAATACGTGAATTGCATTAGTACATTATATACTGTATAATCTTTAAAATATTACAGTACAGTACATAGGTATTATTATGTACAGTAGGCCTATTGTGATTACTGTTTGTACTTACCCTCGCTTAGTATACAACTCCAATCCCTTTGTAGCGTTACTAACAACAAACATTATAGAGCTGTATAGAGAGTATGTAGAAATTGTACACTTCACATTTTACAAGTTAAAAAAAATCACTATGTACAAAAAAAAAGTTATAAGTTGAAGTTGAGAACAAGAAATTTTTAGTCAGAAACATCCTCATCTGAAAGTGGAAGACTCTGTTTCAAAAAAAAAAGAAAAAACGGTCTATCGAGTTTAGTGATTCTTATGATATTGATGGGACAGTTGAATCAATAGTTGGAACTTTTTTTCTACTTGGAAAAACATTGGGATAGTTGTTTCCTTTTCCTTTTAATATCACTGAAGAAACTGCATGACATTCGTAATAATTCTCGTAACTTCAATTCCACGTTCCATTATGGTTTTTATCTTTCAAACTTTGTGCAGTGAATAGGCTACTGTAACCGCTAGAAGCAGACTGAAGAAATTTCAGAGGAAGCATAAAGGGTGTGGAATTCAGACTCAACAACAAAGTGGTTTAGGTTGCCCTATATAAACAATAAGATATTATATACAACAAAAAAAACTAACCCAGAAAAAGGTTGAACATCAACTATTCTTCAGTTCTAAGCAAGACAGCGCGGATAATTGAAACTGTGGATACCGATACCATGGATACGAAAACACAACTGTATTTGAAAAAGGTCAAACAAAGCAGATGAATTCTTCAAAATTGGATACTGTCTATAAGAAATGTTAATACACCCTTACAAATTTTCTTTGTATTCTTCCTCCTAATACAAGTCAAAACTTAGACCTCTTCAGATATGCATCTTACTAGCTATTAGAGCAGCCCTAACCAAAGCGTTAGCTACTTCTTGGGTTGGGCATGTAGGTTCTTTAATGGGCTACTGCACAATATGCAAAAATTATAGAATAAAAGGTTTACAACTGCCTCTCAAACTTCATCTTAACTAAGGCAAATCTTGTGAAATGTGACATCTCACTTTTCATGCTCTCACTGATTTTACATATTTTTCCATCTAAGTCAAATACAAATATGTTAAATTTGTACAAATATAAAAATCAAATACCATATATAAAAATTTGACATGCAGTAACATATAATAGTTGAATGTATTTCCACATTTATCCAGAGATTGTCATTGGATAAAATCATTACATATCCATTATTTTGAAAATCAGTAAAAGAAACAAACCCAATAGGATAAAACCTTGAACACATTTTTAAAATGAAATATAAAAAGTTATTGCTAGCAACTACATTGTTGATAAAGTTTTAGTAAACATCACCAATTTTTACTTGATTCTATGGGGATTGTTCAGAAAGCAAAGACCATTTTGTTGTGACAAATGATTGCTCTGACCTCCCCCCTCCATCGACCACTCATTGACCTTGGTATTTTTCTGTGTAAGTTTAGTAGCAAACTGCTAAGCAGGTTACTAATTAACTGTGCCAGATAAAAATGTGACTTGATGATGCCACCACGTTTAAGGTTTACAGCACTGTTTGTTTTTCGAATAGGGAAAAGTTCAAAACTTGTGGACAGATAACTGAAATTTATAATTTGATGAATGGTTCATCATGTTTAATGACTGGTGAACAAATGTTCACGATGAAGAACACTCAAGAAAGCCCTCAGTTGTGACTGACAAACTCAAAGCAAAGATTGAAATGAAAATTCAAGACGATAAGCACTTCACAATTAGTGGCCAGTACTCATTCTTTCTTGAAATTTCAAAAACTGCATTGTACAGAACTGTTAAAGACGAGCTGGGCTATACAAAATTATGAGTTAGATGGGTTCTTTGAATTTGTGCCCAAAGAACAAAAACCTAATGAATAGGAGCTCTAGTTATGAGTTAGATGGGTTCTTTGAATTTGTGTCCAAAGAACCAAAACCAAATGAATAGAAGCTCTATTGACATTCTGCACTGTGATATAAATGGTGAAGAAAGTTTTAATCCCATCATTCTGGTGATAAGACTTGGATCTCACATATCACTTCAGAAACAAAGCGTCAGTCCATGGAATATCATCATTAGTGATCCACAACGAAATAAAAAAAGCAAAACAAATTCGAGCAACAGGAAGGTTATGGCAACAATATTTTGGAACAGTCAGGGTATTTTACTCATCAACTACATGCCTAGAGGGGAGAAATTATATGCAGCAGACTAATGTGAGGCACATTGTCAACTCCACTGTGTCATTCAAAACAAACAGAGCAGAATGCTGGCTAGCAGTGTCACACACATTCATGACAATGCAGCAGCATTGACAAAGGACTTGGTTCAGTAACTCCAGTAAGAAACCTTTGAACATTTCACATACAATCCAGATTTAGCCCACAGTGATTATAATTTATTCTCCAAATTTAAAGATTATGAAAAACACTATGGAAGTGATGAACTTAAAGAAACTTATAACCAGTGGATCAACACATTGGCGGCAACAGATGCAAACGGTATAGAAAAGTTAGTGAAAAGGTATAACGAGTATTTGAACAGTAAGAAATTTGAAAGGTGAAAGAAATAGAAAATTGAGGTTTGGTATTAAAATGTTTGTATAACAAGTTTTATTTCATTACAATAAATAATTAATCTGTTTCAAAAAAATTTTTTTTTACTTTTCGAACAACCAGAGTATACTGACTGTCAAAGTTGTGTAAATGTATGCACAGTAGACAGATCAGGTAGACACAATAGTGAGAAGAGGTAGTGTGGGTAGTACAGTAATGAAGGGGGGATTTCACAGTAGACTCAATGGAATGCATAACACTCAGTTCTGATTAAAAATCAGCTAATGAGAAATCTTCCAACAAAATTTCATTTTTGTAGTAGAAAACGTTGTTTTATAATTAGCAACTGCTACTCTAAATTCAAACAACAAAAATCCAATATTGAAGATGTGGCTAAAAGAAAGGAAGGTTTAATGATTTGAAGCCATGTTAAAACGAACTATATGAGTTATTTTAATAAGAACATGTCACGATAAGAGTATTATTATTTCGATCCCTTATTGGGATGTGAAGGTTGAAAATAAATATTATGAGACTAAAAGAGCTATGGACATGTAATTAGAAGGTCTAATAACTACAAATGACAGTGACAGTAGCAGTGATGGAAAATCTGAGTGAGAGTGAAGAATTTGATGTAGTTGACATTGTACTATGTTAAATAAAATTGTGACTCATAAATAATGTATCGATGTAGCCAATACTATAATCTAAATATTTTTAGTGAATTTTCTAGTTTCTCACACCAAAGTTTTAAATAGTCTAGGCCTATGTGCAGGTGCCTGTTTATCCTGAAAGAGCCACTTCCACAACACGATGGAAGGGTTAACGTTTCCTTGAAGGTTTTTGACTAATATCCACTGACCACAGAATACAAAATAGTCAAGCGTAAGAGCTAAGATCCGTTCTCTGTAACAGCTGAGTAGAATAAGCCAATGCACAAATGGGCATATGCATGCATCAAACATGTTACATTCCTTCTACAGCCGGCCGTATTTTCCCACTCGCTTCTCATTTCTGTGGGAACTATGCTTACAAAAATGTGCAAAAGCATGCTTTAACGGCCTGTACCATGTTTGCCTTAGTTCAGTATTACTAGCAAATAAGCAAAAAGTACAATTATAGATATTTTTTATTGCAATTTATTTACTATTTACAATCATTTTAACTTTACAATTTGATTTATAAAGTGTTTAAGGAACTATATTTAAATCCATACATATAATTTATATAATGCACATCCATATTATTCAAGTACAACATATAATACAAAAGAATAATAAAATTTATATTAAATGTAAACATAATTTGTATTTTTACAATATGTTTTAACTTCATTTTATTAAAACTACAAACCTAATAAATTTTGGTTATTAGTTAAAAATAATTAATTACTATACTTAACTAAATATTCATCAAAGTGTACAATTACAAACATAAACACATAACTGACTAAGAGAAATTAATATTTTTGTTTACTATAATTTTAAAAATACAATAGCTATAAGAAATAATTTTGTTACCTTAAAAATAATTATCTAACTAAATAATTGAAATTGTACAAAATAATAAATAAAAGATTAATAAATAAATAAATCAAACTTTTTTAATGATAAACTACAACAATTTTACCCCAAATTCAAAATTTATAGAATGTTTCACAATAGACATATATAGTATATCTTATTTCTTCAAGAAATACCTCCCCAAGGCAAAAACCAGTCTCAACCTAAAGGTATATATATATATATATATATATATATATATATATATATATATATATATATATATATATATATATATACATACATATATATATATATATATATATATATATATATATATATACATATATATATATATATATATATATATATATATATCCATTTTCTGAAAATATAAGGTCAATATAGAAAAAAATGCCAAATATTAAAGTGGCCAAAAATAAACAGTGACAAAACTCATTAAAAAAAATATAAAGTTTTTATCAGTCATAAATATTTTTAATACATAAATCTTAACGCAACAATAAATATTCTATACTTTTTTCATCACAAAAATATAATTAACATGTAAAACTGTTTACATAACCCAAATGAGTGAGGAAACATAATATGTATCTTTTTTTTAATAAAATAAGATTCCAGTTTAGAAAATTAAGTATTTTGGTATATGTGTATAGTAAAATATAAGATTTGAATTATAGTATTTTTCTGTATAAAATAGGTTTGGATATTATTAAAACACATTAAGAAGGCCTAAATAATTGTTCTAAAAAGGTCTTAGATTACTAAAACAATTTATAAAATAAATAACATTGACAAAATAATTATTTACTGTATTCATAAGTTTATTTTTACAACTAACTACTAATGAAGGTAGATTTTTACTCAAGAATTATTTTCAAAATATTCATGCTTTTGTTTTCAAAAACCACAATTATTCAGGAACACTACAAAAAATTTGAAGACTTGTTAAAAACAGCTCTACAGAAAACAAAGTATATAAAGAATTATTTGAAACTATAATTCTAAAAAGTATGTGATGAGTGCATAAACACAACATACCTCAGGTAAAGTTAAATACAGATGATTTACTCATTATTCATTCTACGTACATTTAACTAGACTAATTCTAAAAGCTTTATGATTCCTTGGCTATTTGCAGCTACCACAACACTTGACAACTGTCGCCAGCAAACTGCTGAAACAAATTCGTTTACATCATCCTCTTTCCTATCCTTTTCTAATACACTGCGAACAGCATCAAATTTAAAGCTAAATAGCTGTTTTGTCAAACCTTTGTAATATATATAAAGTGCATTATTTTCTGAACCACAAGCTACATAATCACCGTCCGTTGCTAATCCAACAAAATTCTTTTCGTTTATATGACCGACAAATGATCTTAAACAATGAGGATTATTGACATTCCACATTTTCAGCTGACTGTCTGTTGAAGCAGAAACGATATCTTCTCTATTCAAAAATTTCACATAAGATACTGCCTTCCTGTGTCCTTTGAAAATTGACAAAGCTTCTTTCATATTTCTCAGATCATAGTAATGAACACAGTGATCAGCAGAACCAAATGCAAGATGACATGAACTTCTAGGATTAAATTTAACACAACACACATTTGCTTTTGCTTCTAAAGAAGCCACAGAGTGTTCCATATTTAAAGACCATAATTTAACCCTAGCATCATCTGATCCAGATGCAATCAATCTCGTATCTACATCATTAAAATCAACACTCCAACACCTTTTCTCATGTTCTTGGAATGTTTTAGTTCTCTGGCCAGTGCCTGCATCCCAAACTGTAACCGTACCTTCATAATCACTGCTGGCTAATGTTTGTTTATGATAAGAATTCCAACTAACACAGGATATTTTTGAACTAGATATCATTTCAATACATGGGTAATGGACATCCACTGTATCTCGTATAACTGCACCATAATCAAACACTTTGATTCTTTTTGTGACTCCAGCGATTGCAAACAGTTCATTATCTTTATCAAACTCTATGCTGGAAACTATTGTTGAGTTGTTGAATATATCACTTGAATAATTCAATGTTGCAAGTGGCCTTAAATTATTAAAACGAGAAAACTTTACAAGATTTTCACGAAAAGTGTCCAGACCTGAACCTACTGAAACACTTCCTTCTACAGGTTTCTCATTCTTTCCAAACATCAACTCCTTAGCTCTTGAAGTTAAATAGCACTGAACAAAATCATCAAAATGGGTGTGCATTCTTTTTCGACGCATTGATAGAGAAGTTACAGCAGACTCAGCCGTTTTTTGACTGCCATTAAAACCTTCACTTCCTTTTGTTTCTTTCTCCTTCATGTCTATATTATCACCAATCATATCTTCTTTCTTAGAATCGGAACTATCTGCACCACTATCTTGATCAAGATGAGACTTTTTAGAACTTATATCTTTTAAAATACCATCAACTTCCTCCATATCTCTTTTAATTAGAGCTACCTCATGTGTTAGCTGCAACAACTGCCCTTCTTTTTGTCTTAATAGATGTTTAAGAAATTCATGTAAAAGTCTATTTTGAGCTGCACATGACTCGGCTTCCAATATGTGTTTTCTCTGCGTTAGCACTTCAAGGATTACATTGACATCTGGCAAAGTAAGGTTCTGTGACTCTGTAGCTACATAATCCCTCAAGCCGTCAGCAGATCCACGTAAATCCTGATCTCCTGCTCCTTTCATCCGTGTTTTATACTTTGACACCAATTCATTTAAGAGAAAGTTTGGAAATATATGTTCAGGACCAATTAATGCAAAGCTACACTTAGGACATCTTCCACTACTTTCTAAAGATTTTGATATACACCGGTAACAAAAAGTATGCCCACATCTAGTGATATGAGCTTCTTCAATAAGTTCAAAACAAATTGGACAAAGATAATCATTGGTTTTATCCTCAAAGGAACCTCCAATGCCATTAAGAACAGCTGGATGTTGACGCTTCATTGGACGAACACGTTGGGGAGTTGCAATGTGAGACAGGCTACCACTGCCACGACCGCTTGCCATTACAAATTATTTTACCTCAACGCACTAGTACCAACTCGATCTGAAACAATATAAAACTTTGCTCAATACAACACCTAGTTCTGTGTTGATGCATAAAATATCACTTGTAACACAACACATAGAAACTGGGTACACTTGCTAATAACAAATATTGTATATAAAGCAAAATTTCATGATTGTTTCAGCTCAAGCTACGAATCACTCAATTTCTCATTAACTAAAAGTATATAGATTACAAAAAGTCTTTGTTTAATTTACCAAATAATGTCTACATACAATATAAATAAATATTAAAACTTTTAGGATTTGTGACATCAATTCTAGTTTTATTAAGGTTAATATTTTAAATGCCACATTCACTTATATTACATTTTAGCCATATTGTCAACTTGTGATATACAGATATGTAAGAAATTATGTTCAAGATTAACAGTAGAAACATTTATAAAAACCATGTCAAGATTGGCAGCAAATACTTGTGCAAAAACTATGTTAAGGTTGTCAGTAGATACATATTCAAAACTATTTTAAGATTATCAGCAAAGAAATATTGCTGTTAATTTTGATTGTCCATAGGGGATAGGTGCTCCTCGGAAACCTTGAAACGGGATAGGTGCTCCTCGGAAACCTTGAAATTATCATGGAAATATTGATACCTTGTTTATAGAACTGGTGTCGTATTTATAGGCATTTGCCTGTAAGGATGCTCTATGTTTGAAGAAACATGTTCTTTTCATAAAAGTTTCAGGGAAAATTCATTTATTTGCTTCGAGGGCTACGTATATTAATGGATACTGTTTGAACAACTGTCCGACCATTACTATCTGCCTACTCCTTTTGTAGGTGAAGAAAAAACAAATGTTGAGCAAGAAAGAATTGCAAAGTATAATACCAAAGATCTACAAATGTTAGTTTGATAGAAGCAAAAAAAAAAACAGAAGGAAATGTCTCCTTTTTTCAATATGATTCTTCAAAAATCATTTCTTTTTAGAGTGTTTAAAATACATTAACAAATAATTTTTGTAAGTATTAAATATTATTAGAATAATTGTCATATTTTCCTATTGTGTATGTAGAACAAAAAACCAAATTTGATTAACAACAAAGAACTTATTACACCTTAATATCATTAAAGTTGCTTAAAATTATAGTTTAATATAACTTTTTTTAAATTATGTACTATCTCAGTTTTAATTTAAATGTCTATTTTTATTATATTGCACAAAGCTAAAAAAAAATACCACTTTCATAAAGCTGGACAATAAAAAAAACTTTTAAAAAGCTTGCCTATGTTACTGAACTTGCTCAAAACATTAATCTTTAAAAGTTTAAAATTTTTTAAGAGTGTTAACTGCTTTAAAAATACCAATGCCCCTCCGTTATATTTAGACATTGTCTGAATTCCAATTTATGAAATTAGTGTGTTCCATATTTCAGTCTGATTCTATATATTTCTATAGAAGGTTAGTGTCAAAACAATTGTAACAATAATTTGTCTTACGGGGCATAGTATTTTAATTAAATCTTTGTTATCAAACACCAAAAACCTAAATGATTTCATGTAAATTTTGACTGGACACATTTTAATCTAGTTATTTTATCAATGACTGGGTGATAGTTGAAAAATATGAAAGAGCCAACTTATGAACAAAACATTCTTTACTTTCCGCATGAATCTCAGATGCCAAAAAATTTGTTTTCAACTAATCAATAAGAGTTGAAAGGTTTTTGAATGATTATTAATAAAAGTAGTCTCAATTAATGAAATCTTCCGATTAAAAAGATTGAGATTTAGTACTCACTATGTAAAAAGATATGATTTTTGTAATGATTTACCTATACATATGACATATTACTAACAGAAGATGACCATTTTAAAAACGTCTTTTCCTTAAAAATTAATTTCATATATTAGAACAGGAATGCAAAAATCTTGGTAATTGGAGATAATAGGCATTGAAGCCAAAGTGCTTAGATTTTGTAAGAATTTTAAATAAATAAAACAAATATTATAAAATAGGACAAATGAATGAAAGTAGGGTAGACTAGGCCTAAATTTAATAAATTATAGTTATAAAATATGTTAAAAAAACTAATCTAACATTCAGGCTATAAAAATATATAGCTATATTTGAATGAACAAAGTCGCGAGAACCAAGCTGTAAAATCTTTCAAAAGGGACATAAGAGGCGCTGCAATAAAGAAGCTTGCTAAAATAAAACAAGGAATTAAATGAATTTGGAGAAATATAAATAAATAAATTCTTTCAACAAAATGTGAAATTCAAACCAAGCAAAACATCATATAAAGTAAAAGGCTCTAACAAAAGTCAAAATAAAATAATTAATCCAAATATAAGCCTAATGTAGTCAAGATTATAATTAAATAAACTTGTTGCTAAGATATCAAGGCTTTGATTGGCTAATTAATGCAACACTGTTTACACAGGGACAGTGACGATTCTGAAGAAGAAACCGTGGGTTCTCAAATATCAAAATCAACACCACCTCGAACTATAAAATGTGAGTTTATAAAACGCCAGAATAAGTAAATTTTTGGAAGACACCGTCCATTAAACATATTTTAACTTTAAAAACATAATTAATTACATTAAAAAATGTTTGACCAACTAACCAATTAAGTAAAATGAATAACCAAAAACAAGATATTTACTAAGTAATTATGTAATTTTTTAGTTTAAATACAAAATTTTGTATCCTACAAAAATCCAGTCACTTACTTTCTGGATACACCTCGTATAAACAATTGGTTGGTGTAAAACTTTGTTATGGATAATTTATTCAATTTAAAAATAAATACATCAAATAATTATCCATTTTTATAAACTAACAAATAGTTCAGAACTTTTAAAATGAGAATACAATTGAACCATATTATAATGGACCCTATTAAACAGGACATTGCTTATAACAGGCTGTATTTTGATGATAGATCTCACATCCACCAGCCATGTAAACTTTACCAAGCAATGTCGACACTGCTGCTCACACAGTCTTTTAGACTTTCTGTCATGTGGCATTTCCCCTAAAAATGATGGAAAAAAACTGTAAAAAGTGTAGACATATCAGTATTATTTTATAATACTGACTTTTAATGTCTTGACCATATGTTTTAAAAACAAACTTAAACCCTGCTCTAACCAAAAGGTCACTGACTTTAAGGTAACTTATGTTCCTTAAAACAACCTCGATACGCTTTCAATCACTCTGAACACTAAACTAAGGTAAGTTTAGTAGTGTCCAAAAAAATTTGTTTGTCATTGAAAAAACCCCATCTTTACCATAGTCATTGAATTTTACATTATATTAGTCACAGAAATCTTAACTGATTTAAATTGCTGTAAATAAACTTAATAGATTTACTGTTTTAATTAGTTATTATTAAATTCTTTACAGTTTTTTCTATATTACTTTGAGTTTTAACCACTTTATGATAACGGCTTTATAACATACTCCATTAAAACAGGCACCTCAGAGTTCCAATTAGAGCATTGTGAGGTTTTACTGCAGGAAAAATGTAGTAAATAAAGCAAGAAATAATATTTTGTAATATATGATGAGTTACTTACACTTGAACATGTTTTGTTAAATTGCCAGATACTTTATCATCAAACTGTTGTGCAGCTTCAGTAAATGTTATTATTTCACCTTTTAAACCATCACTGTATGCTCCCAAGATTAATCCTTTCTAAAAAAAAATATATATTCAATGTTGAATGAAAAAAGTATACCTTATTTGTCAGTCATTAAAGTAGTATTCACAATTCATTGTTATGTAGCAAATGTTTGTCATTAATTTAATGATAAAAACAGCTGGAATTTTTGAGAATTTGACCTCTATCAGGTTTAGGGACTCTATCCATTGACCTGAAATAGGTGTTTCATTACATGTTTTTTTCTATTGTGTTTTTGATATCCATCACAAGTAAGAATATACTTTATAAGTATATTTGTACATAGCAGATGATCAGATCTATCCTTGAATTTTTTTTTTTATCACTTGGTTTATGAAATATATAACATAACCTTAAAGATCATACAAAATAACCTATAGCTTAACTCTTTATGTGCTACAAGTTGATGAAACCAGAATTTATAATTTGTAATAGTCTAGTCGGTATTAAATAAACTTTGCTATTGGAATGGCCTGTGGTTGAGTATTTTACCTTCATCATAAACAATCAGTTTTGTTTTTTCTTTAAATTTCATAATATAAAATCAATGTTAATGTTTTGTTTAAATTTTAGCTAATTATTTACATGTGGGAACTAATTCTAATTACTGTAGTATGAAAACATACTAATTAGTGACATGGGTATGAAAACATTCCTAAGTAAGGCATAAGTCCTGAAGCTGTATTGATAATTTTGTTTTTATTGCGTCGGAATGTTAATTTGATATCACATTTTAGTTGGAACAACTTATTGTAGTATCAATAGTGCAACATACTATGTACACCTATATTAAAATACACCTATAAATCCAGTTGGACAGATTTGTTTATAATTTTATACAACATTGCTATCAAACAAATCTACACATGTAAGGTAAGAACAGAGATCACATGACGTTCCGTAGCAAAGTGTATTACTCCACAGAAGTATGGGTCAGCTTCATCAATGAAATGATTGTTTCAAAATGGGTCAGAAAGTAAGTCCAAAAGTTTTTACTGAGGTATGTAATAATTACTTATAATTTTCAGTTTTTGTTACATGAATTAATTTTATAAAAAAACCTCAATTAAACTTCTTCCATAAAAGTAAACATGACTTTGAGCAAACTATCATACCTTTTAGCTTCCTTTGGTAGTTGCTTGGCAATATCCCCTCGACGTATAATTAGTTCTCTAATGTAAATAATTATATGGTGAGGTATTTATATTGAGTATGTATTTGAAAATGTTAAAAGTATTTATGTTTAGATACTTCATCGATGAAGTATATATTTCACATGAATTGAATGGGATACTGCTTTTGGTAAGGTATTCTGAAATACTTGTAAAGAAGATAGTAAAGGATTACTAAAATTTAGTAAGAAAAAAGAGGATGGAAAAAAGGGAAAGCTATCGAGCGATTTAGATCATACAAACGCTCAGAACCTCACTGAGAGGATATTATGAAACTAACTTCTTTCTCAGGAAAAGGCCAGAATATAGTTGTTCAGTTGAATGAACAAGTTAATGCCAAGATGAAGAAAACACAATCTGCTCTCAAGGTCATATTTACTTTGTTGAAGTTCTTATCCCGCCAAAGACTTGCTATCCTATCCGCGGATAGGAAAAGTTGACTTCAAATTTTTGGTAACTACTGGACTAAGTAATGGTTCTGATCTAAATAAGTGGATGGGCTATAAGTGAAATGTTATAAATGCCTGTCCTATGATGTTTTAAATGAATTAATAAAATTATTTGGGGGTGCTGTTCTACGTGCCACCATTAATGAGATAAAAACCCATGAGTTTTTTTATCATGGTGAACGAGACAAGAGGAACAAGTTACTATTTGTATTTGTAGCGTTAATAGCAACCTGGATATTTGTGAAGATTTCATAGCATTTTATGAAATAACAAACAAAAAAGCTACCACTTTGTTTGGGATAGTAGATATTCTTCTCCGACTAAGCCTGTCAATTGAAGAATTATGTGGTCAATGCTATGACGGATCAGCTAACATGAGTGGCGAGTTTAGAGGGCTATATAAAATAAGTTATTTGCAGCCTCTTGCAATATACTTCCACTGTACTACTCAAACTTAGCTGTAGAAGACGTCTACACCACCTTTCTACAATGAGAAACATCATGATCCACGTAAAGAATTTGATCAGCCCAATTAAGGCTTCCCAAAAAGACTGCATTTTTTTCAAAACCATTAATTCAGTAGAAAACACTCCTTTGGCAAATCTACACCCACTTTGCCCTACGCGATGGACAATTGAATCATCAAATATTTACCAAACAATAAAACATTACCAAAGCCTTCTCTTATTCTTTGACAAATTTTCTGAATAAAAACATCTGATAAAGCTTTAAAATGTGCTAGTTATCTAGAAAATTACCAACATTTAAAATATATTTTAATCTTACTTTATTGTCACGTAATGAACCCTGTGGAGGTAATATAAAACAAAGACAGTGTCCCAGGATTGGCGCTACAGGGATCGAATCCAAGGCAGAGTATCTGCTCAAAACCTTGGTTGAAAAGCTGCTGGATTGATTTATTCGGAATGGATGTCTAAGCCACAACCTGACCTCATGGAAAGTCAAAGCTACTACATCAGTGCTTCGTACCAAAATTATTTGAAGATTTTCCAGCCTCCAGAAGACATACACTTGAATACCCCAAAGATTACTTCAAACAAATATACATTAAGTGATAGGCACTGTGAAAACATGTGTAAATGAGAGGTTTATGTTTTTGGACTTTCAGAAAATACTCACAATGGAAAAAAGACTTAGCCGCTAACGCTAAATGTAAGCAACACTGTTAAACTACAGAAAACACGACTTAAACATTGAAAGATATCTCTACTTGTCAATGTTAAGGTGCGATTCCTATGCTACGACTGTAACGACTAAGGAAAGCATAGGCTCTAGCCACGTACGATCCGAGTCGCTTGATTAAATTCGTATGGCGCAACTAGTATGGTTGCATTGGGAACATCATAGCCAGTAGATCATCTTTGGCTTTGTCTATCTTCTGCATGAAGAAGAGGAGAAAGAAGAGTTATTACTGACTGAGCTTAAGAAACCCAACCCTAATCTAATTTTATATATAAAAATGAATACTTTACCTGATATTTTCATTACAACCGCAATTTCATCCCATACAATACCTCTGACATTTGAATCTTTGTATTAGCGGTGCTTTTGGTTATAAATAGATGAGTGTTCTCGTACTAGCTCAATAAGTTTGGAATCATCCATGTTTAAAATACAAAATGTTCGAACACAGTGAAAACAAACATTCCAGTCGCCACGGCAGTACGACTACACTGCTCATGTCAGCAGTTGAGCCGTACGGGTCAAGCCGATTCACCGGAGTCGCCTCAGTCGCACGGCTCCAGACGCTCCTGAGGAAACGGTTACGTTTACTTACTAACAATGAGTCACTTTTCATAGCCGCTCGGCTAGAGCCACGCGGCAGTAGTCATTACGGTCGTAGCATAGGAATCGCACCTTTAGGGGACATCGTTAGAGAGGGAAAAACTAATTTATCCTCAATGCAAAATATAAGTACCATTTTAATGGACGGGAACACAATTTGTGAGCTTTTTCCAGAACTTTGAAAATGTGTCCAGCTCCTTAACACATTCGCTGCCATAACGGTCACCGATGACCGACACCATATTTTTACATAGGGCCGTGACCAACAATATAAACCTAACTTTAGATCAACAGCCGAGGGTTTCTGGCACGTTTATGATGTATAACCATATCAGATGTCAGACACGGGCTCATGCAATTTGGGGTTAGGAAAATGTTTTTATTATTACTTTTACAAGACTATAATTATTGGAAAACTAGAAGTTCAGAATTACAAGGAAATATTAGAAGGAAGTTTTCATTTACAATTTTTTGAGGGACCATATTACCTTTTAGAAAAGGGTTACCTTAGATTTGATCCTACAAAAAAGCAGTAATTATTAATATCAGCGACTCCCGCTCCAATCGGCAAAATATTTTTTCCTGATCAATTTGACCTTTCTGAACACGAATCTGAATTTTTTACTGCAAAAACACATATTTACATAAAAAAAAATAACCTAACCTGACTTTTGTGGTGGGTCATTCCGTGTCAAATCAACACACTTTTAAGAGATTTTTTCCATCACCATCTCAGATTATGATAAAATTTGGAATATAGGTTACCTTCATGAAGAATAAAAAAAATACCAATTTTCAGCTTAATATCTCAAACGGTTTCCGAAATACAGCCATGTAAAGTTTTCAAAAAACGGTCAAAATGTCGCTGCGGGAAAACGTTTAAATGGTCATAACTCCTCTCCTAATAAAGTAAGAATCATGGGAAAGGTGTCATTTTTTAGCTCTTTTTATGCCCTTTTTAATGATATACAACACATATAGGTTGTGAGAAAAAAAAATATTTTAAAAATCAAAAATAAATTTTTGAATTTAAATATTTTTGAAAACACATTTTTAAAAATTTTCAAAAAAATATATATAATAGGTCTTATTATCACTAATTTGTATACTAAGTTTAGTTATGGGATTGCAATGGGTTCATAGTCAAAATAATGTTTTATTAGTGGTGGTTTTTACAATATCAAAATATTTTATAAAATTTGTTTTATAAAATATTTTATAAAAATAACTAAAAATGGAAAATATAAAAACAGTAATAATGTATTCTTAAATATTACATTTTGTATTTATATTTTCATCCTACATGTAATTGCAAGTTTATGAAGTACCTTTTTCAGCTTGTTATTGCACAATATTTACTCTTGTTCCCACCACAGACAATTTCATGTCTGTACTTGCTTTTCAAGTTGAGACAAGCTCATGTCCAGTAGCACTTCACCGTCAGATTGTGTTCAGTTTGCAGCTGAAGTCAGTGGTGCACACATCATTAGTCCAAGTGTTTCATATAATTTTTAGTAGAGTAGGCTTACTTCCTAGTTTTTTTTTCATTAAAGTTTATTAATTAAAGTGTGTATTAGTGTGTTAGGCCTAATTAACTTGTGAAGTGTGTGTGTAAAGTTTATTAATTAGTAGTTTGGATTGTGTATATTATTTTGTTTCAGAAATAGGGAAAGCAGTTTTTCATGAGTTAGGAAAATGACAGACAATTGCAAATTTTCAAATGCACAATGTTGCAATCCTTTAAAAAAACCTCATCACTATGTTAGGGACAAAAAAAAATTAAGAACTGTCACTGACTGGATGTGTAGTTTTTACCCAGAAATTTCAAAAAGATATCAAAGATTTGTGATACATGCAGGAAAGAGGTTTCAGCAATTAAAAATGAAAACATTGCTTCTAACAAGGTCCAAGAAACTGACACTATACAAGATTTGGATGAAGAAAGTCAAAAAGAATCAAACAAACCCAAGGACAAAGACCCTTTTGAGTCTGAAGATGACGATCCCAGTTTTCAGGCAGAATCACACGTGGTTGAGACACTCAACACTTCTCTAAATGAGCTTGGTGAGTCACCTATTGATTATAAAAAAATTAAATCAAAATCTTATTCTGCTAAAAAGGTAAAAAAGATAGATTCTGCTTTGAAAAAAAGGCTTTTTGTATTAGTAACAGATTCTGAGTCAGATGATGACAGCAATAATTCTGTTTTACAAAATCTGAAAACCTAGTTTTCCAATCCAACTAGTAGAAAGAAAAAGTTAGTGATTTTAACTTGTATTCCAAATGATTGGGGAGTCAGAAAAATAATGCGTGAATTTAATGCTCCAAACTACATGGTGCGTCAATCAAAAAAAGTACTTACAGAAAAAGGTATTTTAGAAAGCCCTAATCCTAAACCTGGTAAAAGTTTGCCAAAAGAAGTTATTCAAAATGTCCGAGGCTTCTATGAAAATGATGAGCTTAGTAGAGCTATGCCAGGAATGAACGACTGTATCACCATTGTTGATGAAAGTGGAAACAAGACCAAAGTCTCAAAAAGACTTATTTTATGCAACCTCAAAGAGGCGTATACTCTATTTAAAAGTGAATTTCCCTCTATTAACATACGTTTTTCAAAATTTGCTGAGCTGCGACCCAGGCACTGTGTATTAGCTGGATCAACTGGCACCCATGTAGTATTTGTATGTACGACGCATGAAAATGTCAAAATAATGGTTGAAAATGCAAAACTGGGGACAGTAACTAACAATGAATTACAGACGTACAAGCACTGCATGGCAAAGATGTTATGTAATCCACCATTTATAGACTGTTTAATGAATGAATGCTCATCATGTCCAGGAGGAGAACTAGTTAGACAAATTCTTGAAAAATCATTCGAAGAAAACCTAATTGAAAAAGTGACATTCAGACAATGGATATCAGTTGACCGATGTTCTTTAGAGACTTTGGAGAAACCATCAGATGAATTCATTGACATGTTTTGCAGCAAGTTGGAGGTTTTAATTAGACATGACTTTGTTGCAAAACATCAAACTTCATACCTGAACAAGGTAAAGGAAAACTTGAATGAATCTGAATTTGCTGTAACACTAGATTTTGCAGAAAACTATAGCATGGTTGTGCAAAACGAAGCCCAAAGTTATCACTGGGTTAGTAACCAGGCTACAGTTCATCCTTTTGTAATATATTACAGAGAAGGTGTTAAACTCAAACATTTAAACTATGTAATAATTTCAGAATGTCTTGAACACAACACAGTAGCCGTGTACAGTTTTCAAAAGAAGCTTGTTCATTTTTTGACCATGAAGTTTGGAGAAGTTCCGCAAAAGATCATATATTTTTCTGATGGGTGTGCAGCCCAATATAAGAACAAGAAGAATTTTATAAACCTTTGTAACCATATTGACGACTTTGGCATCGAGGCTGAGTGGCATTTTTTTGCCACTGCCCACGGTAAGGGACCAAGTGATGGACTTGGTGGCACGGTCAAAAGATTAGCTGCAAAAGCTAGTTTACAAAGACCGTTTCAAAACCAAATCTTGACTCCATGTGAATTTTACGAATGGTCAGTTGAAAATATTCATGGAATTAGTTTTGATTATGGAACGCAAGAAGATTATGTCTCAGCAGAAATTTTTTTGAAAGATCGGTTTAGTGAAGCACTCACAATTAAGGGGACTCAACAATACCACACCTTTATGCCTGTTGCCTCAATCCGAAATAAGTTAACTGTGAAAATATTTTCCGAATCAACAACTTCTTCTCAAGTAACAGTATCAAGGTCAACAGACAAAATTACTTTTGCAGACTGTAATGGTTACATAAGTATCGTCTATGACTCTAACTGGTGGCTTGCTTATATAATGGACAAAAACGAAGACGAAGATGAATTAAAAGTTACCTTCCTTCATCCCAAAGGACTTTCTCCATCATTTAGCTACCCAAGAATACCAGATGTATTATGGCTACCATTCACAGATGTGTTATGTACTGTGAATCCAACAACTCCAACAGGAAGAATTTACGTCCTATCCGAAGATGAAATTTTAACAACCAATGAAATGTTATCACAATACCTCCAACACATGTAGACCTTATGTTAAGTTTCACTGTGTTTGAAATATATGCAATGGTAATGGTTAGATTTCATTAATTATAATTATAAACAGTTTTTATATACAAATATACGTAAAACTAGTTAAAGCCAGGTTCGGTTTAAAATTATTTTGACTATGAACCCATTGCAATCCCATAACTAAACTTGGTATACAATTTAGTGATAATAAGACCTATTATATATATTTTTTTGAAAATTTTTAGAAATGTGTTTTCAAAAATATTTAAATTCAAAAATTTATTTTTGATTTTTAAAATATTTTTTTTCTCACAACCTATATGTGTTATATATCATTAAAAAGGGCATAAAAAGAGCTAAAAAATGACACCTTTCCCATGATTCTTACTTTTTTAGGAGAGGAGTTATGACCATTTAAACGTTTTCCCGCAGCGACATTTTGACCGTTTTTTGAAAACTTTACATGGCCGTATTTCGGAAACCGTTATAGATAAAAATTTGAAATTTAGTATTTTTTTTAGTCTCAACCCCCACTTTGGGTGTACCAAATTTTATTAATATATGAAAGAGTGTGGTAAAATAGGTGTTTTGATTTGACACGGAATGACCCTGGTTACTAACGTTCCGATCGACAAAATTTGTTTTCCTGATAGAGTTGACCTTGCTGAACACAAATCTAAAGTTATTTTTAACAGCAAACACATATTAACCTAAGAAAACCATGTCAGATCAAGTTGAGTTACATTATTTTTTTTTAATGTTTGCAGTAAAAAAATTTCACATTCGTGTTCAAATTGATCAGGAAAAAAAATTTCGCCGGTCGAATTGGTAGTCGCTAACTAATAATTAATAATAATTATCGAAAAAACACCAAAAAAAACTGCATAACTCGAAAATTAGAAATTAAAAACTTTACAAAAACATTTTGTTGTTGTTCATGACAAGGTTGTTACTCACGTATTACACTTTGAAATTACTTGTGACTAGACAATCTAATAATATAAGTTGTTAAATTGTAGACTTATACTTGGAGGAAACGTTTTTGTCTTATGACTTCAATTTTAAAGTGTAATAAGTAAAAAACTTTAATTTAAAATGTCTTCCTTCAATTCATAAGATCATATAAAATTGGTAAACATAGCAATATAAAACATACTAGTACTGAAACAATACAAACATAAATGTAAAAGTAGTGTTCATATTTTATTTACATTCTAATTATTCGAGAAAAATTATTTTCAAACAAAAATAGTTATGCTAAAAATTTAAAACTTACGTGAGAAAAATCTAGTAGCTACATTTATTGTTTCAAAATATCTATAATATTGTGAAAATACGTTATAGTATATATTTATACTTCAAATTATATTGAAAAAATACGATAAAAATGTTAATATTTTACATTCATTCAGAAGATTGGCCTTGAACAGGGAATGTATAGTGGGCCACACAACATGGTGCCTTGTAGTATAAATATTTACGATAGGCTACTACAGCCACCGGTATCCTATGACATTATAAAATAAACCAGTTTAAATGAATAAACACACTACAAGACAAAATATTACGTTTTGTCATTATTTAAACAAAATGTAAAAAAAAAATTGTATTTGAAGGTTATCGGAAAACTGATTGGCAGCCAATGTGTTAATACTGTGCCTGTGACCTCTGGTTCAGCTAAAAGGTCGTTTAGTGATCTTCACTAATTAAAAACTTATCTGCAATCAATAATGGGGCAGAAGAGGTTGTTCAAAGTCAGTATATTGATTACCCATCTAGGTGTATATGACAATTAAGATAAGAGACCTATTCTAAATGATTTCATAAAAAATAATCCAGTGTGATGGGCAACATTTGCTATGTACTGCGGCTAAGATCTCAATATGAAAGAACATCAATGTGATTAAAATATAATTATAATTTTTCAATTTCTGTGTTTTTATATTAAAAAGGTTATAGCATATAGGTATGTCATATTTTCCTAAAACTTTGAATAACAATTCTAAAGTCATTCAACTACCTATCAAATTACAGTTAGTATGGTTTTGGCAACCTAAAAAAATATGTTATATTAAATGTAATTAGTTCAGAATCCCTAAGATATTCTCTAGAATTTGCAATTACCTGAGATATTCTTTAGTTTGCTACATTTAAAATAGGCCTAAAATTTATTTAAATTTCCTTTCAACTTTTCAAAGAAATTGTTGGAAGTCAAATCATTTTATTGCAAAAATTATTTTGTTTCAATATCTTTTAGTCAGTAAACAGAATCAAATAACAAATCTGTGTTGGCTAAACAGATAATACATATGTACAGCATTGTCAATTTATTTTTATAATTTGGGGATCATCATTGTGTCCTTCAAAAATATCCCCCTCCCTAGTCAGCCTACCCCAATGATACAAGTCGGCTCCCCTGACTGGTTTAAGCATAAGTTTATTTGTATCTGATAAACATGGAATAGAGTGACAAATTATTTTCAAGAAATTATTTTTCATTTCTCGTTTTAAAAAAAAAATGGTAATTGTTTACTATTGCCAAGTAGGCGATTTTGACCCAAAAATGTTACCGACACATGCAGAAACTCATATCAAATACCAAAAAAATAACACTTCCGCTGATGTCCCAAATAACTACAATCAAAGACATGAATATATCTATAAGTATCCAGTCATGATAGATTTAGTTATAACTCTATACAAAATTACTATATACCTACATTAAAATATACCTATGAAGAGCCCAGTCAGGTTAGATTTGGTTGTAATTTTATACATTACTATTTGCTTATATTAAAATAATTGTTATAAGTTTCTGCACCGATCGATCAAATTTTTCCGGTCTTTATAGGTGTATTTTAATATAAGTATATAGTAATGTTGCATAAAATTACAACCAAATGTATCCTGACTGGATACTTCATATGGTGTCTCTAGACGTAGAACAGTGTGCCGTTCCTGCACGCCCAAAAATATATTGCTATCTGAAATAAGATAAAAAAATTAACCTTCTGTGGTAATAAAAAAAATGTAAATAATAACGTATATACTTTTTGAGGCATTTTACTAATTTCAAGGTAATCAAAGGCAAAACATTGAGGCAAGGCATTGGCAAGGTTTTTTTGAGGCAAAAAATTGATTTTGTAAGGTTTTAGGAGACCGAAGAGGGGGGGGGCACAGATATTATGTTTTCCAAAATTGTTTGGAAACATCAGCTAATGTGTTTTTATTAATGTTGGTGTTCATTATAAGTTTTCGCATCAGATTGTAAAATTTTTCAGTCAAAATCGTTTACGTGGCTAAAGTAAAAATTTACCAAAACAATATTGATTATTTATTTTTTATACTTTATAAAATAGTCCTTGATCTGAAAATGAAAAATGTCACTTTAAGGTAAGGCCTTTCGTTACATTTTTAGAAATTTAAAAACAAAAAAGCTCTACTAGGTATATAAGGTATTTATTTACGGTTGCCACGTAATCGATTTTGGGAAAAAAAATTATACCGGGCAATGCAGAAAGACATCAATAATACGGTAAAAATTACAACAGTTCAAATATAACCTGATAATTCCAGCTGCAATATCAAAATGTGTATAAAGGTTAGGTAATGCCTATATTTTATTTGTAGTCAAGGGTTTTCCTTATTTCTATTCTACACTTTAGGCTTACTTATACCATTTTCAAAAATAGTCAAGCCTTGTATTGAAGTTTATTAAACAAACAAAAATATGCCAACATTTGTAAATGGTAGTATAATAACAAATTTACTAAATCCATTAATTTCCCATTTACTATTAATATATTTGGCCTGAATATTTATACGAATTATATATTTGTGCTTATCATAAACGTACGAGTTCAAACTGTAAAATAAATACTTTTATAATTTTTTTTTAATAATAACTTTAATGCTTACAAACACATTTCAAAACTTGACTTAAAATGAAACACCTACCTTTCCTAACTCGAAGCTTGTTGTAGTGAAGTTTCTTGAAATCAAAGAATTTGTAATTTGTAAAGACGAACGAAGAGAAGCCGCCATTTTTAATTTCAACAATTTCAACACGCGGGTGCGGTCCTACTCTTAGTTCTAGTTAAGTTCTAAAAAACTCACAAATCGCTGTATCACAATTCTATAATTACCTCTCCTGTGAGTAAAATAAATTTTTCAAAGATTAAATCATTTAACCTGTGATCAATTTCACTTAATTGATAATAAAAAATGTTTCAGTTAATAATAACCCATAATCTGTAAAGTTAGAATATACAAGCAAGTATGTAATTTCATAATATTAAATTCATTCCACGTATGTTAGCATAAATCAAAAACTGAAATCAATAAACTATTCGGTTGTTACAAAAATTATAATATATGACATACTATCTAACGCAACTAATGTGAAAGAGTTCTGTTTTCTGATTTACCTTCATCAAAATAATTTTATTCCCCGTTATTTCAAACTTTAATTAAACTCATATTAAAATGCGTTCTTGAATTTTATAGTCCATTACGTTCGGTTGAATCTTATTAATCACTTAAACAATAGTTTATGACTATCCGAACTTTGAATTTAGTAAATTTGTTAAAACTTACTGAGACAGAACGTTTTCGATCGCTATGTGCCGATCTTCATCAGTGTCTTCTCATTAATAAAATGCGTATTATTACCCTAAACCTGAGTTACTAGTATACGATTATACAAATTAATAAATTTGAAATATGTTTTTACACTTTGTACAATCACTTTAACATTAGTTTATGACTATCCGAATTTTAAATTTTGTAACTTTTGTATAAACTTACTGAGGCAGAACGTTTCCGATCGCAATGAGGCGATCTTCATCAGCCCACATATATATATATATATATATATATATATATATATATATATATATATATATATATGATGAAATGTTACTATCTGGAGTACATCCGTTCATTCTGCAGTCCATAAATTCGCAGTTCCGACGTTTCGCTAGAATCTCATCCAGCATTGACGAGGTGAACCCAACAACAGTAGAAGAGCGAGTGAAGTCGCTCTTCTACTGTTGTTGGGTTCACCTCGTCAATGCTGGATGAGATTCTAGCGAAACGTCGGAACTGCGAATTTATGGACTGCAGAATGAACGGATGTACTCCAGATAGTAACATTTCATCATATTTTTCCATCCGTGAAGGAATACGTATCAGCATATATATATATATATATATATATATATATATATATATATATATATATATATATATATACATATATATATATATATATATATATATATATATATATGGTTGAATAACACTTTCATGAACAAGAATTTTTTATTTTAGTTTTCTTCTTACATTGAAGCTTTTTGCTGATTGGTAGTAACAGCATTATGAAAATTGTTCAAAGTACCTTATAGTTCTGTGACTACATCTCTGGACCTGATAGAGATATAAGGTACATCAATTAGAAAGTTTCGTTAATGCTGATACTACCAATCAGTGAAAAGTTTCAGTGTATGATTAAAACTAAAATTAAATATTCTTGTTTATAAAAGTGGTATATATATATATATATATATATATATATATATATATATATATATATATATATATATATATATATATATATATATATATATATATTACATAAATAGCAATCAATTATTACAGGAATACGTTTCCTTACACACACATGCAAATTATATATATAAACAACTAAAGATAATCAAAAACAATAATTATTTATTAACTAAAAACATATGTAAATAACAATCAAAAATGTTGTCTGGTACACCATCTTTCAGTTGAAATCCTCGCCTGATGATTTTGAAAGCTTGTAAAACTTCATGATCTGTAGGTTCTTCTCTTCAGGTTCATCACAATCAACGTCATAGTCGTCGTCATCATCTTTCAAAAATTTATTTGAGTTTGTCATCTGGGCGCTTTGGAATATATCTTCGTTGTCTGGAAAATTTGAAACAGCCAAATCTTCTTCTAGACAAATAAAATCTTCAAGTGGAACGTCATCAGACGTTTCCTGAACTCTTCAGAAAATCCCATTGCTTTTTTAATTCACTTAAAGTCATGTCCTCTTCATGTGTGACCGAATTAAATCCAGCTTTGGCGAAACAATTAAAAACTGTTGTTTTCTTCACGTCATTCGTCCAAACTTTTGCCAATTCAACGATGCAGTCCCTTAGATTAACAATGTTTTTGGGTACGATTTCATTGTTCTCTACGGTAGTCACAATCTTTTTTTAAATTCTTTTTCTGTAGTGTAGCTTTAAAGTTGTTATTACTCCCTGATCGATTGGTTGAAGTATCGATGTAACATTTGGTGGAAAGAAAAACACATTGACACTCTTCAGTTTGGAATTGATGTCATGCGGATGTGCAGGGCAGTTGTCGATGAAAAGTGCAATTTTCCTTTTCTCTTTGGAGATCTGCTTGGCCAGCTTCAATATCCATTCAATGAAAATTTCACTCGTCATTCACGCCTTTTTATTAAACGCGTAATCAACTTATAAGGACTTGACAGACCGGAAACATCGCAAAGATTTGTTTTTCCAATCACAAGCAATTTGAGTTTTTCTGTCCCTAACATATTAGCTGCCACTAATACTGTGATGCTTTCTTTGCTTCCTTTTCCTCCAAAACAAGAGTCGGTTTTAAAAGTTAGTGTCTTGTTGGGCAAACATTTAAAAAACAGACCAGTCTCATCAGCATTGAAAATGTCTTTCAGATCATAATCATTTAAAACTTTTTCCAACACATTTCCTTTCCAAAATTCACAAGTGGGGATATTAACACTAGCACTTTCTCCCGAAATGACTTTTTGAACAATGTTATGGCGGCTTTTGAATTTTTCTATCCAACCGTTACTTGCGTTAAAGCCACTGTGTCCTAATGATACTGCAAATTCCAAAGCCTTTTCTTTAATAAGATTTCCTGACAATGGAAGATTTTTCTCGCGCATTACCGTAACCCATTTAATCGTCGCGTTATCAATATTGTTGAATGTACAAAGTTTCATTTCCTTTCTTTGCAAATCATAAGAAACACTTTGTTTTAGAATTTGATCCCGGTATACCGAATTTTTTTTGCAACATCCAACTTTTTTACACCTTCATCAACCTCTCGTAAAACACTCACTTTTTCTGCTACACTTAAACACTTTCTTTTTGACATTTTTTTCACAGCACGGCACGAATAAAAATAAGTAACTGAGCTAGCAACATTTTTGCCACTTGTTCCAGAAAGCAATAGAGATCAATAATGTAAACGGAGACATAGATAATACATATGTCACGTCCAAGACTATTTATAGCCGAGATTAGCCGACATTTGTTTACTACAATCTTATGTTGACACATTAGGTTTTCCGGCGTCCAAGCATTTTGTCAATGACTCATATTTACAATAGTCTGTTCCCACCTCCAGTTGGTTTATTAACTCTAATAGGACAGTTATCGTTTATTCTTGCGTTAGTTCAGAAAGCTTGGTTAATTTTTATGATCGTTGTTTTTACCGGATATTCTGCCGCGTTAAATGGTTCAAACTAGAAAAAAACATTAAAATATAAAAGTTAAACCAAATTAAATCTGTTCATAAAACTTCCTGAATCATTGTTTCAGTTGAAGCATCAAAAGTTAACTTAGGATAGTCGGATTTAAAAACAACTCAGGCACAATGTTCTCCAAACTCTTTTAAAGCACTGGCGTAAAAATCAAACCTTTATACAGATATCGACACTAGAGAAGTTTCAATTAGCCTGGGAGTGAGCGTGCCGGTGAGCTCGCCGTATCTAAGGAAATAAGCTGAAAGCGCATCTGTAAGGGAACCCAGAGCGTGCCGGAACGCTAGCTGTGCTGAACGTGTTAACTGAACCGAACTATAACATGCAGTCATTTTGCCTACCATTATTGGTTTTGTTGACCTTACTGCTGAAAATAAACAATTTCCTGGAAATGCCATTGCGAGCTGCTTATACAACACTACCTTTCTTCGGTTGAAATGGAAAAAAACTTCGTTATTGAGAGGTCCGAAATTCGTTACATAGAGGTAAATAAGCAGTATAACTTCTAAAATGTCATGGCACAAGATAAAAATATGTTATATAGAGGATTTCGTAATCTGGAGGTTTGTTATATAGAGGTTCGACTGTATATATATATATTCCTGATGATGTTGGTACTGTTAGCCAACGAAAAGCTTTGAATTGTAAATTCAAATATAATTCTTGTATTTGTATTTTGACTTTTGTTCTTTATTAATACACAAGAAAACATATTGCGATATTTATATATATATATATATATATTCTTGATATTTAACGTTATCCATTGTTTTTGGACAATGGTCAAGTGACCGAAAGGTGCCTCATCACTCAAGGTAAAATTATTGCACTTAATGGTGGATAAAATTACTTACAATAGTAATATATTAACTTCATATATATATATATATATATATATATATATATATATATATATATATATATATATATATATATATATATTGTAACATTTTGGAATAGCAAGTAAGCAAGGCACTATGTATAATATAATATAAATATGTAAGTAAATTTAAACTATAAAATAACCAATTATGAAAAAAGAGAAAAATGTAAACATAACCTAAATTGGCAAAATCGTAACATTTAATCACAAGTTTAGAACGATAACCACTATAAAAAAAACAATATAATAGAAACAATTTAATGTGTAACAGTTTGAAAAGAACACTAAAACAATGTAAAAAAAAGTAAAAGCCTTTAAGTGTTAAGAAAGTGAAACCATTTTAGATTGCACAAATTAACCAAAACGGGATGGTTGGCGTATTAAGTGAGGTGCGCGCGCGCATTGTGAACAGAACAGCTGATAATTTAAACTTAGTCGGAAGAAATAATATTTAAATGCAGTTACCTGCAAAGAAATTAAAATCTAGTTATTAAGAACATGAAATGTACCAAAGGTAGTGAATACAGCATCCGTAAAGCCGGTAACAACAATTAAAAAAAGGAAATAGTTGGTTTAGCCATTTTTAAATGCATGGCTTAGCGTCCCTTCAGTTGCACACACCTACTCAAGCAAGACAGATGTACTTCAGAATTGGCAAATAAAATTTAACGAATTTAAACTTAGTGCGGGAGTGTTAGTCTCGAATTCAATTAACAGTACAAAATACTTACAAGAAAATTAATTGAAACTATTTATTTAGCAAGATCTTATTAAATATTTTAATAAAGGGCGAAAAGTGGAATCTGCATTCTAAAACACTTAAGTATCTAGGCTAGATACATTACTACATTTTTGAAATTTTGCCACCAGGCATTTATAAAAGAAAAGAAACCAGTGAAGTTATTATAAAATCAAACTATAAAAGAAAACATTTAGAAAGAATATTAAGGGACAAGTTTACTTAGAAATAAATTAATTTGTAACATAATTTATAACATTTATAGCTTAGGTTTTTTTGTTCTTGTACTTTAGAGTGCCAAATAAGATTTCATTATTCAAAATTTAAAACCTACCAGATAACCTGAGATTAAGAGAGCTTGTGCTAAACAAAAATTAAAATCAATTTAAAATAAATTAAATAAAAACTGTTGCTGCCAAAAGAGAGATACAATTTAGAGTAATAAGACTCAGTATAATAGAGGACACTTATAGTAAATTTGTAAAACTTTAAAAAAAGGAAAAATTGTAATTTATGAATAGAACTTATAATTGCTAAGAAATTGTTTTAAATGATACATTAAACTTGTTATAAAAAAAAGAAAGCTCTAGAATATTTATTTATCTTAACCCTTAACTAACACCAAGTTAAAACATTACTTTACAAACACCATTATGTATTTTGGAATTACTAATCATTAAACACTTTTAAAAACATATTTTAATGACATAATCTTAATATATTAGTGCGTTTTACAAAGTGATGCTTAAAATCGATTAAAAATAATTTAATATTACTAACAAAAAAATTTTCTTTACCGGAAAATTGTTTTTTCTTTAAAATATTTATTTTGTAATCTAAACATCGTAATTTGTGATAATGTAAAGCTATTTCAATGTCGTAGAGACCAGCATTTCATCAACGCACATCGTTGGACTAGGAGAATAAAGGAGTAGGGAGTTCTCAGAAAATTTATTAAATATTTTGGAAACTGCAGCTGTAGGGTCCTCATCTTTCCTTCCCTCACGATCAACAGGATTGTCAAATCGTAATGGCAACAATAAAAATAAAAATCTATTTCTGGACATTGTACAACGAAATATGTCTCGACCTGTTCCATCAGTACAATAAAAACTGTCAATTGACTTGTTGCTAGATTTGAAAATAGCCGTATATATCAAAAGTCCGATGAAACCTTTCAACTCTATCCTATACAAATCAGATGAGTGAGATTGAGGTTTTGAAAAATTACTCCTAATCGAAGTAATCTTTTTGTTTGTCCACATAATAATTTCATTCAAAATGTCATTAGAAAACAAAAGTCCCCACACGTCCTCAACAGTAGGGTTAGTTCCCAATTTTTTTGCAGGAGCTTTTAGACCTGGTAACTGCACAATTATATTATGCCTTCTTGTTCTAACATTTAGAGGCTGGTGCACTTTATTCCATTTAAATTGTGTTCTGTTACGTATTTTTTTCCATAGAAAAAACCATCTTCTAGAAGCAGGGGTTCAATACTAGAAGAATCTATCACACCTGGATGCTCGTTAGACGACTCTTGGTACACATCATCATTTTCTTCGCCCTCCTGTTCTGATTCGGAATCGTGTTCGCTATCATATTGATAATCTGAATCTCTATCACTGTCATATGGATCAGGTTCTGAAGGTCCTTCCAAAACATCATACACCAAATTCTCAAGATAGTTATTGAACCCATCACTATTTACAGTTACTAAGTTCATAACTGGTCTTCCATGTGATGGACCAGGTTTATCAGGGTTTTGATAATCCATATTTATTAAAAAAGAAACGTAAAAAAGCACACACACTAAAAACACTATATACAAAGTTTGGAATGAACGAATAATGTTACTTAACAGACACGATACGTCTGAGAGACGGGAGAATGGGACGCACTACACTAAAATGGCTTTGAAAAAGGCAAACGCAGACAAAAACAAACAGGACCTTCACTACACAAACTATACCACTCACCTGAAAGGTAGACGGGTTGGGGACGCACACAAAATTCATAGGCGGAAGATACACGGGTTTTTAAGTTCGCGAACGTCTCTGAGACGTATGGTGTCAGTTAAGGGTTAAAATAAATTAGAAAATTTGCTAACCTACCTTGAAAGAAATAAATGAGAAATTATTATTAAAGACAAAATGTTATGAAATAAATACAATTTAAAGAATCATTCATTCATTAATAATTCATAATAATAGAAAAAAAGAACACTTACAATATATATATATATTGGATTGGTTATAAAATATATCTTTTCTGCTCATTTAATTTTTATCAGAAATTTAAAAAAATAATTATGAAGAATGGATTTTTAGGATCAAAATAACAAAGAATAATACAAAGTGTGTTGAATAAATGTTAGGTGGGTATATATCAAACTGAAAGATCCTACCATAGGAAACTGCAGTTAAATATACAAAATTTCAATCTATATGAATAAATACTTTTAACAAATTTATATAACTATTCGGTCAGTATAACTAACAGTTATTAGGTGAGTAAAGTAATAATTACAAATTTGAATATTTTTATTTGCATTTCTGTCAATTTACAAGTTGAATATTCAACATAGCACTTGCTAATACAAACTCAAACCATTTATTTAATATTAAACTGCAAATCATAGAATTATTAAAATTACATAAAACTTGAAAATCCTGAATTTGTATTATTGTTTGACTTTAATATTATTTCTATATATTTATAACCAGAAGTGTTTCTTGACTATTGCCGGAAATTAACAATAAATATAATTTAATCAAACCTTTTTAGGTCTACTCAAAATCAAGCTGCCCTTAAGTGATAAAAATTGAATTATATTAGAAAATACCTCTTGACATTTATACAACTTATTTTAACTAAATTTAATACCTTACAACTTTTTTAAAAAAAATGTTTTAACTTGCCTATAGTAGCACTTACTTTTTTTGTTGAGGACGGCCGTTTCGGGAGATGTGTCCCTTTGTCAACTCAGACCGTAACTGATCTCAAGGTTTATGTAGGTTAGGGCGGGGGTGGGATATTTTGGTGGTGTGGGTGTATTTTGTGTGTATTAGGAGTTATGATGTCAAAAAGTGCATGTGAGTTGTAATGTAATTGTATATTGAGTATGTGTGTAGGTGTTTTAAGGAGGCGATATATCACCACTAGACAAAGATGAACACTACCAGGAGTTAAACACCATAAAATATATAGCACAAACAAACGGATACAACCCAACAATGATAGACAAATTATACAACCGCCTAAAAAATAAACATAATAACCCAAATACAAACACACAAGATGACAATCCCATAAAATACTTATCAATACCTTACAGATCATCCAAAACCCACAATCTAACCAACACATTACGAAAATACAACTACAAAATAGCTTACTCCACACACAACACTCTCAACAAACAATTTAAACCCAACAGCAAAATCAACGACATTTACAACACCACTGGAGTTTACAAACTAACTTGCAGTTCATGCCCCAGTTTTTACATAGGCCAGACAGGGAGGTCATTTCACACATGTTACCAAGAACATATAAAAGCACTAAAAAACAATAACTACCAATCAAACTTCGCCGATCATCTCAACTCCACAAAACACGACTACACAGACATAACATCTAACTTACAAATTATTCATAAACAACACAGAAATAACCAACGCTACACAACCGAACAATACGAAATATATAGGCACTTCAAACTACACCCTACACACATACTCAATACACAATTACATTACAACTCACACGCACTTTTTGACATCATAACTCCTAATACACACAAAATACACCCACACCACCAAAATATCCCACCCCCACCCTAACCTACGTAAACCTTGAGATCAGTTACGGTCTGAGTTGACAAAGGGACACATCTCCCGAAACGGCCGTCCTCAACAAAAAAAGTAAGTGCTACTATAGGCAAGTTAAAACATTTTTTTTTTAAAAAGTTGTAAGTGATTACTAGTAGCTCACGCGAAGATGGAATCAACAAATGTTAAATTTAATACATAATTCGAGCAAATAAAAAAAATATTATGTAATAAGGACAATTATCTATAAACAATTTAGATATTAGTATAAATATTATTTATTAGTATCATTATTACTACTATTATTTTCATTATTATTATTATTGATTGACATTAGTTCTCAATCACTATTTTATATGTTATTGCAGTAAAAACTCTTTGAAAATTACGATATTGTCATCTAAATGTATATTAAGGTTTCATTGGGCAAAATAATTAGACATATGACAATAAAGGTGGCTTGTGAAATTAAAGTGTTTTGAACAGAGAGATGGGTAAATAATATCGCACCTTCGTTGGAGCACAGCCATTATGAAATTAATTATCAAACTACTCACTTTTATGACAAATCATGGATTTTTCAATCATATTTTTTTCCAGATAAATTTTTATGACCCCAATTAGTTGTACTGCAGAAGTGCAAATGATGCTTGACATCATATTTATGTGTATCATGTAAGAAATGGGATTTTGAAATAAATGCATTTAAACATATAACTACATGAATTGTGCCTGTAAACAATGGTGTAGATAGTAGCATGGTATGAGAGCAACAGGTCAAGGGACGCACCCCAGGATGCATGCACAAAATTATAAACCATAACTGAGGAAAGATAGAATCATTTTCATTCTCTAAAACATTACAAAAACTTAGTCTTACAGATTTTGCACACAAAAATAACTAGTAATTATGAAATTTAATTTCAGGACATAATTATATTTGGAAAACTTTCCATCAAAGAGTAGTAAGGTTTTAGAAAAGTTACTTGCTATTTGTTGGCTTTTGTCTAAAATTCCTAAAAATGGAATTCATTGTGTGATAGCTGAGTCCCAATTAAAGAATGTTATCCCCAGTAAGGTTTTCTTTGACAGCAATAGCCCAAAAACCCCTCCCACTCCTCTCTATACCAAATTGAACAATTACTACTGTAGGTAAATAAATAAATAATACACTATGGATTACTGGAGTTGACAAGATAAGGGAGCATTATGCTGCTAGGGCATTTCTCTTTTTATACTGGGACTGATTACAAACATAGTAACATTGATAGAGTTGTTAATTAGTGAATTCTCATACGAAGAGAGAAATTCAATGCAATTGTTAAATTAAAGTAGTGAAAAACAAATGAAGGGTACAGGGAAAAAGGAGCTAAGTCAGTTTTTCTAAATTTTACAGTAGAGCCTTGTTAAGTTTTAAAGACTCTAATATATAATATAATTATAACATATATCGATATTTTCGATATACCTTAAACCTCAACTTCATGAGTACTTAATAGCAGCATTTCAAGGCTCTAATATGTCTAAATTCATAAAAAATTTAAAATTAAATAAAAAAAAGTCCCTCTTACTAGTAAAGAAGGGGCTAAGTCATGCCATTCCTGGGAAGAAAGGGGGTAAGTCTCAAGTAACACTGTCGTTACAATCTAGAAAAGTGATAGTTTTCAATAAAATTTCAACAATAATTTTATTTAAATTATATATTACTTAACAATAACTATCTACAAAAATATTAGCTCGTTTTCTGCCAAGTTTTGATTCCTCCGCATCCCCCGACTAGTCACAACAGCCGAGTTGAAGTGGCCATTGTAGGAATATCATCATATGTTATAAACTCATCATACATGCTACATGTGTCTTTTCTAGGATACCCAAAAGATATGTTGTGACCCTCGGAAAAAATTGTCTGATATGTCTCATGACACAAGCAAGTCCTCAGGTTATAGTGACCCTTTCTTCCTTTGAACGAGCGGATGTGTTCATTCACAGTGTTAGTTTTTTCTTCACTCAGTTTCCTATGCTTTGTAGAGTGCTTTCCACGCTTGTCTTTAGGCGCAAGCCCTGTTGTTTTCAGTCCCTTTTGTAGTACCTCCAGTTTCTTCTTTCCTATTCCATGAAGAGGCAAAAAGACTTTACGGCATATTTGTACTTCTTTCATCTAAAATTCTTAATCTGTATGAGTAAGAAGCCTCATGGAAATTAGTCTCTTTCTCGTTTTGACGGGGTCGGCGGTTTTGAATCTCTTGTACAGATATTAGTCCGCAAAGGTCATCAACTGAGGATAATAAATTGAAATTTGTAATTATTTTGTTCTTACTATCTTGTGGAATATTTTGGAGGCAGTTATGCTTACTGCACCTACAATCTGGCCCTGTCACATGACTTTGTAAGCTCAGTTTCTTACTCACCTCTGACATACGACCTAACCTCTTCCTCTTTTTTGTTTCACTGCACCAGAAATCACTTGAAGTTACTCTCCACGATTATCACTATCAATTTCCATCACTACACTAAATAATTACTTAAAATGTAAACAACACAATCCAAACTAACTAGAGATACACAAACATAACTTCAAACACATCGATAAATGTCCAAGCACAGTGACAGAAATAAACACGAAATGGCGGGCTTGTCGCTGGTCATGTGACTAAAACCTGACTTGCCTCCTTTTTTCCCTGTAGAGATCTGACTTAGCCCCTTCTTTTCCTGTACGCTGTTTATCATCAGCTAATTTGAACTGACTAAGCTCGTTTCTTCCCTGTAATATTTTATTACAAGAAATCTATCAAGTGAATCTATCGAATGGCATCATAAACCCAGTTCTGAAAAAAATTGACTTAGCTCCTTTTTTCCCTGTACCCTTCAAATATTTATAATACTAAATCAAGTAGTTATAAGAATTGTACAATTTACATATTATCAAAAAATTCTGATTCTGCATTTTGGGATCAATTGTGTAGCATGTTTTTTATAATTAATATATATATATATATATATATATATATATATATATATATATATATATAGGTTTGTAAAGTTATAAAATTTGAATATATCACTAACATCTAATTTTAAAAAATGCATTTACTACTAATAATAGCCTACTTATTGATTCTAGCCAAATCTTTAATACAAACGAAGTGCTCATGATAGGACATAATTTTTCTTGTTTTTGTTTTTATAATTACACTAATAACACCATACATGACTTAGTAGCTGACATACAGAACATGACATATAGAGTTGTATTATTAACTTTAAAGTCTGACAAAAATTACATTAGGAATAGACATAAGATAAAAATGTAGGACAATTTTAATGTTTTTAACAGTAAAATAATTTTTTAAATGTAAAAAGACTTGAATTTAATTAAAGATATTTACAAGAATTTTCGGTTTAAACTTTTTAATAATGACTTATAATTTAAGTAACTTTTGAAAAGTTTCCTGAAGCAATGGTCTGAAAACACTGTTCAAATATTTTGTTACCAAGATTATATCTTTATCACACAAACAAGTAATATATATAAGAAAAAACATTAAGTTAAATCCTACTGACGCCAAAAAAAAAAAATTTATTTGAGTTAATTTTTACTTTATAATTACAATTAATATAAATATGTATATACATACGATAGAAACATAATATTGAGTGTCAAAATAGAAAGCGAATTTCCTTGCAATTTTCTATTTTCCTAATTATTCGCTAACTTTTTTTTTTGTTACTTATTTATGAAGCTGATGGTGATCTATAATTTCTCATTCTATCCACCTCTCGTATTGTTTCATCATTAAAAGGAGCCTTTCTCTTATAATTTCTTACATCTTTAAGTAATAGAAATCTAACAATGAAAAAGCTAGCTCAGTGCCAAAGTCCTGGATTTCAAACGTAGTTACTCAGTTCGAATCTAAATGAAATATCAGCTTTTTAAAATTTTAGTTAATGAATAAATAATTGAAAAAACACTATTAACATCAATTGTCATCCACTACTGGTTTAAAAATATGAATCTATATAAACTTGATTGTATAGATAAAACACATTTATATAAGTAAAGAGAGTGTAGGCTAATAGAAGAAATTGAAAAAGGAATCTTAATGTGATCAATAATTTCATGCATTGATACAAAAACATTAACTTTTAATATAGTTAACACAAAAGTTAAAATAATTTGTTGGAAAATGTAGGATGTTTTCTATTAAAAATAACGTAGAATTTGTAGATAAATACTAATATATAAAACAAAGTAATAATGAAATTTTGGATTTATTTGATGCTAATTTCTGTTTTTAGTATTCCTATTAGTGAAAATTATAACAAACCCAAAGGAATTATTTAATAAAAAGTCTAAGAATATTAATATTCAACACTGTATTTTAAATTAACTGAAATACACGTGGATTGATTTGCAACGTGATAGTACAACTATGGACAATAATCTTTCTCATTTATTGCCTAAGAATTGAGTAAACCCATCAATGCTAACATTTCCTAATGGATAACCCTTTTCAAATTGAACCCTTCTCATATTTTGATTGGTTTTTACTGAGACCAAGTTTTAGATATTTTCTATGTCTTTGTTTTATACGGGTATTAGTAAAAATTTTAAACTGTATTTACATATCTAGATTTTTATAAGGTATTTTTTATATATTTACACTCTAATATTTTAGAGCGATAATTGTGTTTATAAATTGGTCAGATATAGAAGCTAATCTGCTAGCTGACCTCAATTTTTTTTACATGGTTAAACTGTTCCTGTGTATAACTGAAAGTCAAGGACTTCAGTAACAAAAATGACAGAGTTTGGAGGTATTGAAAGATGTCAACATGACATTGCGAAAATACAAACTATACTAGATGATGTTAGCACTGATGGAAATAAAAAATAATATCCTTCTTAAAGTGGACTTTATCAGCTGTACTGAAAACAATTCAAATTAACTTGTTTATGTTACAAGAAGTGATGTTGTTAGGATGGTAACTAATAGCATAGATAAAAATAATGATTCAAGACCTGTGGTTTTGTCAGCTTTGTTCAATAAAAATACTAAGCCACATTACACTATATCTCTTTACTATATATTGGCCACTGAAAATAAGCTACCAAGCCCTAAGGTGTGCCATTGCAGCTAACATGTTAAATACTTACCAAATATAAAAAATTATTTTATCCCACCAGTAGTTTCCATAATTAATTAAGAGGTTAGTAATAATTAGTTTCCACTCAAATAAATCATTTTAATGATTTTGGAAGAACAATATTTACATATAAATCTCAATGGAATAACCTTTGTAGATAAAATGCAAATAATCTTCCATTCTTTTTCTGAAACAGGCAATCTAACATCCAAAAGAAAATAATGTGCTCCACAGGATAATGTAATTTTTGCATCATTATTCTTAACCCTTTCTTAACTTTCTAAGCATTCCAAAAAAATTAGTTTTTAAAAAAAATTCATTAAATAACTTTTTATCATTTTATAAATACTTTAAATTGTGTTAGTTCAGAAATTATAACACTTTGTGACAAAAATTTAATTTAACCATTTTTTCGATAAGAAACATTTTGTAAATTGTTTTAATTATTCCTATTTTGGTAGTAACCAAAAGGAAAAATAAAGAACTTTTGAAAGTCTTGTCTTTGCATAAAAAGCTATTTATCATTTACAAAAACATAACAATAATAAAAAATTGTACTGCAGGTAGAACTGAAATAGCTGAACTGACAGCAATGAAATCAGGACACTAATCCCAGCATTGGAAGGAGGTAATTAATTGGACAAGGCCAGCAGAGCTGCATTACATAACATGCTTTTGAAACCAATAAGGCGTGATTATTTTAAAATCACTGAGGAATGATAATATAGTTCACAAAAAAAATTAGTAGATAGTAACATTTTGTTAACATAGTTTTAAAATAAATATAAAAATCCAACTGTGATGTCATTACTGTGGGTAGTTTGTAGTGCAGAGACAAGACAGTTGAATCGTTGATGCGTCAAAATGAACAGTACTGAAACAGTTGTAAGATATTATTTTATTTACATATTTTTATAAACACATACGAGTAATAAAAGCTAAATCGGTTAGACTCAGGTATAAACATGTTCTATATGACCCCGTTCAATTTTAGGCAACACTCGTACAGTTCTTGAAAATTTTGCATCATTTTGGTGACGAGGCGTTGTTTTATGCTCTTTATACATGGTTATTTTTTTCCTGTAGTTGGACGATCTTCTCCTTCATCATTCCCCAGACGTAGGCGTCAGGTGGTGTAAGGTCTGAAAAGTGGGCTGGGTAAGAGAAACTTGATCTAGGGGACATGAAGCAGTTGCCAAAAGTTTCCTTAAGGAAAGCAATGTTGTCTACGGCAGTCTGGCTGGCTGCGCCATTTTGCTGGAACCATTGTAAATGGAAAGGCAGGTTTCAGACACCACAAAATCTTTTGAGGTCTCCTATAAAACATCCCTATATTGGTCATTCTACTACAGCTGATTCACTTTCAGTACTGTTTCTTTTGGCGCATATGGTATGAAAAAATAATTAACACAGTCAAGCAACAGAGAGGTTTGTTCAGTATCAGCATCAAGAGCAAACGAACGATCAATATATATTTTGTAAAAACATTTAACTTACTAAACTCAAATTTAACATCAATCACTGGTAAAGACAAGTTCTAATTAAAGTTAATAAAATTTGACCTTCTTTGAAAAATGTTTCAATTCAAGAAAAAAAATTTATAGTTATTGGATAACTTTATCTGAAATATCTTGTAATTAAAAGGTTAATAAAAGTATAATTTCTCTTTTAGCAAAATTTGTCTACTAATTATAAGTCCAAACTTTAAGAACAAAATGCATATTCATATTAATATTTAAAATTTACTATCAAATTCGATTTTGTCAAAAGGCACTCCAAGCCATCACAATGCAAGGTATTTTGTATATGAAGAATTAAGACCCTTTCACTGATGGTTTGCACTAGCCAAGGTTTGATTGAACCAATATGAGGCTGTCCTTACGCAATTTGGATACTTAACCACATTTTGCTATTTTCCAAGTTACTTTAAATGGAGATCAAAACTGTGACTGACACACATACAGTTTTAAAGGAAAACTTATATATGAAGATGTTAATTCAACTGAGAATTTTCTGTTTTGCATGATTGAAGGCAACAATAAGGATCAACTGGGTTGATCATCATTTGTAACCTTATAAAATACAAAATTGTAATTGTTTTTCAAGGCCCATGAAAAATACGAACTGACATGCATATAGAAAAAGCGTTGAAAGTCAACAAATTTTATAAAATGAGAAAAATTTCTGTAAAACGATCTACTCAGTTCTTAGGATAGTAATGGTTCAAAATATTAATAGAAATGTACACTCAACGTGTTTTGATGAAAATACCATCATCATCAATGAGTTAAAAATACAACTGTAATTTTGAAGTAATTTTAAGTCACTGATAATGCTGACATTGTCATAAAACGCATTTTAGTCAGTGAATTAATAATTATGAGTCAGTGTGCATTAATTATTTAGTATTTTAATTTTCTGTCAACACAATAATCATTTTTAGTATGACGTTGCTTTTTAGCTTTATACTAATATGGGTTGTTTCTTAATTTGCAACTGAATTAAAATATGGTCCATGTGAAAACGTTTCTTTCCTTTCAGATATAAAAAATAGTATATTTTTTTAGGTTACAATCACACAAGAATATATTTTTACATAAAATGCCAATGAATTTAATTTTTAATATTTTAAATAGTTCTACAATTAAAAAAAAAAAAATTGTTACCATTTTATTTACATTAAAAAATTTCTATTTGCACCTTTTACTCACAATGGCACTGGCATAAAGCCTGTATAAATATATATTTTAATAAAAATTTCATGTCAAACTTTGGAATTGATTTTGAAAAATTAAGAATTATAAACTTTGTGATTACATATTATTATAAATGTGATAACAGTTAAAATGTTTCTCAGATTAAATAATGTCTAAGAGGAAGACAAGGAATGTTTACTGCACTAGCAAAGCGTTGAGCAAGAGGAGGAAGAGTTCAAGGGGCAGAGCCGTAATCTAAAGATGCTCGTCCACGGGCACGCCCCCGGCCTCTGCCCCTCCCCCTCCCCCGCCCTCGTCACCTTCTTCCATCAGGCATTCCTATGTTAGATGTAGTTTTTTCCAAGTATGCCAATGGGCCTTGTAAAAGTCCAACTCCAACCCCTGGTCCTTGCCCTGGAAAAGGGGGTCCTCTTGGTCCTTGCTGCATAAACATTGCTTGCTGAGGAGATACCATAGGTCCTCCTCCACCACCCATTCCTGGAGGAACCTATATATATTCATACGAATCAATAAATAAATTGAACGAGTCAACCAGACATCTAAAACAAAGATTGTTTTTACCCTGCTCTACAACCTGATAGTGGGGTTTCTTTAACCACTACCAGCATAATTCAAATTACTATATTTTTAGATGTTTGTAAAAAATAACAATAGTAAATAACAATAACAATAACATTGTAAATAGTAAAAAATAACAATAAAAAAATTATAGGTAGGAAATAATAGAATCACGTAGTAAATATAACCATTGTTAGCCATAATGCAGATATAAAATTACAGTAAAACCTCTCATATCCAGATCAATCTGGAGATATTTGTACTACATAATCACAACCATTCCAATTGGAAGTAGATATATTATTGTTTCAAGTAAATAAGCTACACTTATTGTAAGTATATTTAAAAGACTGTAAATATATTTTAATAGCAATATAGAGCTGTACATACAATTTAGTTGCATGCTTTTATATATAGTTCCTTAAACCACTGCGGTTTACGTGCTAGGTCAGCTAGTCATGACAATTTATTAGTAGCTGGTTTAAAGACATTCATTCGCGAATGTCGTCATTGCTTGAATGTTTTTTTTTTTTGCTTCAAGAGAGTTTATTTTCTGATTAGTCACTCACACGACTAGACAACTGTGCTTAACAAGAGATATTTATTGACCCTTGAAACTTATAGCATTAATACAGAACAACGGACAGGCAACCACAACTGATTAAGTTGGGTAATACACCAATCTGTAGAACACTAGAGAACTGAACGATATGGAGACTAGAACATAACTGGCTGTCAGGAAAGAACTGGCGCCAGAGACTGGCCGTATGGCAAGGAAACTTGCTGAATAAAGACACTTACCTTATTTTCATATTACGTTCGGATATCGGAGGTTCTGGATATAAGAGGTTTTATTGTAACTATTAAAAGTTAAACACATGAATAATTATATACAAAGACAGAATTTAGTAGATTATACAGACCACAGTAATGATGTCATCATATCTAGTCACACAATAAACAGAGCAGTACAGCACAAATAATAAACCCAATATGTTATATGATTTATTTTTTATAAATCCATTATACACTATTTAATAAGATTATTTTCGACTAGATGTTTTTCTGAGTTGAAAGATTAAAACAAAATTCCGTGACAGTGTTGTTTATAATGAATAATAAACATGTTTATAAACCAACATTTATTATGATTAATAATAAATATTGTGTTGTTTAAAAGTTGATATAAATAAATATTAAAAAAAGTTGTTGTGTCACTAGAATAACACTTCAGACAATAAAGACACTAGAAAAAAAAATAATAATGTAAAAGAAAGCTGTTGACTACATTTCATAGCCAATAGTTGGCTCAACCAATGAAAGAAATGCTGTTTTATTTAACAGTTCTATATTTTTGGTGAAAACCTATCATAGGTTTCTCCTATGAAGAAAAGGAGCAATTCAAGAAAAGCAAATCAAAAGAAATTTTCGGTTTCTATGAAATTAAAATTTTAAACAATTTTAGAATTTTTGAAAATATCAGATAATGCCAAAGATATCTGATAACTTCAAGCCAGTATATTATGAAACTTGTGATATTGTTACAAACATCTTGAGTTACAATAAAAATCATTTCTTGTAATTTATGATTGTTAAATTATGTTAGTTTTTGTTATTTTTAAATTCTGTTAATAAAAGCTACTCTTTTCAACAAACAGATTTGGTTTTAAGTTATTGATAAATAAAGACATTTTGGCATTACTACATGAAACAAAATTTTATTTATAAAATAAAAGTAAAAAATAAAAGAAGATATAAAATCTAGTTTGGCCGGTACTGAACGTGTCGTGTTTATGTAATTCCACGTAAAATCTTTAGCTAGCGCTGGAGAATAAAAAAATAAACCTGCATATGCCTAATTAAACTATAAAATGTTACCAATACAAAATGAACATTGGGTAACTTACATATGTTGTATAAATACAATAACCTTTTCACTTTAGTATTTTTCCTTGCCTTGTCCACTATTATTATTTTAAAAAATTGTATCAAAATTATCAACAGATAATTCACCAAAAAAAGCTGATTAACTCAACAAAAAAAAATCATTATCATCAATTTCACTAGCGTATAATCATTCATGTCTGCACACTGTACAGTTTGTGTAAACGTAACCTGATAACCCTCAGTAATTTGTTTTATGACCTAATTGTTTTGCTATCATCCAAACTAAAGGGTTACCACATAAGCAAATAACATTTTTGTGCTGTATACACGATTTTATATTTTCCTATACTAATTTTCTCCTGCCGCATATCTTACACAGAATTATTAATGAGGAATTCTAAATTATTGTAAGAAAATAATGTGTGTATAATAGTTTTTTAATACACATTACAGGAAATAATTTGTTATTGAAAATAGGTCTAAATGATTGCCTTTTTTTAAGTAAAAAACTAGTAAACAACAATAAATTATTAGAAGAAATTAATTTTTGTGTTTTATTACAGTTTCTTGATTCATTTAATAATCAGTGCTGATTCTAAAACAATTATATACCATTATATGATTCCTGATTCATTTGGTGCTATATATGTTGATACTAAAAAGGGCTATAATAAATCACATTTTAAAACAAATTGCATGTTGAACCTGATATCTACAAGTATTGTTATTAAATACATTACCTGTTGCTGCATTTGCTGTTGCATCTGTTGATGAATTTGTTGTTGATGTTGTATCTGCTGTTGTTGCTGTTGTAACTGCTGCTGCTGTATCTGTTGTTGCAGAGGACTAATAATGTTAGGTGCTTGAGGAGCATTGGGAGGTGCTTGACTGCCATTAGGAACACCAGATGGAGGTGTTGGCCCTTGTGCAGGGGATTTTGCCCAACTCTGTAGATCTGCTAATAAGTTTTGCCACATTGAAATTTTATCATAGTGTCTCTTGATCAGTTCGTCTTTCCTAACTAATTCAGTTCTTAATTCTGCTATATCCTGTAACAATGAACAAAACACAAGTTGATTATAAATTGCGACACTGAGAAGCCAAGAGATATAAGTGACATTTTTACACATCTGGAGTTTAATGCAATTTCAGATAACGTGTAGATAAATATTGTGGCAAAGGGAAATAACTGAAACTTCATCTGGTGCGGAAATCTCTATATTTACAATTAACCTGTGACTTGAAATTAACATGTTCGCTGTGGCCGTCTCCGATCAGAGGCAGGTTGAGCGCCTGCAGTCGTCTCTGTCTAACATAGAATTACCTTTGGATACGGAAATGTTTGTATCTACACCAGAGCTGTACAAGAGACCGAGTTGAGTGTTACAGCATCAAGGTGACGTATGTTGGATGTTTATTTTAGTTTGGTTAAGATTACCTGTAATTTTTGTGTCAGTAGTGTTATAGTGAGAGTTTAGTGTGCGACCTTGGTTGTGTGTGATATTGTTCAAAACATGGAAGATGTGCCCGAGACCTCTATTAATTTAATACCAATGATGCAGTATACCAGGGATCCTACACTAGAGTATACTAGGGATCCTACAAATGAAGAAGTGGAGTACACAGAGTCTGGGGCAAGCAACGATGACCACGACAGTGACCTGAATCCAGCTAAGAGAATGCTGATTACGATCGTGAAAACTGTCTGATTCCAATTTAGAAGAAGAAATACAATATAATCCTCAATTGAAACCATGTACATTTGTTTACAACTATCTGTCTACAAAAAAATTATAAATTTATCATTCCATTCCCAGGATAACATCGACCATATCACTGGTTCAGACTACTTCCTGATGACATATTTTTGGAGAATATTGTGAAAGCTACTAATAGTTATGAATGGGACCTGTATGGTAAACTGAGCCATTGTCAAGAATAAATAACTGGAAAGAATTGATATTGCGTGAACTGAAAACATTCATAGACATTCTGATTCATATGGGATCACAAAAATTTGTATATAATTTTAATTAAATGTTTTAAAAGATAATTTGTCATTTTTATTTCACAAAATACTGTTTATTTATTACAGATACAAATATGAATTACATGCATAACATGAAAAATAAAATACTGAAAATCATGAGACGCTCGCCAATTCTGATCGGAGATAAAATGGCGACCTAGTAATGAAATATAAACAGTTTTGGACCTTGGCTGCAGCAACTTATTATGGACATCGGACCATCGGAGTCACATGACCCTGGACGTCCGCAGCAAGAAGTAAAAAAAAGTAATGGAATTTTTTTCATTTTCAAGACTAAAAATTAATTTTTATGGTCATATTGTTTTGTTTCTAAAGTAAAACCGTCTAATTAAATTTTAAAAAATTTAGCACTTCAATGACCTTTACATTAGAGGCCATTCACAGTGAACGTGTTAAACTTTAACCTAGAAAAAATGTTTAAACAAATGAGTAAAACAAAAAAGGTTTTAAGACTACCAATGTTCATCAAAATACTTGGAAATAGAAGGTTTAATTAAGTGCTACTAAAAATAAGGTAGAACATTTTTATAACAATCTTCCAAGTAACAAAACCCTCGAAATTATGGATTTTTATGGCATCCCTTGACATTTTAGAAATTAGTATTATAAAATGGCTCTACATTACGAATTTTGAACTTCTCAATAACAAAATATTTTCTCCAACTGAAGAAAAAAAATGTTGTGCACCAGCATCACGAAGGTATTTCCAGGAAATAGTTTATTTTCAGCATGAAGTGCAGTGAAACCAAGAGGCTGTCAGGTAGTAGGTAATACGATTCATCCAACACTGGATGCAGTACTGTACTGTTGTTTACTTCGTGCCCTCTGAAAATTACATGTTAGTTAAAAACGGATTTAAAAACTTTGGCATTTATAGCTATCTTTCCTTTTCCCACCATTGGGCAGGGAATTTTTCCTCACAGTAACCTTGTTAGTTCAATTACTCCGTTTCATTCATGCCATGAGTTTGTCGAGCTTTAAGAAAATGTTAAAAAGATGGTGTTTTCTGTGTTGAAGAAAAAGTTATTATTATACAAAAGTAGATAAAGGTGTAAAGAAGTTAGATGTTTCAAAAAAAAATCAGAATACCTCACAGTTCGCTATTGACTATACTAAAAAATCAAGATCAGATTTTAAAACAAAGTGGTTTTATTTAAATTCAAAGTACAACAAAAAAACTACTCACTTTTTCAAGTAAAACTTCAAATACTAGAAACAAATGAAACATCTTTTTAAATTTTTTTCATTTAATTTTCTTTGATTAAGACTTGTGTAGCGTAGAGTGCAGTTTGTGTTGAGTGTGAACTGTATTTAAACTAATAAAATCAGTTAATAAATTAATGTACTTGGTGTCCTTCGATCAAAATTTAGTACTGTAGGTTTGAGTTGAGCTTCTAGGAAATAAATTATATTAATAAGTACACTTATTTATTAGCACATTTATACTATATTTTTCCATTAGCATTAGATTATTCATCATAATTACAGAGTACAGAATATACTGTGGGCCTATTTCGTACAAATATCTAATACAGTGAAAGAGAAATATTCTGAAAACATCGATAAAACATTTTTAAACTTTCAAATACATAAATCTTGAAACACCTGTAAATTGAAATATTATGAAACGTTCTTCCATCTTCACGTTGACCTATTGCCTTATAAATGCCTACGATATTATACTGTGTTGGGTTTCAGTCAGTCAGTCAGAGAAGGAGGGGGTTTGGTGGCCTCCGAGGTTTTGCAGCGTCTGTCACGCGACACTGGCTGCGAGTAGAAATTTAGGACCGGGCTTTTGGGTAAGGGCTGGATCTAAGGAGGGGTTTCTGCACGGCAGGACATTTTATTAGATGGAACACAATGATGGGTTCGTGACTATTGGTGTGATTTTATACTGCAGTAAGATAGGGCTGAAGTATTGTCTCATTAACAAATTTTTATGTGGATAATCATTCAACTTTATTTGAAATGAGAGTGAAATAGGAAATTTTGTTAGTTATTGTATTTATTAATATATATAATACTATGTAATATATATTGTAACATTTATAGAATGGGCTATATAATATTATTTAAGAATTGGAAGAATATATTAGAAATAACTCACACAAAATTTAAAAAGAAATTCATTAAAAGATTGGTTAGGTTAAAATTGAAACTAAATTTAGGTAAAAGCCTAGATTAGTAAATAAGATATTTGAACTGTAAATACATAAAGAAATTTGATATATATTATAAAAGAAATATTTAATAGTAAAACATCATTGTATTGCGTTTTATAAAAACATTACATTTGGCACACCAACGTGGGGTACGATTATTAGAAAAATAATAATAAAGAATAAATTAGTCAGGAGTTTGTGTTTTGTAAATAGAGAATTTAATTATTTTCATTTAATAATAAAACCCCGTTGTATCGCGGCACGGAAGAAATTGTAATAATTGGTGCAACAACGTGGGAGCTCGATATAATAAGAGATAAAGTTTATTAAGAGAAATTTTGAAATAAAATTAATTTAGAACTTTTATATGAAAAACATTTGAACTGGAAATAGATTTAGAAAAGATTTTGTAAAATTAAACACTGAGTTGAATAGAGTCAAGGCTAGGTTTAGTAGTTTATAGTATATATATAAAAATTGTTTATGTTTGTATAATAAGTCACTTACAAAAAAAAAAGAAGAAAATATTATAGGCGAGCTGGTAGTTGTAAGGGACCAGGAAAGAGGGACAAGTTTGGAAGTGCAAGAAATAGTAATGAAAGGCACAAATATGCCAATAGGAAACATTGAGGTAGAGGAAGATAGGGGACTACCACCTATGCAAACCCAACAGGAACGGGGAAATATTGAGAATGTAGATTTAAGGGATATGATGAGGACTTTAATGGAAATGAGAGTAAGCATAAATAAAGGGAGAGAGGATATAAATAGAAAATTAGATAAGATAGACGAAATAAAAGAGAATATAAACGAAGTAAAAGGAAAGATAAAGGAGGAAATAAGGGATTTAAACAAAAAATTAGAGGAAAATAGAGACGAAATAAGAGAGATGAAGGAGGGTCTAAAAGTAATAAAAGATGAAATACGGGAGGAAAATAGGAAAATGATAGAGGATATGAGGCGACAGTGGAGGACAGAGAATAATACTGTAATAGAGGATGTGAGAAGAGACATAGAGGAGAAAGATAGAGAATTAGAGGAGGAGATTAAGGAAAATTTTGAGGAAACAAATGAAATAATAGCTGATGTGGTAGAAATTAATAAAAAAGAGATAGAGAAGGTAGAAAATATAATAAAGAAAAACACAGAAGAGTTAGGAGAGTTGAATTAAAGGTGATAGGAGAAAGAAAAATAACAGATGAGCGTTATAGGAAAGTTGAGGATGTAAGGGAGAAAATATTAGGAGAGCAGGGAAGGTTAAGAAATGAAGTAGGAAAGATAGAGGTACTGCCAATAAAGAATTTAACAATTCAAACCGCAACTAATAAGAAGATTGAAAAGATCAATCAAATGAAAATGGTGATAGGAGAAATAGGAGGAGTTAAATATCCGTCTCAAGGCTTAGTGGTACAAGGCTTATTGAGAAAATTTATCAGAGGTACGGATATGTTAATGAATGTGGAGGCACAACTCGAGTTTGGAAAATGGGAGATGGAATTTAAATATGAGAATAACAGAGAAAATAGAACTTATGAAGCAGATGAGAGATACAATGGAGATGTAAACGGTGTTAAGGCAAGGACAGGCGTGGGGACAAGAAAAGAGTATGGTGCCCACAGTCAGTCGGAAAACTAAGACAATAAGAAACCCAGGAATAGAAATTAAATAGAGGAAACAAGTTTACAGGCATTAATAGACACAGGCAGTAATATGACATGTATCCAGGAGAACTGGATATTGAAAAATAAAAATAAAATAGGAAGGGAGATATTAAATATAGGTAAAGGAAGCAATATGAATAAACTCTAGGTGACTATGTGTATAAGAAAACGTTAGCAGGAGATAAGTTTTAAGGGATGGTAACTATATCTATGATAATTTATTAGTAACTTCGTCGAATAATGAATAAAGATAAATATGAATCTATGTTAATAAATATTGAAGCATCGTTGTAATAAAAATATGGTAATTGTGTATTTAAACTTAGTCGTATTGTAAGGGAGAATCTGCGTTGATAAATAATGGAACTTCGTTGTATATATTATATATTATAAAAGAAATATGAATCTATGATAATAAATATTAAAGCATCGTTGTAATAAAAATATGGTAATTGTGTATTTAAACTTCGTCGTATTGTAAGGGAGAATCTGCGTTGATATATATAAGTATTAAAACAAAATTGATATTCGTTGATATAGGGACAGTGTAATCGAAGGAGCTATAGATATGATCAAATAGAGGATATGAGATTGCGACCTTTAAAAATATTAGATGTTAAACTTCATACAAAATAAACTGAAATGATATAAGAAAATAATTGAACTGGATGTGAGATTGGAAGGGGAGATAAAATACTAACTTAGAACTGAGAGTTAGATGAAGCTAAAAGCAAAATAAATATGAGATAAATAATAAACAAGGAATAAACAGAAATAAGGGAAAGAGAAATGTTATAACCAATTTGACCAAATCTAGACATACTATGACTCGGATAGGCTGGGATTTAAAGACACGGTATCAGAGAATATATGTTAAATAAATATTGAATCAGACTTATGATTGGAAGGATTCCAATTGTAATAAATGAAAAAAAAATATAATTATGGAAGGAATTGTAAATACCAGAACATGATTTATTGTTACGATATGTTAGAATTGTTAAAGAATTGTTGATTGAATGTTAGTTATAAGTATATTGTATTGTTAGAAGATAAGTTAAGAAATATGTAGCTTGAAGTTTTCAGCTCAGTATTTGATTGTTAAAGAATTAAGATAAAATTGTGTCGTAGGAATTAAGTATAAATGGACAATTATAAAAGTGGTAAAGACAATGGACGATAAGTAGCCAAAGTGTTGAGGTACTTACTCAATAAAAAATGTGTTCAATTAGTTATTAAATAAAATGTACAATTAGGAAATAAATGTTAATTTAAATTTAATTTTAAAAAAAATATATGTATATTTAAACAAGCTTGTAGAATGTAAAGAATGTGTAATGTAGATATTAGGAATATTTTTTTATTTAAATTAAATTAGGGGACATTGTAACATTTATAGAATGGGCTATAAAATATTATTTAAGAATTGGAAGAATATATTAGAAATAACTCACACAAAATTTAAAAAGAAATTCATTAAAAGATTGGTTAGGTTAAAATTGAAACTAAATTTAGGTAAAAGCCTAGATTAGTAAATAAGATATTTGAACTGTAAATACATAAAGAAATTTGATATATATTATAAAAGAAATATTTAATAGTAAAACATCATTGTATTGCGTTTTATAAAAACATTACATTTGGCACACCAACGTGGGGTACGATTATTAGAAAAATAATAATAAAGAATAAATTAGTCAGGAGTTTGTGTTTTGTAAATAGAGAATTTAATTATTTTCATTTAATAATAAAACCCCGTTGTATCGCGGCACGGAAGAAATTGTAATAATTGGCGCAACAACGTGGGAGCTCGATATAATAAGAGATAAAGTTTATTTAGAGAGATTTTGAAATAAAATTAATTTAGAACTTTTATATGAAAAACATTTGAACTGGAAATAGATTTAGAAAAGATTTTGTAAAATTAAACACTGAGTTGAATAGAGTCAAGGCTAGGTTTAGTAGTTTATAGTATATATATAAATTGTTTAATTTTGTAAAATAAGTTTACTAATAGCTTAAAAAAAGAAAAAATATGTCTGATGAAAGAGAATTGTACAATTTGCGGGGAGATAAAGCTTAAAAAACAGGAAAGAAGGACGCGTAGTTAGAGAGTCTGGCGTGGGACGCCGAGTAAGGTAGCGAATCTGCCAGGACCAGTCAAAATTCTATTTATTAGAAACTTCGTCAAAATTATACAGTTTTGTGAGGAAACTTGGCCAGATTAAACAGGAATAAGAAAATTAAAAGATATAGTACAGTGAAAATATAATTTGAAAGAACTAAAACGAATTTAAGTGTGTAAAAAGTGAAAATTAAAGAGAACGGAATTCTACGTCTGAGCAAGCAGCCATTCGCCGTTATTTGATAAGTTAAGTACCTAGCGCTATATAAAAAAATAAACTTTAGTGGACTTTTAGGATAATAGGGAAGTTTAAATTTTGTACATTAGAATGTCTTGTGATTAATAGTAATAAGATCATAATCCAGTTCAAATAGTTTCGTTTTTTTTGCTCATTCCAAATTAAAGTTTTTCCATCAGGAAAATATTTATTAAAACAAATTTCAAAATTTAATATTGTTTTCAAAATTTATTTAATTAACAAAAGAAGTAAAAATATAGCCCATGCTATAAACCCCGAGATTGCAAGAGATCGTAAAATTAGCCAAGGGTATTAAAATTGTGTAACTATAAAATCAAAAGAAATAAGAGTTAAACCGAGTTTGTTAAAACTTGTTAAGTTATAAATTTTTGTTCTGTGTATTGTTTTAAATGTTGAAATAAGAAATGTTATAATAAAGAATTATGAATTGTTCCTGAGTTGTTTGTGTTTTAACTAGAAATTTGATATCATCAATAAAATAAATATTTAATATAAAAGAAATAATTGTAAAGCGTTTTTATAAAAATTTTACAATATATATATATATATATATATATATATATATATATATGAAGTTAATATATTACTATTGTAAGTAATTTTATCCACCATTAAGTGCAATGATTTTACCTCGAGTGATGAGGAAGGTAAAGCCTCATCACTCAAGGTAAAATCATTGCACTTAATGGTGGATAAAATTACTTACAATAGTAATATATTAACTTCATAAAGTCAGTGCAACGGAAAAACAATGGATAACGTAATATATACATATATATATATATATATATATATATATATATATATATATATATATATATATATATATATATATATACATATATATATATATATATATATATATATACGAAAAACAATGGATAATGTAATATATATATATATATATATATATATATATATATATATATATATATATATATATATATATATATATATATATATATATATTGTAATATTTTATAATATAACACACAACGCAACTCAGGCATTAATAATTTAAATTTTTTATTATAACAATTTTTTATTTCAACATTTAAACAATAAACAGAACCAAAAAAATAAAAGTTATAATAAAAGTTAACAAGTTTTAACACAATAGGCTAAACTCACTTCTTTAAATTTTAGTTACAAAATTTTATACCCTAGGCTATTTTTAAGATCTCTTAATATCTCGGGGTTTATTTGCATGGGCTATATTTTTAACTCTTTTGTTAATTAAATAAATTTTGAAAAACAAGATTAAATTTAGAAAACAGTTTTAATAAATAACTTCCTGATGGAAAAACTTAACAAATTTGGAATAAGCAAAAAGGCGAAACTATTTGAACTGGATTATGTTCCTTATTACTAACTATTAATTAATTACAAGATATTCTAATAATGTACAATTCTACTTCCTTATAATCTTAAAAGTCCGTTAAAGTTTATTTCTATAGCGCTAATATACTCAACTTATAAATATCGAAGTTCTGCTGGTCGCTTATGTAAGATTCCGTTCTCTTTAAATTTTACTTTTAACACACTTATTTTCTTTTTAGTTACATCAAATTATATTAACATTGTATTAACTCTTTAATTTCACTTATCCTTATTTAAAATTGCCAAGTTTCTTCACAAATCTGTATAATTTTGACGACTTTCTTCAAATGGAATTTTGACTGGTCATGGCAGGTCCGATCTCGTAGCGTCCCCACGCTATACTCGACTAACGCGTCCTTAGATTTTTAACAATTGTTTTAAAATATGGCGGCTTCTCCTTCTTCTAAAACACATGTTGCCTGTAATTTAGTTCGATTTCTTTCCACTAGAGTCGACTGTAACTGACCTCCTTTCGACTGTAAAACCTCCTGTTTTTTTTACAGCTGATGCAACAACAAGACTGTTTACAATGGCGTTTTAATTTGGTTAACATACGGTTTCAACTTTCCGATCCTTAACAAACCTTCCAGTGTTTATTTAATTACTATTATTAGTGTGTGAAGCGTCTTTACTTTTTACTTTTGTAATAATTCCGAAATGTGTGTGTTTTGAGCTGAATTCATACAAACATAACCTTTCTAATCTCATTGTTTACAATCGGGTTTCACTTTCTCCTTCAAGTAATTACTTATGCCCTATGTTACTAATATTTACAATTTTGTTTAAATATAATTATTATTAGATTATCTTGTTTTAATTTATTTGTTAGGTTATTTGATATAACAAATTTCCTCATGGATTTTACAGTTCAAATACCTTGTTTACATTTCTAGGCTTTTACCTAAAATTAGTTTCAATTTAATCTAGCCAATTTCTTATTTGCTACTTTCAAAATGTTACAATATATATATATATATATATATATATATATATATATATATATATATATATATATATATATATATATATATTATAACATACCTTCTCTAATCGCCCTTCAGGATACTTTTACTCTTAAGAAATCAACTAATAACGCAGCTACTAGGTTTTACAATAACTGATTTATTTTAATTCTGACTTCCAACGTTAGCATTTATAGGTAGTGTTACGTACTTTTCTTTAAATTAAACGTTAAATTAAATTTTACGTTTGTTTTTGTTGCACGTTTCTTGTTTTTCCGTTGCACTGACTTTATGAAGTTGATATATTACTATTGTAAATACTTTTATCCACCACTAAGTGCAAGGTAAAATTATTGCACTTAGTGGTGGATAAAAGTATTTACAATAGTAATATATCAACTTCATATATATATATACAGTAAACTCCCGATTATCCGTGGGCGGATTAACAGGTTTGCGGATTATCCGGGGTCTGCCATTGTTTTACAAATATCCAATTTTTATTCCAATCAGATTCATTATTGTTTTTTTTTTAACTACTTAACGCGGCACAATATCCGGTAAAAACAACGATCATAAAAATAAACTAAGCTATCTCAAATAACGCAAAGATAAACGATAACTGTCCTGTTAGACTGAATGAACCAACTCGAGTTGGGAACAGACTACTGTATATAAGAGACAATGACAAAATTCTTGGACACCTGGAAACCTAATGTGTGTTTTTCCGTTGCACTGACTTTATGAAGTTGATATATTACTATTGTAAATACTTTTATCCACCACTAAGTGCAAGGTAAAATTATTGCACTTAGTGGTGGATAAAAGTATTTACAATAGTAATATATCAACTTCATATATATATAAATATATATATATATATATATATATATATATATATATATATATATATATATATATATATATATATATATATATATATATACAGTAAACTCCCGATTATCCGTGGGCGGATTAACAGGTTTGCGGATTATCCGGGGTCTGCCATTGTTTTACAAATATCCAATTTTTATTCCAATCAGATTCATTATTGTTTTTTTTTTAACTACTTAACGCGGCACAATATCCGGTAAAAACAACGATCATAAAAATAAACTAAGCTATCTCAAATAACGCAAAGATAAACGATAACTGTCCTGTTAGACTGAATGAACCAACTCGAGTTGGGAACAGACTACTGTATATAAGAGACAATGACAAAATTCTTGGACACCCGGAAACCTAATGTGTATCCTAAGATTGTAAACAAATGTCAGCTAATCTCGGCTATAAATAGTCTAGGACGTGACATACGCATTATCCATGTCTGTCATATACATTATCGATCTTTATATCTTATCTCCGAGTTAAACATTAAGTGGTTATTATACTAAAATAAGTAGTAGGTAGTTTGAATTTTTATGCGTTATTTTTATTTCTCTGTCTTTTTTATTGAATTTTATTTTTTTGTCATGCAGTATTTTATCATTTGTATTAGTTGATATTTTATGTAAATTTCTTTTTTTTGTTGTAAACCGATAAATAAAACAACATTTTAATGTCTAATACACTGTTTTAATGTCCCAAATAAACATGTATATGGTAGAAATAAAATTTTTGAGATGAAAACAACGGCCACAATAATTAGAGCAAGACGACTCTTCAATGTGCGACAAAATGGTTCTTAAGGAACTTAGATCGCACATTAAAGCTAAATCAATTCTCACAAAAAAAGAGACGAAAGTTACAGATTTTTTTGTTAAAAAGTGAAAGTATTAGTGTAAAGGATATTACATATGTACATAGATTCTTACTTTTGACATATACTTATGTACGTATTGTAAATAGTTAGAAATATAAATGTACATGTTATAATCCGTCAAATACATCGACATTTTAAATTATTTTCTGTGTTTATTTTGTCCTCTGAAGATTATTTGTGAATTGCATTAACCGAGGTCATTATTTGTGTAACTTATGGTATAATAATCGATTATCGATCGTTTTGCGTATACTTGAACTGATGGACTGAATACTTGCATTTTTTAGTCCATTACGTTTGGTGAAACTTAATCAATCAGTTTTATATTAGTTTATGACTATTCAAACTTTAATTTTGTAAATTTGTAAAAACTTACTGAGACAGAACGTTTTCGACATCTCCGTGGCAATCTTTATCAGTATCTAAATTTTCTGTTTTGAGTTGTTGTTAGGTTAAGCAGTGACGGTTTTAAATAGTATCAAAGAGTATGTGTGATTTGTAATGGATTTGTTCATTTATGTTTGTATTTTGTCTGTGTAAATTTCATGTTTTTCTAGTGAGTTGAGATAAGGTTCTTTTTTGTTGATGTGTAAGATTTCTAGGTTATGGCACCTAGTGATTATTACTTATTCTTCATTTGCAAGAGCATTTAGATAGAAGGAGATTCAGTTTCAATGAGGATTCAAATTTAGTTGAAAGATGAAGTTTAAACACTTCCTCAAAAACATGGTATGACATTGGCATACAAAAATTGTCACAAGATTTACAAAAATGGATCAATCGAAATAAGGGTTACTTAGAAAAAACTTATATAGTTTAGAAAATAAACTTTTTTGTGTTCCTAAAAAACAAAAGACCTTATTTTTCGTATTATGTAAGTAATAAGAATTGTATCTATAGCTAGTCTTTGTACAGAGTTTTGACAAGTTTTCAGCACATTTATATGGACTTTTGTGATGAGATTATTACAGAAACTGAAAATATTGGCAACACTGATAATTATGAATTTAGCAATTTTATAATTTATCAACTAAAAACCTTAAAATTCGTCATGGACAATAAATCTACAAATTATTTGTTCAAATTGAGAAATTTCTATATGACAAAAACGTTTCACAAACCTTCCTGGATTAGATTTGAAAAACACATTCTAATGTTAATACTTTCATTAAATAGAAAATAGTTAACATTCCAAATATTATGACTAGCAACAATAAATATTTTGTAATAAATTTTTGTTTTAAAATACATTTTTCCTTTAAAAATTACTAAATCAAATTAAGAAAACTTTTCTCAACATATTGTAATAATTACATAGACATAACGGAAATTTAAGAATTAAAAATTATCATTGCATAAATTGATAATAATTTTTATATTGAATTTTTTTCCTATAAAAGGTATTTTAGTTGTATTAAAAACTAAAAATTATGGGAAATTAGTTTAGAAATGTTTTTGCACTTCCTTTAATATGTTAACTTAAAACTTTTAATAGAAATCTTCCAAATATTTTACTAGGCTAAATATTACAGCATTAAATTTAGTACTGTAATAAGACTAATATAGTAACAAAACCTATTTTAAAAAAATAACACTTTTTATTACCTCTTTTACAACTAACTCAGGTTTTAGAGCAGAAAGTAAAAATCTTTTTTGAAGGAAAAAAGCTTCCATCTGGCGTGCCAAGTCTATAAACCTCAGTACAGAGTGATCTACTTCTACCCGAATTTCATCCTTTTCCATCGATGGAAGGGCTTCTTCTTTCGTCAGAACATTCAGACAACTCTAAATAAACAACTTATTATAAATATTGAAAATTATTGTTGAAATAAACTAATCAAGCATTAGTCAATACTAACAATAATCATTAGACATTACTTGTACATTTAGATAAGACCAACTTAAGAATAGTCAAATTCCTATAAATACATATACACCTGTTTAATAAAAACACTATAACAGCAAACGGAAATTTTTATTTTGAAAAAAAAGGAATAAAATTTCTTTTTTCAGTCTGTATAGATTAACTTAGATTCTAAACAGGCTCCTTCTTTAGACTGGCCTGGATAATACAGAAACCTGTTATTTAAATGTTCCCACATATATTTTAATAATATATCACCTATTAGTACCTCCATAATGAAATTGAATTTACAATTAATAATTACAAATTACATATTTACATATTTGAAATAAATATAAACAAGTAATAAAAAAATGTTGATTAAAGTCAATTTCTACTTGAAAAAAAAAAAAATTATTTTATACTTACAACTGATTTAAATATGTATATACAGATGTTAGAATAACAATATTAAATGGGAGAATAGAATGTAAATTTCCTTATCATTTCCCATCTTCCTTTCTATGTAAGGTGTTGGACTATTATTTTTGTTTGTTACTGTTTATAGACTTTCTTTTTTTCGTCCCTTGCATTGTGTTGTTTCTTTTCTCTTTCCTTTCGCATTGTCCGTTTGTGAAGCGAGGTTCTATAGTGTTAATCGAGTTTATTTATTTTATTCTTTTCATTTATTTTTAAATAAATAATCCTAGAGCATTATTTGTGATATTGTGTAGTAGCTATGGCAACAATTAAAGGTTGTACAATGAAGGTTTCAACTACAACCAGATAAACGCTAGACCTCGAACATGAAGAAACTTTTTATAATTTTAATATTGAGTAAATATTTGAAAAAACTGTAATTAACATAAATTATCATTAACTATAGTTTTAAAAAAATGTATTTGATCTTGACTGGACGAATAAAAACATATTTTATTAACGATTGAAAATTTGTACAAGATATATATCAGGAGAGTGTGAGCTAATAGAAGGAATTGAAAAAAACCAAAACATTAAACTACTAGTAAAAACAATCCATAACTGTTCCAATATCTATATTTAATATACATAATACATTTCAAATCTAAGGTTGTGTTTGGTGTGATTTCTCTTATTCTTTTAGAACTTTTCAAGTATGTACAAGAATATTTCAAATTAAAAGTCAAACAGGATTAATAAAACAGTGGTGGCCACTTTATATAAACTGTTTTAGGGGGGTTGTAAACGATAAGGGGTAAAAAGATTATAAAAACTAACCCTTGTTAGTACACTATATACAACCAAGTCAAGTTGAATAAAATTGAATTTTGTGAGTTTAATACGAAATATGAAAAAATGTTATCGATAATAAATCATAAACATATTATTAAAATCCAACGTCTTAAGAAGAAATTACAAAAATTATGTAGTAAAAATAATGAAGTTAAAATAACATAGACAATGACATTTTGGAGAAAATTTCTAAACAAATAAATGTTTATAATTAAAATTACGAAGAATTTAATGAAAAAGAAATGGAATCGAAGATAGTAAGAATGATAGAGAGAATTTTAAATGTTGTTAAAACTAATTTAAAATTCAAAAATTATGATTTAAAAAACAATGTTAGGAGTCATATTGAGAAGAAATTAGAAAATAATACTAAAAGTAAATCAAATAACAAATACCACAGGATTATTGAAGATTTAAAAATTAAAGATGTCTACTACTTGAAAGCAGATAATAATAACGCTATTGTTATTATAGATAAAGAAGAGTATAGAGAAAATGTGGAAAATACCATAGAGGAAAGACCATACTGAATATTACGCATGCATTTTATTGGAAGGTTTATAAATATGCAAATGATACTTTGAAAAAAATGTACACATCTTATTAATGATGAACTTAGAAGAAAATTAACAGTACCCAATCCGCATACATTTCAGGATTGTACATTGAATCATTAGTACATTTCTAAAAACACCAAAATTATATTGCTTACCTAAAGTCCATAAAGAAGGTAGGAAAATGCGACCAATAATATCTGGTATAAATTCACTAACATATTTAATAGCAAAATGGTTGGTACCACTCCTACAAGAGCTACACCCACTTTTTCATATGATAAAAAATACTTATGAATTTGTCGAAAAAGTAAAAAAACAATTCTTTATTACAAGAAGAATATTTAGTTTCATTTGACGTAGTACCTCATTACCCAAGTGTACCAATTTCAAAAACTGTTGATATAATTAGAAAACGGCTCAACGGTAAAAACTAAGCACAAATGATAGTACTTCTATGGGAAATTCATAATCAAATTTCTTAGCTAATTTTTTTATGGGATATTTTGAAATGAAAGCTAAAGAGAAGCTGCCCTATTTTCCTATGGTATGGGTATGATATATTGATGTTATTTTTGCAGTGTTTAATAAAAAACACAGCATAGAAGATTTTTGCAACTAACTTATTAGTTTTCATAAAAACATAACTTTTACCGTAGAAATGATGAAAATGATGGAAGTTTACCGTTTTTTAAAATTTAATATATATAGAAAACCTACACATACAGATATCAAAATCTTGTTGCTGTTCATGGCGAGCTGGTTGTTAATTACTCATTACACTTTTGATATTACTAGCGACCAGACTTTTTGTTAACTAAAGGTTGTTAAATTCGTAACTTACACTTGGAGGAAATGTTTTTGTCTTACGACTTCTTCAGCCTCGTATTTTTGCCGCTAGGAATGCTGCACTTGTGTTTCTTTGGTACCATTTTTTGAAAGTTAAAAGTGTTGTGATCGAAGAGTATGTGTGATCTGTGCCGTGTTTGTTCATTTAGGATGTCATTTTTATGTGTGTTGCTATGTCTGTATATTTCCTATTATTCTAGTGTGTATAATTTATGGCTTTTGTTGATGTGTGGAGGATGCTAATGTTATTTTCCACGCTATTGCATGAGTATTTAGTGCCCATGGGTGATTTACGAAGGTGAACTCAATAGTAGTGTGCAGTGCGCTTTTGTGTTCTTTATATCTTTTGGTAAAAGATCTGCCTGTTTGTCTAATATAGAACTTACTGCAGTCGTTGCACTGTAGTTTGTATATTCCTAGGTATTTTTTTTGTTTTTTTTTAACGACGAGAATGCTTTATGCACAGAGTGTGGGACTCCTCTCGATACTGCACTAGGCTCTACATCTGAAAGTTTACCCACTAAACTCGTCACCCTCCATGCAGATTTCCACCCCGGAACTGCCGAAGCATTACTTCAGGGTGGTGCCTCTTATACTTCCTCCATTATATTACGGATCTAGCCATCCTTCTTCTTTTTTACATCGTAGAATAGATTCGATGTATTTCGATGCCATATTCCAGTTGGCTTCCGATGCAAGCATCGTCCGCACAAAGCTCTCTGGGGAGAGACCCGTGGCATGTGTCATCAATCGACTACTCTGGTCTACGAATCTGGCGCACTCAAAGAAGGTGTGCCTCGAGTCATCCAGTTTGTCGCTACATATCCGGCAGTTCTGGGACAAAACTTTTCTCATCTTAAACAGGTATGCCCTAAAGTACCCGTGGCCTGTCAGGAACTGTGTGATATAGAAGTTCCCTTCCCCGTGCCTGCGTTCTGTCCATTCCTTTAAGCTTCTTATCAGAAGGAACGACCACCTACCTGACCGTTCATGATTCCATCGTTGCTGCCACTGGTTCATGGTTTGTGCTCTGGCTCGCTTGACCGCCTCTATTTTGCCTATCTCTTTGCTGTTACTATATACAAATTTCCTCTCTTGAGCCAATAGATCGATTGGCACAACACCTGCCACAACCAGCACAGCTGCCGACGAAACAGTAAGGTAGGCGCTCGCTATTCTTAGCGCTCCCATTCGTTGAATCGTATCGAGTCTGGTACGGTACTTCTGTACCTTCAAAGTGTCGGCCCAGATTTCAGCACCGTAGAGCATGATGGATTGCACCGTAGACCATAGGAGTCGTCTCCTGCTTGCCCTTGGGCCACCGACGTTAGCCATCAATCTTGCGAGTGACGAGGTCACAGCCGCAGCCTTATCACAGGTCATGCGAAGATGTTCCCCGTACGTCAGCTTGTTGTCCAGCTTGACTCCTAAGTACTTCACCGCTCTCTTAGTGAAGAGCGTCTCCTGTCTCACAACCATTGGTACCACCATCGGCATCCTCCTTCCAGATAATAAAACTATCTCAGTCTTGGAAATGGCCAGCTGTAGACCGTGTTCTGACATCCATAGGTTAATCCTACACATGACCTGATTCAGCCGTACCTGCACCAACTCAGTGCTGCGAGCTGTAATGACAGCAGCAACATCATCGGCGTAGCCCACCAAATATGCATCTTCTGGCATTTCTAAGAAGACCATCATATGCCACATTCCACAGGTCTGGTCCCAGTACCGATCCTTGGGCTGCTCCAGCTGTGATTTCCTTTGTCCACTGTCTTCCGTCAGCAGTCCAGATCAGCCGCCGATCCCTCAGGTAGTCTCTGATCACGGCCAACAGATACCTTGGAACAAAGAATTTCCGTTCCAGCGCCTCCATTATGGTCAACCATCGCACAGAGTTAAATGCGTTCTTCACATTTAACGTTACCAGCATAACAATCGGTCTGGCACCATGACACACAAGATCTCCCAATTTCCTGGCCTCTATCACCTGTTGGATCGCCGTTACTGTGGAATGCCCTTCCCTAAATCCATGCTGGTTCTTGGTAAGGCCTCCTGCCGCCTGTATTGCCTTTTGTAGCCTCGGTCTTATTAATTTTTCCATTACCTTTCCCAATGTGTCCAGCATGCACAACGGTCTGTAAGATGATGGATCGTCAGAGGAGCCCTTCCCTTTATTTATGAGCACTAGCCGCGCTACCTTCCACTGTGATGCGAATATGCCTGACTTCAGACAGGCATTGTACATGTCCAGTAGAGGGCTTGGTTGTGCTCGAACCACCACCTTCAATACCTCTGGTGGGATTCCGTCTGGTCCTGGGGCTTTCCCATTTTTTAATGACATCACGGCCGTGATCAGTTCTGATTCAGTGAACAAAGGAATATCACTGCTCCCACGTATATTCCTAGGTTATTGTATGTGTTGCTATTGTTATTAATGCTGTGTCTGATAGCCATTTGGCTTTTATTTGTTGTTCTGTAGGCTACACTGTATCCTGCTTTTTTGAATTGGTGTGCTATTTTATTTGTGAGTTTGTTTATGTATGTGAGGGTGATGAATTTGATTGTGTTTGTGTTTTTGTTGTTTGCATTGTTACTGTTCTTGATGAGTATTTTTCTGTGTAGTTTGTCTATTAAATAATTGTCATTCCGTTTTTGTGAGATAATATTTGATTGTGTTTAGTTCCTATGTGTAGTTAGTTGTGGACATAGGTATTTTATTTTGTCTGTGTAGTAAATGTTTGAATGCTGCGTGTTTATGTTCTATTAGGTGGTTCGATGTATTGTGTGTCTGTCATGGTTGGCCTGCTGTATATGTTGAATTCATGTTTGTTTTGATTTTTTTTATGGTGATGTCTAAGAAATTCAATGTTTTTTTGTTTTCAAATTCTGCAGTGAACTGGATATTTTTTGTGTATTTTGTTTATATGTGTTTGGAGTTGTTGGCATTGTCTTATGTTTTCTCGGTATAGTATTATAACATCGTCTACATATCTGAGCCAATATATTATCTTATCTGCGCATTTGTTGTTATTTATGATTTTATTCTGTTCTGTGTTGTAGGTATATTTCTGCGAGAATGCTTGAAATTGGTGAACCCATTTATAGACCTTGTTTCTGTGAGTAATATTTGTTGTTGCGAGTGAAGTAGTTCTGTTATGTAATGGTGTTCAAAATGTGTATGATTTCTTTTGTCATTTTTTCTGGAGTGTTGTCAAGTCTTAGATTGTCTCGTAATATGTTTAGTGTCTCTGTGCCTGGTATTACAAAAACTAACCTAAAAAGTTACTTACTAGGGAACTAGAAAGACATAATAATAAATTTAAATAATTCAGAAATTTATAGTTTGCAGTGTGAAAAATGCCAGATGAAATATATTGGACAAACTAAAGGAAACATACAAGTTGAAGTGAAACATGTTAGAGATTTTAATGAATTAGATGCATGGGAATAAATAGAAATAAAAATAAAATTGTAAATAAGGAATCATGACCAATTCAAAATTCAATTTTATTGTAAACTAATCTAATGTTAAATATTATCTTTAATTTAAATTATCTAAATAATTTTGTTAAAATTACATTTTAATGATATTACAGGTACAGTAATAACTTGACTTACACTACTCCGTCTTACGCGATTCCCAAGTTACGCTGTTTCAACTCAAGCTGTCTGAGTTATGTAGAAACTGGCCTGTTCTGGAAGAAAATACGTATGAGAACTTTTATAGTTCATGAAGAGAAAATATTTTCAGGTTTTAAGACCTCCAAAGACTGATTCACAGTGATATTTGGCACAAATACAGCTGTTGACTGTAAGTTGCAATCTCTCATAGTTTATCGCTCAGAAAATCCAAGGGCATTAAAAAATATTTCTAAAGCTAGCTTGCTCGTGATTTGGAAGTCCACTCGGAAGACTTTGGTGGACTGGTTTTTTATAATTTGTTTTAGGACTGGTTTGGTCATAATTTCATACCTCAAAACGAACGTTATTATCAGTCTAAAAAATTCCTTTTAAAGTAATTTCTATTAATTCACAATGCACTTGGTCATCCTCCTACTACTTTCATTAATTTCGACACATGCGGGAAAGTGATATTTTTGATACCAAACACAAATAATTTGCTTCAACCGATGGATCGGGGAACCATCAAAACATTTAAAGCTTATTACTCAAGAAGATCATTTGCGCATCTACATGAAGCTATGAGACAGAAAAACGAGCTCTCTGTTGACGATTTTTGGAAACAATTCAATGTTTTAGATGCTTTGAGAATCATTGGACAATCTTGGAATGAAATTTCTCAAAAAACCTTGAATGGGGTTTGGAAAAACGTGTGTCTATTTTTTTCGCCATGGAAACTCAAGCGGATTGAGTGCCAGAAGTCTGATGAAATTGCTGATGTGATTGAAAAAGTTGTCGGTTTTGCCAGACAACTATATTTAGAAGTGGATAATGATGCAGTTCAAGTGCTGCTGGATTTACACAACCAGGAGCTGACAATTAATTTATGAGCTCATAGAAATGCGTGAGCAAGACCAAGACCTTAAAAACACTGCTTCTTTAGACTCAGTTGACGTAGAATGAAGTAACGGTTAGAAACGTGGCAAAAGACCTTAGTTTAATTGAGCAAGGCTTGCAAATTTTGGAAAACATAGACTCCAACGATAAGCGTATTTTTGCCACAAAACAAACAAATTAGCGAGTTAAGAGAAAATTCTGCATGAGAAGAAAAATCTTCAATTCTTCAAACAAATTTACTAGATTTTATGAAGCCTTCTATGTCAAAATAACTTCTTTTTACTTACTTCTTTGCAATATGTCTGTATATAATATAATTTTTGGTTGTATTATATATTAAATATTTTAATGCATACACATTTTTCTTTTAAATTATTTGTATATTTAGCCTTTGGTCCCAATTAAACATGATTCCTATGCGATTGTATGTAAAATCCCCGACTTACGCGAATTCGACTTACACGGTTATCACTCGGTCCCACCTATTTCGTAAGTACGGGGTATTACTGTACTTCAAAATTAAATATTTTTAGTGATCATATGTTGTTTAATCTAACTATATTAGTAGCAGTGGTTGTAAATTTGGCAATGCCCAGATCCAGCTTGTACTTTTGTTAAAATATTATAGGTTATGTTCAATTTTTTAAATTAAGTTTTGATTGTGTAGCATCACTGAAGATGGTGACATAATGTCACTGAAACGCGTCTGATATTAAAGTTTTTATAATTATGAGTTGTGGCATTATTAATTACTTATCTTTTGTTTATAATGATTTTTAAGTTATGTTATTATTTCAGTGTCCGTGTATTTTTAAAAACTAACAGATGATTCAAAAAAATGTTCTACAAACTTGGGAAGTAGAAATTCAAAATTAAAAAAAAAAAAAAAATAACACTTTTTGGCGAAGTCCCAAAATTTAAATCTTAAAATATATACATATTTAACTTCATTAACAAAACCCAAGAATCTTTATAAAATCAAGGTGTTTTATAAAATGGGGTAATAAGTTGTACACTATATTATAGCTATGCTGTAATATCACAACAATGTATTTGGTTTTGAAAAATAATTTTTTCAAAACATGATGTGTAACATAGCTTCTTTGTGTTATGCAATACTACAATAAGCGATGGTTCTATTGTCGACCAGCTAGATAGCTTTCAAAGAACTATTTTGGCTTATTTTATAAACCAAAACTTTCCACCAAATCAGGGACAACTCGATACGTTATACCCATATTGTAATATATTTAAAAATTGAGCTTTGTTTTCTACAGAAATCTTGAGTGTTAAAAGTTATTTATAAATCTCTATTACTTTCTATTTTTTTAAAAAATTTTGGTTTTTAAATGAGTTTACTATTGGTATCACTTGGCAATAAACCACTACTTACTGACATTTCTCAGCAAATGTGTTTTGCACCAGATCAGCCAAGATCTTTGCTGTGAGTCACAGACAAGACTGTTGCTCAGGTGTGTTGTATTAGTGTGAATGTATTGGCGTTCTGTGGTGGGTTATTGTTCATAGAGTGGTTATTAATTACGTGTTCAAACATCGTATTAGATTGTGAATGTGTTTTGTTGCTTAGAATGTATTGTGGATGGTTTTTGTGGTGCTAGTATAACTAGCACCATACTTTTCTATTATGTTTAGTTTGCTGCTGTTTGTTGTGAGGGACTTTTAGGATTGTGTGTACGTGTGTAGTATGTTCTGTATTTGAATGGCGAAGTTTGATTTGGGTTGTGTTTTTTATTTTTGATGTGTTCCATATATCATGTGGTGAAGTTTCTCCCTGTTTGGCCTATGTAGAATTGGTTCTACAATAAAAACTTAGCTATCCATCCACAATACATTATAAACTACAAAAGACACTCCCAATCTAATACAATATTTGAATACATAATTAACAACAACTCTATGAACAATAACACATCACACCACTACACAACAGAGTCATTAATACAACACACCTGAGTAACAGTCTTGTCCGTGACTAACACCATTGAACGATGCACTGATCTAGTGCAAAATGCATCTGTTGAAAAATATCAGTAAGTAGTGTTTTTTTTTTGGCAAGTGATACCAAGATTAGCAAATAGAAACCTCGAGGTATACAACACAAAAAATTGCAAGTTTTAAATATAATACTAAGAAATTAATTTTAAATAATAAACTCATTTTAAATGTTTTAAACCATAAAAAGTGCTTCAAATTTTTAAAAATCTAAACATAACCTAAATGCAAAAACACGTCAAACTGTATAGACTGAATATTTCTTAATAACACAGAAATTTTGGTAAACATCCTAGCGAAGTGAGTTTTTACATTTTTTTTTTTTTTTGTTGCAATTACTCGTTTTAGTCTGTAGAACACGAATATTAACTTTTTTTGCTGAAAATACACGAAGTTATTTTTTCACATTTAAGTTTTTAGTCTGTAATGGCATGTATAGTGTAATGTAAACTGGGCGCTCAGTAGTTATAGCGCAGTGCTTTATTTCTAGATTTGATTGCAATTTTATACAACATTACTAACATTATTATATAACTATGAAGTATCCAGTCAGGACAGATTTGGCTGTAATTTTAGTAAATATTTAGACTTATTGGTGATGCAGAAAATCACAATACTGGATACTTCATAGGTTATTTTAATATAGGTATATAGTAATGTTATATAAAATTATAAAGAAATCTATCCTGACAGGATACTTCGTAGGTATATTTTAATATTGGTATATTTTAATATAGGTAGATAGTAATATTGAATAAAATTATAACCAAATCTATCCTGACTGGATACTTCACAGGTATATTTTAATGTAGGTATATAGTAATGTTGCATAAAATTATAACCAAAAGTTAAATATTTTCATTTTAAGTTTAGTATAAAAATAAATTGACTTTGACGTAGTGCAGTGGCTTGTAGCTTCTGTGCGGTCAGTTCACACTATACATGCCATTACAGAATAATATTTAAAATGTACACAAAAATTAAATTTCCATATTTTCCACGGAAAAAAGTTGATGTTCATGTTTTACACATTAAAACGAGTAATTAAAAAAAAAAAATAAGAAAAACCAATGTCATTAAGACTCTAATTTACCAAAAAAGGTATTCCTGTTCCCATGTATTCAATTTTAGTAAAAACATTTATACCAGGTAACGCAGAAAGTCATCAGGGATACGAAAAAAAGTATAGAAACTTTTGCTCATTCCCTAAAAATTAAATTTTGGAAAATAACAGTACCTCCTCCCCTCCATGGTACACATAAAACAAGACAAATTCAACATTTTGGCTTAACGTTTTTGATTTGGTAACTCGCAAAATACCTCGAAATGTAATTAAACTTGCTGATGACTTCCAAAAAATTACTAATTTGAAAAAAATCATATTACACACATCAATTCAACATGCTCTGTACGGTGTAAGTTTTATCGTTTGTGGAGATAGAAATAGAAAGTTTGTAAATATTCAATGCAATATTTTCTGTTTAGTGTGTGGAATAGGGTCTGTATTGTCCTTTTGAGTAATTTTGAGACTTACTGTTGCCAAAAAATAAAATGTGTGTGTGCTAATAGTGTTGTGTAATTACAAATGTAATTACATTTTGAAGCTTTTTGCGAGTTAATACGTCAAAAAAATGAAGCCAATACTTTAAATTAGTAATGCTTCACAAGTGCTTGGGAGGGGTGAATATTTTATTTTCAACAATTTTTAATTTTTGGGGTGTTTGCAAGAGTTTGCAAATTTTTTCATATCCCTGACTTTTGGTGTCACCTAGTATATTTTTTTCCTAAAATTAAACATGTGGGAACAGGAAATAAATACCCTGAAATTTTATACACTATTAAATTATTATATACCTATTTTACTACTAATTAACAAAGTATCTGGTTAGGTTTGGTTTTGATGAAGAGCCTATAATCGAACGTTCCGTAACGTAGAACTGCTACATAATGTAAGTTAGAGTAAAAATACACATGTAGTGCATTACTGAATTTGGTAAAAATATAGTTATAATGAAGTTGGTTTTTAAAATTTTGTTTTGTTCTAATATTACTCGTTTAAATGTGTAGAACACGAATATCTACTTCTTTTCATGGAAAATATGGAAAGTTACTTTTTTTCACATTTTAAATGTTAGGCTGTAATGGCATGTAGACCTATGGCGTGAAATGGGTGCGCGGTAGCTACAGTGCACTGCACTACGTTTAGATTTGGTTGTAATTTTATACAACATTACTATATACCTAGATTAAAATATACCTAAGAAGTATCAAGTCAGGATAGATTTGATTATAATTTTATTCAATATTACTATCTACCTATATTAAAGTATACGTACGAAGTATCCAGTCAGAATAGATTTGGTTGTAATTTTGGTAAATATTTAGACTTATTGCCGATGCAGAAAATTAGAACCAAATCTATCCTGGCTGGATGCTTCATAGTTATATTTTAAAGTAGGTATATAGTAATGCTGTATACAACTATATCCAAATCTATCCTGACTGAATACTTCGTAGGTATATTTTAATATAGGTAGATAGTAAAGTTGAATACAATTATAACCAAATCTATCCTGGCTGGATACTTTATAGGTATATTTTAATGTAGGTATATAGTAATGTTGTATAAAATTATAACCAAAAGTTAAATATTTACATTTTAAGTTTAGTATTAAAATAAATTTAATTTGACGTAGTGCAGTGTAGCTACTGCGTGGCCAGTTCACGCCATACATGCTATTACAGACTAACATTAAAAATGTGCAAAAAATTAACTTTTTGTATTTTTTTGTGGAAAAAAGTTAATATTCGTGTTCTACACATTAAAATGAGTAATTAAAAACAAAAATTAACAATATCAATAAGACTCGTTTACGCTATACATGCCATTACAGCCCAACATTTAAAATGTAAAAGGAAGTAACTTTCCGTATTTTCCGCAGAAAAAAAGTAGATATTTTGTTCTACACATTAAAAATAGTAATTTAAAAACAAAAAAAAATTTTAAACCAAGGTCATTAAGACTATATTTTTACCCTGAATTTATACAAATTAGATATTGGGAAATGAGTTTGTAAACCTGGTAATGCAAAAATACTTTAGGAACATAGAAGTATTTTATATTTACTAGAACAATAAAATAATGGCAATAGTTTATACTGTTTTTAACAATGAACCAAAGTGCTGGCACTGAATGCGTTAAATATTTCGTACAAAAATTGAATTCTTCAATTTTACTTGCGTTTGTGTTTGTGTATAAACTTAGGTGTTTTACTAAGTCAAATTTGGTATATCTAGGTTAATCGTGAAAGCAAATAAACCCTGTACAAGTACTATTAAATTTAGATACTTATATTATTAAAGCTAACTTACTTGAAACGCTTCTTCAAATTCATCCACTAAATTACCATTCCCATTTGTTGTTGTTGTCATTTCGTTAGAGTTAAAATATACCTCTATACACTGTCAAAATATGATAATTCTACCTTAATCTAAAATTCCTTTGAATCAACCATAGATGTCGCATTGCATACATAGATTGAAAAGAAAAGAGAAAGATTAGGATTAGGAAACTGAAACCTGTAACTTAAACTTAAATGAATAAAACTGGTTTTTTTAAAAAACTTGTTTACCTAACTCTTCTGATTGAAGCGCTAGTTCAAATAAATTTGTGAAACCATCTATACGAATTGTATTGGGTTTAGTAATACAGTATATATTTTTTAATTTTGGTTTGTTTGAAAGTACTAGTGAGTTTGTAAATCTAACATGTGAATATTATTATAGTAATATTTTAGAGACATTGAGTTTCTTTCTGTAAATGTAGAAAAACAATTGATCAGTAAAAGCTATGTATATACTATACAGAACCTTTTAATTAGGTCTTTTTCTAGGTCTATCATCTTTAGTTAAAGATGATTCTGACGCTGACAATGATGCTGGTGTTGACAAGCTAACAGGTTTTACAAGAGATGGCCATTTGCCTTCTGAAGGATATTATCTACCCATTTACAACAGTAATTTTGGTGACAACTATCGTATGTAGAATAAAAGCAATTTGATCACAAAGTGTTAGCTTTATGCAGTTATATATAATTATTAAATTGAAAGAGTGACAGCTTTTTTGTCACATCATCCAAAAAAAGATGATTTTTACCATATAAATGTTAAATAAATTTCATATGGAAGTCATTCCTAAAATCTATCGAAAAAAACCGGTACAAACACTCAATAGCTACACTCAGTTCAGATTTGTTTGCTGCAGAGCTTCCAGTTCTTCCCGATCCAGGCAATGATGTATATATGAAGCCACTCATCTCTTGGATATCATTCGGCAATAATTTGCAGTGCTGCTTTCTGGAGCTTGATTGGTATAGAATTTAGTTTTGAGTGTTGGTGGTTTTCCAGTTAATAGTCTACTTGAGAGTATATAGTTTGTAACATTTTGAAGTAGTATATATATAAAAGGCACTTACAAAATAAGATAAATATATATAAATAAATTCAGTATGTAAAAAATTACTAAAATATACCAGGAACGAAATGTAAACATAACCTAATTTCACTTGTGTAGAAAATGCACACGGCCACATTTTAGATCTAATCACAAGATTTTATATAAAAAGAAAAAAAAACACAAATCACTATTTATAAGAAAATGTATTAGAAGTAATTGATAGATAACAATTTAAATAGAACAATAGAACGATATAAATACACTAAAAACTTTCAAACAGCAAGCTAGTGAATGTTCTGTAGTAAACAAGATGGGGAACGGATTTGTAGAGTTGCGTGCGCATGACCGGCAAAAGATATTCGTTTTAATATTTCTCGTGGATATATAATCTAAAACAGTTTGGGAAATAAGATTTAAATGCAATTGTTTTGCAAAGAAATTTAAGTGCAGTTGTTAAGAAGAAGAAGTGTATCAAAGGCGGTGAACATGACATCCGTAAAGCTGTTACTTACAAGGAATAAACGAGAAAATAGCGGAAATTCACGACTTGGCCATTTTATTGCTAAAAAAGGTAGCGTCAGGGGGAGTTGGAACAGAGCATTTGCACGAGGAAGACGTGTTCGGAATTGGCTGTAGAAATTTTATTTTTTTAACTGGTGCGGAAAGTGCAGTATCGTATTCAAATCATAATTACAGAATAACATTAAGCCAAATCATTGAACTGATCGATTAAGAAGACATTATTCAGGAAATTATTTAATTAGAAACCAAATAACTTGTAAAAATTTTAGCTTGTAAGAATTGTAACTTAGATATTTTTTGGAAAGTGCCAACTCAAATTTTATTATTCAAAATTTAGAAAACCCACCTATTAACCCGAGATAAAGAGAGCTCAAGCTCAAATTGAAGTAATTAAATCAAATTCAATTAATATTAAAATTTATAACTAAACTTCTTGCTGCCATAAACAAATTTTAGACTTAGGCTAATAAAGCTTAATTTTTGTAATTCTTTGTGGATGAAATAAGACTTTGTAATTAGTAAGTGACTTTGTAAAAGAAATTAAGGAATGTCATATTAAGATATTAAAAATTTATTGTAACAAAAGCAGCATTGAATCGTTATTTCTTTTAACTTATAAATTTTTATTAAGACTTATAAAAGGAAATTACCAATTATTACATTTGGCACACAAACGTGGGGCTCGATTATAAAAAAAAATTTTAAGAATTAACCTTAAGGCACTTTAGATAAGATTATTAATTAAATATTTGTATTAATATTGTTTACTTTTCAGGACTTTGCAACCATAAGTCAATAATTTTTTTAATTTTCAAAATTTAAATAGCATAAAGGGAAATTTGAAATTTTAGATAAAGAAATTTTAAAAAAATGGAATCTGAAACAGGTACATATAATTTAAGGGGGGAGAAAGCGAAAAAAACAGAAAAATTAGAGGAATATAACAAACATAGTAGGTCTAGGAAGGGTACAGAAATTGAGGAAGCTACAAAAGGAAAATATGTGACATTAAAAGAAAAAATAAATGGAAAAGAGGAAGAAGCTACAATAGGCCTAATAGAATTGGAAAAAGGGACAAGCCTAGAAATACTAGAGACAGAAACGGAAGGCACAGATATGCCTATAGAAGAGAGTGAGGTGGAAACCCAAGTAGATGAGGCTAGGGGACTACCACCTATGCAAACCCAACAAAAAAAACAGGGAAATAATGAGAATGAAGATTTAAGGGAGATGATGAGAACTCTCATGGAAATGAGTGAAAAAGGGAGAGAGGATCTAAATAGACAATTAAATATAAATAATGAAAAAATAAATAGACAATTAAATATAAATAATGAAAAAATAAATAGACAATTAAATATAAATAATGAAAAAATAAATAGACAATTAGATAAGATAGATGAAATAAAAGGGGAATTGAAAGATATGAGGGAAATAAACAAAAAATTAGAGGAAAATAGAGACGAAATGAGAGAGATGAAGGAAGATTTCAAATTCATAACACAGGAAATAAGGGAGGAAAGTAAGAAAATGATAGAGGATATGAGGGAACAGTTGAGAACAGAGAATAATGCTGTAGTAGGAGTTATGAGAAGAGACTTAGAGGAGAAGATTAAGGAGAATTTAGAGGAAACAAAAGAAATAATAGCTGATGTGACAGAAATTAATAAGAAAGAGATAGAGAAGGTAAAAAAATTGACAATACAGAACAGGGAAGAGTTAAGAGTTTTAAATAGGGAGATAGCGAAAAAGAAAAACAATAATAATGATAGAATTGACCGATTGGAAACAGAGAGCTTCACTTGGAAGAAAATGGGAAAAAGCATTAGGGGAATTATTAAAACATGTAATATTTGTCAAAGAGCTAAAAATGTAACCCAAGGTAATTTTGGAGAGATGAAAGGGATCCAAGTGGAAAAACCAAAGGAGCAATTGTCAATTGATTTTATAGGACCATTTCAAAGAACTGTAGGAGGCTATAAGTATTTATTAGTAATGTTAGATGTATTTACAAAATTCGTTCAAATCTATAAATTGAAAAAGGCAACCACAGGGGAGGCAATTAAATGTTTAGAAAATTATATAGAAAAATTCGGGAGAATAGAAAGAATACAGACTGATCATGGAACCCAGTTTAATAATAAGAAATGGCTGGAGTATATTAAAAATAGAGAAATGAAGCCAATATTTTCTCCAATAAGGAGGCCACAAAGCAATATCGTTGAGAGGGTGAATAAGGAGATCATTAGATCTTTGAGAACATATTGTCATCATAACCATAAAGAATGGGGAAAATATGTAGAGGTTATTAACCAGGCAATTAATGAAATTCCTCATGAGACTACAGGATACACACCTAACCAGCTACAACTAGGAATTCAGGATGAAAGGTTTTGGCAAAAGGAAATAGAAAATTTAGGCTGGAGTTCAAAATTAATAAATTTAGAAAGACATTTAGAAATTGCTAGGAGTAGAATTAAGGAGAAGGCTCATAAGAGAGCAGAGAAATTTAATAAAACTCATAAAATAGAAGAATTAAATGTTGGGGACAAGGTATTAGTAAAAGAAAATTGGCAACCACAGGGTATAAGAGGTGAGATGGCAAAATTATTTTATATATATGATGGACCTTATGTGATCACCAAGAAATATGGCAAGGCGACTTATGAAATCAAAGATGCTAGAAGCAATAAAATTAGAGGAATTTTCCATATTAGCTTGTTAAAGAAATTTTATGAACCAAGGGAGGCACACCATGGAGAATCAGATAAATTTCAGATAGAACAAATTAAATATTGTAAGGGAGAAGTCGAGAGAAAGGAAAATAACAAGGGATAATAAGATGGTAACAACAGGAATGACTCAGGATATAAAAGTATTAGGAGAAGGAAGCGAATGTAGGAGGGATAGATAACAAATAAACTGGAAATGACAATGGACCAGAAATGACTTAATAATTAAACAAACACTTGAAAAAAAAATAAAGATAAAAAAATATATAAATTAAAAAAAAAAAAAGAAGGGAGATATTAAATATAGGTAAAGGAAGCAATATGAATAAACTCTAGGTGACTATGTGTATAAGAAAACGTTAGCAGGAGATAAGTTTTAAGGGTTGGTAACTATATCTACGATAATTTATTGGAAACTTCGTCGAATAATGAATAAAAATAAATATGAATCTATGTTAATAAATATTGAAGCATCGTTGTAATAAAAATATGGTAATTGTGTATTTAAACTTCATCGTATTGTAAGGGAGAATCTGCGTTGATAAATAATGGAACTTCGTCATATATATTATATATTATAAAAGAAATATGAATCTATGTTAATAAATATTGAAGCATCGTTGTAATAAAAATATGGTAATTGTGTATTTAAACTTCGTCGTATTGTAAGGGAGAATCTACGTTGATATATATAAGTATTAAAACAAAATTGATATTCGTTGATATAGGGACAGTGTAATCGAAGGAGCTATAGATATGATCAAATAGAGGATATGAGATTGCAACCTTTAAAAAAATATTAGATATTAAACTTCATACAAAATAAACTGAAATGATATAAGAAAATAATTGAACTGGATATTGAAAAATAAAAATAAAATAGGAAGGGATGAATGAATAAGAACAAGGACCTAACCTACAAACAACCTAGACATGCTATGATTCGGTTAGGCTAAAATTAAAAAAAAAACACTGTGTCAGAAGATAGATTATATAGATAAATAAAAAGATTTATGATTGGAAAGATTCCATTCTATTAAAATTAAAATAAAGAAAGAAAAAGAAAAAAGGTTATAAAATAGATTCTAAGAATCAGAAAATGATTAATGTACTAGATGTTAAGAGTAAGAGGATTGTTGATTAAATGTTAATTGTTAATTTATTGTATTGTTAGGAGTTAAGTATATCATATGTAATTAGAGGGCAGCAGACAAGCAAGAAGGATAGAGTAAGAGTTTACTCCCAAAATGTGAAAATTGAGAGTTAAGAGTAAGAGGATTGTTGATTAAATGTTAATTGTTAATTTATTGTATTGTTAGGAGTTAAGTATATCTTATGTAATTAGAGGGCAGCAGACAAGCAAGAAGGATAGAGTAAGAGTTTACTCCCAAAATGTGAAAATTGAGATAAAAAAAAGGAATTTTGGAATCAAAATTTTTTTTTATCTAAATTTGGGGACTATGTAACATTTTGAAGTAGTATATATATAAAAGGCACTTACAAAATAAGATAAATATATATAAATAAAATCAGTATGTAAAAAATTACTAAAATATACCAGGAACGAAATGTAAACATAACCTAATTTCACTTGTGTAGAAAATGCACACGGCCACATTTTAGATCTAATCACAAGATTTTATATAAAAAGAAAAAAAAACACACAAATCACTATTTATAAGAAAATGTATTAGAAGTAATTGATAGATAACAATTTAAATAGAACAATAGAACGATATAAATACACTAAAAACTTTCAAACAGCAAGCTAGTGAATGTTCTGTAGTAAACAAGATGGGGAACGGATTTGTAGAGTTGCGTGCGCATGACCGGCAAAAGATATTCGTTTTAAATATTTCTCGTGGATATATAATCTAAAACAGTTTGGGAAATAAGATTTAAATGCAATTGTTTTGCAAAGAAATTTAAGTTCAGTTGTTAAGAAGAAGAAGTGTATCAAAGGCGGTGAACATGACATCCGTAAAGCTGTTACTTACAAGGAATAAACGAGAAAATAGCGGAAATTCACGACTTGGCCATTTTATTGCTAAAAAAGGTAGCGTCAGGGGGAGTTGGAACAGAGCATTTGAACGAGGAAGACGTGTTCGGAATTGGCTGTAGAAATTTTATTTTTTTAACTGGTGCAGAAAGTGCAGTATCGTATTCAAATCATAATTACAGAATAACATTAAGCCAAATCATTGAACTGATCGATTAAGAAGACATTATTCAGGAAATTATTTAATTAGAAACCAAATAACTTGTAAAAATTTTAGCTTGTAAGAATTGTAACTTAGATATTTTTTTGAAAGTGCCAACTCAAATTTTATTATTCAAAATTTAGAAAACCCACCTATTAACCCGAGATAAAGAGAGCTCAAGCTCAAATTGAAGTAATTAAATCAAATTCAATTAATATTAAAATTTATAACTAAACTTCTTGCTGCCATAAACAAATTTTAGACTTAGGCTAATAAAGCTTAATTTTTGTAATTCTTTGTGGATGAAATAAGACTTTGTAATTAGTAAGTGACTTTGTAAAAGAAATTAAGGAATGTCATATTAAGATATTAAAAATTTATTGTAACAAAAGCAGCATTGAATCGTTATTTCTTTTAACTTATAAATTTTTATTAAGACTTATAAAAGGAAATTACCAATTATTACAAGTTATACCAGTTGAGATCTACTTACGAAGAGTAAATCTGTACCTCACAAGTCTCCCGAGTACCCCCACAGTACTTTGGATTTGTTACACCCCAAAGTCGTGTTCCATTTTTCTCAGTACAACCTATCTATATATGCTGTGATCCTCTTGTGTTCTTCCTGAGGCAGCATGCCCACTGCCCTCAGAGAAAAATCTTGAGTTATACACCCTTGTTTTGCTAAGGCGCCCACTCTGTTATTCCCTAACTAGCCATAATCACCTGGAATCTAGGTTAGGTAAAGCGAATTATACTTACCCAACTCTGCTAGAGAAGCTATAGTCGAAGCCACCAGCTAAGAGCTGGCACTAGGCTTACCTAAAGCCTTCAGAGTTGCCTGACTGTCTGAGCATATCCAGATGGTCTTGTCAGATCATATTATTTTATCAGCACATAGTTTTATCGTGAGCACCTCCACCTGGAAAAGAGTTGTAGTCTTCCAGGCAAAGACAGAATCAGTCTTGGTGTCTCGGTCCAGTAAAGCCATCTGCTCCTCCTTCCTTCATCTTTGACCCACCCGTGAACCAGATTTCACCATGTTTGGCTCTACACGTTGCCCAAGCCTCTCTTGCATGATAAAAGATAGTATCTTATCCTGAGGTTCCATCCAGAGCTCCTTCAGTGAATCACCAAATAGCTGTTTATGTTGTTTGATACTTGTGTCTTCCACAGCCCAGTACAACTTAGCCAGTATGTAGTTTTCATTGCCTCCATCCTAATTTGAACACCCAAGTATGGAAAACCCAGCATATCCCTCATGGCAGCACATGGTGTGCTCTTCCTCATAGTTGTTATACCTATATGGAAGAGGCCCTTCACACACTCTTCTTACTTCAGGACTAGTTTCTTTCTGTGTCCTGTGCCACCAGACGATTAAGGCAAAAACTAACCTTGGCACCATAAAATGGCAATATAAATCCAGTTCATCTGACATGAACCCAAAAACCATCTTATGCTCATCATTCCTATGCTCTTCTGCATTGCCAGATGGTGTCTATGGCTGTTTTGCACCTATCCTCCAAGTGCTCACGCCAGAGTAGCTTCCTATCCAAAATAACTCCCAGATATTTAGCGCTCATAGTGTAGCTTATTCTGATATTACCAATTTCCATCATGTCCAGCGATTTAGTTTTATATCCCCTAGTGAAAATGAGTGCCACTGATTTCTCTCCTTGACGTTTGAAGAACTCCTTAGAGATCTGCTTCAATAGGCATTCAAGGTAACATAAGCATAGTGCAGGGAAAAAGAACTATGCATTCAAGGAATGGTTGATAATTATAGTTTGATTGTTTTATCATTTAGAATGTGTTGGTTTTTGTGGGGCTTGAATATTTCAAAGTTTGCTGTTGTGTTTAGTTTATTGCTTTTGTTATCAAATGTAGAATTTTTACAATCTTGTCAATATTGGTCCAGGTGTAAACGAAATTTGATTTGGATTGTTTTTTATGTGTTCCTTCTATTGTGTGGTTAAGTTTCTTCCTGTATGACTTAGTATAAGCTAGAGGAGTCGTTAATTTAATCTTGTATACTACTGCTCTTTTGTTTTTATTCTGGAGTATTTTCATGTTGTTTTTGGATATTGCCTCCCAATGACAAAATCATTTTGTTCCTACAACATTGTGTTAAACAGTCTTACAGACTTTGGTTTCTTGTTATTGACTTTTGTTGTTGCTTCAGGAAACATTTTGACTATGTCATAACATTTTTTTGTTGAATGTTTAGTCCGCTTGACTCTTGTTAATGTGTTATGTTATTGTATCCACATGCTTCAAGCAACCAGGTGCAACACTTTTTTTATGTCTAAGCAATGGTTTTTGGCTCTCAAAACTTTCACTCTAATGAAAGGTAATCATGTTCCGTCTAATGTTCTTTTGGAACTACAGGGAACATAATGTAGATTGTTATTTAAAAAATATATGTTGTTAATGATAATATCTTGTTAATATCTGTAAACATTTTTTAAAAATTATTTTACTTAAAAGGATTTTACAAATGTGAAGTGAATACTTAGTTGTGTAAATGTTCGGGGAACCAACTATACATTAAACTGTAGGCAGCATATTATTTTGCTCAGATATTTATTACTATCCAATATTTTAGAAAAATTATTTTATAATTAATCTTTTTTTGGATAAAACAGAATTGAATTATTCTATAATTGATTACAAATAATCAATTAAAAAATAATTTGGTCCAAAACATGTCAGTTGCCATGACCCCTTTACACAATGAATTAATTTGTGTTGCTATAAACCTCTGACCAGGAATAAAATAATCCAAAATGGGTTAAAATTGATTTTGTATTTTAGTTTTGGAATGATAAAGCTATTTCTTGTTATATGTTAATGTTATGTATCGTTTTTCAAGTGTTGTTTTTTGTGTAATGTGTCGTCTATCAGGATGTGTTTATATCCCTTTTCTACAGGCAATGTATTTTTTTATGTTGAATTTGTTCATTCTGTCTTTGATGTTCATGCCTATGCTAGTTAGTCTGTATATCATGGAGTAGAAAACGGCATGTTTCTATTGTATTGGGGAGGGGGGGGGTTAGAAGTGTTGTGTATAACTCTTTCTATGGTGGCAGGTTTTATGTATACAGTAGAACATTGATATTTCGGATCTCCACATAGTCTGGACAGGTTTCTGTGGTATTTTAAAAAATTGTTTTCAATGTTAAAATTGTAATTATTGACTTTAAAATATTAAATATCGAAATTTGGTGCTGTTCATGACGATCTGATTGTTAACTAGTTATTACACTTTTGTTATTACTTACGACCAGACTTTTCGTTAATTAAAGGTTGTTAAATTGTTAGTCAGGTTGTTGTCAGGAGGCTGAAGAAGTAGTAAGACAAAAACGTTTCCTCCAAGTGCAAGTTAACAACCTTTAGTTAACAAAAAGTCTGGTTGCAAGTAATAGCAAAAGTGTAATAAGTTAAAATATTATTTCTGGATGTAATACTGCATGTTTATAACCCTTACAGTACACTACACAGCATAAATGTACTTGTTGTTTTGTATTCTAATTGTGGTTAGCCACTATTCACAGTATAATGTGTGAATGCAACCATAAAATACGATGCAGTGCAGTATTGAGATGTGTGTGTTGACGCGACAGCTACCTGTTTACTCACATACCATGGCAATGAGTCACTTACGCAAGCGATCAGGCCAACTAATACTTCCGCATCACTATTCACTTCAATTAAGAAAAAGGCTTGTTACTGTGCTATTACTGTTTTGTTACCTCTGAGTCATTCATTGTGGCCGTTGTTCATGTCATTGATAGCAACAAAACGCAAATAGGTGAATTAGACTATAGACAAAAATTGAAGGCTTTAACTGGAATAGATAAAGATGAATCTTTAAAAATGACTGCTGTCGAGTTTGGTGTAGGAATGTCAACCATGTCCGACTGAAAAAAGAATAGAACACATCGAGGATATTTGTTTTAAGATGATTTCTAAAGACAGCCTGGATAATCGGTGTAATGCAAAAAAGGGTAAGCTAGAAACACTTCTCAAAGCATTATTTCAGTGATTTTGTGGTGAACGAGAACGAGGTTTGCCAATTTCTTAACTGATCCTCCAACAAAAAGCTTCGAGTTTTAGCAAACAGTTGCCCAATGGAGAATCAAGTTTTTCTGCTAGCTAAGGGTGGTTAGACAGATGGAAAAAGAGGCATGGTGTGCGAAAACTTACAATCACAGGAGAAAGCCTGTCTGGTTTGTAGGTGGTTGGTAAATTTTCAAACAGAGTTTGACGATTATATTAAAAAGAAAGAACTAACGGCTGATCAGATTTATAATTTGGTCAGACGGGACTGGCCTATTTTACTGAATGCTACCTAGCAAAACACTAGTTTCAAAACAGGATCAGTCTGCTTAAGGCTGCAAAAAAAAAGTAAAGACCGGCTCACTATAAGGACATGCAGCAATGAATCAGGCAAACAAAAACCTCCAATCCTGTTAATAGGGAAATCAAAAAATCCCACAGCCTTGAAAATCATAATCAAGATTCAATGCCTGTGATCTACTACTCCCAAAAAAAAGTGGCTGGATGGTGAATGATATTTTTAAAACATGGATTTTCGATGGCTTATGTAATGAAATATTTGAAGAAATGTGGCCTCCGATAAAAGCTCTTCTTTTGTTAGATAACGCACCTTTGTATCCTGGAATTGAAGAATTGATCGCAGAGGAAATTACTGTTAAGTTTTTGCCACATAAAGTGACGGCGCTAGTGCAGCCCATGGACCAAAGAGTTCTTAAAAACATGAAGAGGGTGGTCAGCCAAGTGATTAAAGATGAAGAACGTGAACTTGAAGAAATCCTAAAACCTTTTACTGTTAAAACCGTCATTTATATGATAGTCGAAGCATGGAACCAAGTTCCTCGAGCCACTCTCATAACATCTTGGAAAAAAGTATGGGCTGGAGTATGTGCCTTCCAGAAAACCGAGATAAAGAAAATCAAATAAAATCCGAGATATAAACCAATGAAGGCCACCCGAACAGTTACACGAGCACAGTGGTACATTATATTACAATAAAAATATTGGAAACAACCCCAAAAATAATACAAAATAACATAATACACTCTATTTTGTAACTTTTTGTTTGCTATATTGTAATTTTGTAATAAGTACAGTAATACCCCGTACTTACGTGATAGGACCAAGCAATAACTGTTTAATTCGCGTTGTCGGTTTATAATTTTACATACAATCACATATAAATTATGTTTAATTGGGACCAAAGACTAAATAAACTAATAATTTAGAAGAAAAGTGTATAAATAATAAAATATTAGATACATTATACAACAAAAAACTATATTATATACACAGATATTGCAAAGATGTAAGTAAAAATAAGTTATTTTGACAAAGAAGGCTTCATAAAATCTAGTAAATTCATTTAACAAATTGAAGATTTTATCTTCTTATGAAGAACTTTCTCGTAACTCGCTAATTTTTTTGTTTTGTGGCAGAAAAAAGCTCATTGTTGGAGTCTATGTTTTCCAAAATTTGTAAGCCTTGCTTAATTAAACTAAGGCCTTTTGTCAAACTTCTAACTGTCATTTCATCTTCTACGTTAAATAGATCTAAAGAATCTGGGTTTTTAAGGTCTTCCTCACGCATTTCTGTGAGCTCATCAATTGTCAGTTCCTGGTTGTGTGAATTCAGGGGTTCTTGTAGGTCATCATTATCCACTTCTAAATTTAGTTGTCTGGCAAAACCGATAACTTCTTCAATCACATTAGCAATTTCATCAGACTCTGGCATTGATTCCACTTGAGTTTCAGTGGCAAAAAACGTAGACACTTTTTTTTCCAAACGTCAAACACTGTATCCTTTGAAAAACTAGAGTAAAAGGCGTGGGAATCACCAAAATAACTGAAATACGTAAGGGGGGATATTATGCTGGTTCTTAAAAACTAAAATCATCGGGCAAAGGACTGAGTTTGGGACGAACTTCATAGGAGTGCAGACGTATTAGAAGGGGACACAAAGTTGTAGGAATGTTTAAAAAAAGGTAATTTGTTTAGAAGAATTAAGGAAATTGTTAGTTATTTATGTGTAAAAATTTTAAAGTACAATGTGAATGAATTAGGCAGATAGTAAAGAAATTAGGGAAGTAAATTATTTATGTGTAAAAGTGCAGTGAAGTAATTAACGAGGCGGTCTGGATTCCAGGAACTCAACAATAAATACAATCTTTCTTACATTATATATATATATATATATATATATATATATATATATATATTCTTGATATTTTATGTTATCCATTGTTTTTCTGTTGCACTGACTTTATGAAGTTAATATATTACTATTGTAAGTAATTTTATCTACCATTAAGTGCAATAATTTTACCTTGAGTGATGAGGCACCTTTCGGTCACTTGACCATTGTTGAATCACTGATATTTTTCTGGTGTAGATGTTCGGTCCGTGATATTGGTATTTGTTGACGTTACACGCACTTTCTTTTGATCTGTGTGTATGATGTTTTTATATAGTATGTCTTCTGTGTATGTTGTTTGTAGATTCATTAAATTGTTGTGTATGTTTTTATAAATGTGGTATTTTTCTAGTGAGTTTAGTTCTATTGGGTTATTATTTATTTCAAGTATGGTTAGGTTATTTTCGTAATTTGTTATTTCATGTTTATGTGATATTAGGTGTGCTGCAACATTTGATACTTTTGAATTTTTGTTTTTGAATGCTCTATAATGTTCTTCAAATCTTATTTTAAATGTTCTGGTTGTTTTTCCTATGTAAAAAGCGTTACATTTGTTGCATGTATTGTAAATTCCTGATAGGTTATGTTTTTCTGAATTTGTTTGTGGTTTGTGTTATTAAGATATTTTATTATTTTGTTGTTTGGTTTGTATGTTGGAATGTAGTATTCTTTGTTGTATATATTTGTTATTTTTTCTATTTTGTTATTGGTGTATTTATATTTTAGGTAGATTTTTTTATTTTCATTAGTTTTGTGTTCCGGTTGTAGTGTTGTGTTGAGGTTAGGTTTTTTTGTGAACATGATAAATAAAGCAATAAAATACTCACAGGATAACAAACAAAAATTAAATGAAGAATTAGATAACAACACAAAAATAGCAATAGAAAATTGATACAACAAACACATTATAAAAAATATATACAATAAATTCACAAAAAAACCTAACCTCAACACAACACTACCCTAAAATATAAATACACCAATAACAAAATAGAAAAAATAACAAATATATACAACAAAGAATACTACACTCCAACATACAAACCAAACAACAAAATAATAAAATATTTTAATAACACAAACCACAAAACAAATTCAGAAAAACATAACCTATCAGGAATTTACAAAATTACATGCAACAACTGTAACGCTTTTTACATAGAAAAAACAACCAGAACATTTAAAATAAGATTTGAAGAACATTATAGAGCATTCAAAAACAAAAATTCAAAAGTATCAAATGTTGCAGCACACCTAATATCACATAAACATGAAATAACAAATTACGAAAATAACCTAACCATACTTGAAATAAATAATAACCCAATAGAACTAAACTCACTAGAAAAATACCACATTTATAAAAACATACACAACAATTTAATGAATCTACAAACAACATACAGAGAAGACATACTATATAAAAACATCATTCACACAGATCAAGAGAAAGTGCGTGTAACGTCAACAAATACCAATATCACGGACCGAACATCTACACCAGAAAAATATCAGTGATTCGACAATGGTCAAGTGACCGAAAGGTGCCTCATCACTCAAAGTAAAATTATTGCACTTAATGGTGGATAAAATTACTTACAATAGTAATATATTAACTTCATATATATATATATATATATATATATATATATATATATATATATATATATGTCCAACACCATTTATAGGACAGGCATACATAAAGCTGAATGTTTTTAAGTTTATGTTTTATTTCAGTGTTTTTTTCACTGTATTTCACTCTGGTTAATCAGGATAGGCTCTGGTTCCAGTTAGTACGAATTATTGAAGTTCTGCTGTTTTTAAATGTGTGTATGTCATTTTGAGGTCTAGGATTTTTATTGTGTTATCTTCTGTTTCCAATGTGAACTTCATATTGGGTTTATGTAACTGTGGTCGATGTGGATCTGTCTTAGGTTGCCTTTAGATACAATGAAGATGACATCTACTTATCTCTGCCAGTATAATATTTTATGCACTTTAAGGTTGGGTGAAAATATTTCAGATAGAATGGTTGAGATAGAGGATCCTAAGGGAGCAAAACAGCAGCAGCTCCCATACGTGAATTCAACACGTACCGAAAACTCACCGACACTAATACTACAATTCAAAGCTCTTCAAACCACCCTCACCAACACAAACTAGTATTTTAGAACACCACGATGTATTTCCTACTAAAACAGTTTTAGACAAACAAGAATTACACACCACAAAACATATAGCTCAAACCAATGGATATAACATGATTGATAAACTATACAACACGAAAATCCATAAAATACTTGGGTTTGTATTAAATGACTATTGGGTATAATTAGTAGGTTATTGAATAACTATAGCATACAGATCACCCAAAACTCATAAACTAACTGCCACATTTTGTATATATAATTACAGAATAGCCTACTCTGTCCACAATACCCTAAACACACTATTTAAATCCAATATCATAAACAAAGACATTTATAACTCTACTGGTGCTTACAAACAAACTTGCCCCAGTTTTCACATAGGTCATACAGGAAGATCATTTTACACATGCTAATGAAAACTAATAAAAACACTTACAAGTACAAATACCCAATCAAACTTTGCTGAACATCTCATATCCACAAACCTACAAATTTTACACAAACAAAACAAAAATAACCAATGCTACACAACTAAACCGTATGAAATACACAAACAATTCAAATTACACCCAAAACACATATTTTACACCCAATTACATTATAACTCACATACACTTTCTCAATATTATAACCCCGATACTCATTAAAAATACATCTAATATCCCTACCTACCTCAACTTCACAGTAACCTAAAACAACAATAAAGAGGTCTGTTAATCTGAGTTGACAATGGGAGACATCTCCCGAAATGGCCGTCCTTAATAATCAAATAAGTTAGTGCTACTATAGGCAAGGGAACATACTAATAAATGCTCAAGTGTTTTTAGTGGAAAACTAGAAGCTCAAGTGAAGATGAAATTAAACAATATCACTTATTATTTCACACATCCTATTTCATGTATATGTAATAAACAGAGCTTATAATTCAAAATTTAATTTATTATATTCGATATAAAACTTTGCTTTTTTGTATAATGAAATTTCAAAAAAAGTTTTAATGAGTTTTAAAAAATTTTTAAATGCTCTTCTCACAATTTAAAGCACTTAAAAGTCTTTTTTGTCTTTACTTGTTCTTGTAACTGAAAATGTACTGAGTAAGAAAAGATATAATAGGTTATACTTGCATTCCTATTTGAATTTTATACTAAATATTTACTAGAAGCTCAGCATCAAAAAATAGCTCATCACTGAATAAAGTATAGTTATCATAGGGTAAAGAAATTGCTTCATTTCTATTTAGTTTTAGCTATTTTTAACCAAGACACACCGAGTACAATTTCTACAATAATATGGGTGGATGCATAATGAAACGCTTACACAAACATACACTGTAGCTCCAGAAATTACTTGACTGCAGAGGAAGGAGAAGCATTTTGCATGACTTGCTGTAACAGTATATTTTTGTCCATGGTGCAGTTAAAAGCCATGATAATAAAATTCATGGTCTTACACCAGCAAGAGCGAGATGCTTCAATGTATAATCATTCATAGTGACTCTTTCTTATAATAGCAACCCTTACCACCAAAGTTAAAATAACTCCTTCCTGTCCACTCCTAACAAAACATGTTCTTAAATTTGTACTCCTATTTAATCACTCTGACTTTAGTACAGTGAACAGTAACAGACTCCTGTTTGCAAGAACCCTAGACTAGATTTATTGTTCCTCTCACATCTCCAGGTATATATCGTCCATTTTCAAATAACCGTTGACTTAAAAATCTTTCCTTGTTTTTAAAAAGAATATTATTATCATCAGTTAGAAATGTTTATGAACCAGGTCCTATACTCTTTAACTTTAGTTAAGTAAAACCATATCTGTTTATTTAGGATTTTAATTGACTTTTAGGAAATATTTAAATAATAGCTTTTATAAAGTTTTTTACCTTTTTATTTTTTAAAAAATTTCTACATACAACTTTAAAAAATATAGCTATATATATATATATATATACAAATGCTAAGTCAGACAACTAATTATATTTCAACACATTTTCATCACAAATTTTGCTAAGTTTGGTACTATCGTCAGCATTATAATACCTTCGCTTCAGTGTTCTGTATTTCTTCAACATATACAATGATTCTATTTCTTTTACAACATACTCCCCACGCTCAATGAGTATTTTAATTTGTTCATGATCACTTACATCTTTGTTTTTCATGAAAGCTTTCTTAAGTCTTGTACGAAAGAAATCATATCCTTCAGGGTAGTCTCTTCCAAGGTGAAGTAACTAAACAAAATACCTTATTTAATAAAATGTAACAAATACTAACCCACTGCTATTAAATTATATTAATTTCCCATTAGAGAGAACAAATTTATTGTACATAGTTTTTATCTCAGATTAAAAGTTACAAAAAGATATTTGTACTTAGAAATTATAATTTTTTCTTTATTAAAATTAAGTAAATATTTTACAAAAATCATTTTTAAAACCTATTTAAATTTTTATCTGTAGTTTTCAAATTTCTTTTAAGTTAAAGTTTTTAAGCAAGAGGTCTTTAAATATTTAAATTATACTTCTTATATTGACTAACCGCTTAATAAATAGAAAATTTTGATTTCAGTTGAGTGTTTTTTATGTGTTTCTTGTATTGTGGTTGAAGTTTTTCCCTGTTTGACTTATGCAGAAGCTAGGACAGTTGTTACATGTGACCTTGTATACTCCTGTCTTGTCATGTTTGTTCTGGACTGTTTTTGTGTTGTTTAGGTCTTACCTGGATTGTATTGGGAGGCAAGATCTTGAATGGCGTAAGCCAAGTAAGAGCCATTAGAAGAAGAAGAAGTGTGTTGTTTAGGTGTGTATTCATCTTTTAAAGACAACTTTGTATTTGAGTTTTCAGAATGAAGTTATTATTTTTGATGTGTTGTGATATTATGCTATGTACTTTTGTTTTTTGTTATTGTGTATTATTTTTTGAGTATTATGTTGTCTATCAGGGTGTGTAACTATCCGTTTCTATTGGTTGTATATTTTATCGCATTGAGTTAGTTTATTCTGTTTTCATGGGTATGTTGATTAGTTTGTGTATCATGGCGTGGAAGACAGCATGTTTGGTTTAGTAAGGGGTGATTGGAAGTATTGTGTATAACTTTGTCTCTGATTTTAATCTAGTTTTCAGGATCATAGACAAAATAATAAATTCTGGTGGTGAAGTCTCAATACAGTAAAACATAGTCCTCTGTTTCATAAAAAATATATTTTAAAATGTTTAGTGTGCTTTCTAAAATGGATTTACTTTTCCATTTTTAAAAAAGTGTGGGTTGTTGCCATAAAATTTTGTTACTGTGTTCCTGAAGATTTTGCCAAGTATGATATTAATCATATGTAGAAATTAAAAAGCCATTGTATATTATAATAAAGAACTCTTATAAAAAAAATCAGTTTATAAATTTGTGTATATTGTGAAAATTTTGTCTTTTTATAAAAAGTAATTAATTGGTGGTTAGCCAAATATGATTATTGTTTGTGTTTTGTAAAACTGTATATATCACCACCATAACGTTTTTGGAATATGGTTTTTATTTGAGAACAATATAAATATTATTTACATTCCCAAATGCCATTATTTTATTTTTGAAAATCTTTAATACACAAAATACTTGAACATGGATACTACAGGTCAATTAGATTCAAAAACTCTGTGGGTGCTGACTTTGCTCTTTATATACAATAGACAATAGTCATATACTGAAATTAAAAATTATACAATAAATAACTATTTTGGTAATATTGACTCAATTTGGATCTAGTGCAACATATTTTTGTTTTTAGGTATGTTACTCAAGAGTGATTTCTTGAACCACAAAACAAATAGTGGTTCAAAATTGAAACAAAACCTCAATGTGTCAGAGGTGGCATAGCAGAAAATGTCTCTGTGTTTCTAAAAAACTGTTGAATAATATTAGTAGCACATAATAGTAGTTCACCAAACTCCGTATAATTCACAAGACACTTTCTAGTAGCAATAACACTTCACAAGTTATTATTTAGTTCCTGTTGGACAGTGACTCGTAAGAATTCCTCAGTGTGCCACCTTTTGCGCTTTGAATTCAGTAATTTTAGTTTTTTTATGGAAATAGTAATACAATTCTAAATTAAATATTGATTTAACTTGTGTAGATATTAAAAAATATTTTAGTTTTAGTTTGATTTAACATAGACGTAAAAGAAGAAAAAAATATTAGGCTACTATTTCATGTAGAATGAGGAGTTTAATGTTCATAGGCCAACCTTTTCATTTGCCATATTTCTTATTTTTTATATTAGTTGTGTAGAAGAAAATAAAGACATCGCTGTTTATGACGATGGTTTTAGTATAATGCAAGAAATTAAAACTCATGAAAGTAAGGATCGGGAGGTAGTCAAATGTCAGGAAGATAATGATAAAGTCCCGGAACATCTGTTTTTAATAAACGACTTTGATGACATTCAAGAAATTCTTTTGGAGAAGAAAATAAAAAGTGCCATCGCTACACGAAAGAATGGCAAAAAGGCTTATATGAGTAAAGTCAAAAATACATTCTAAGACTTACAAACACTACTATCTAAAGTTAGGTTTACACAATTTAAAATATATATATATATATATATATATATATATATATATTTCTGAAGTTAAGTAAAGAAAATGATTTAACCCTACAGTGAACGGGCTGGGTCTGTGAGACCCAAGCGTTTCTATATTAGGTTATTTATAAAGTCAGTTGTATTGTAGATAGCTGGTTTCCTCTGTACCTTCCCAAAATAGTCCACAGATAGCGATAGTGTCATTGTTTTTGCCAACTTGACTCTTAGTCATCATTTCTCACGGGATAAAGTACAGTGTGGGTCAGTTGGATCCGGCCCGTTCACTTGAGTGACATTTTTTCAACAGTTACCAATTATTGTTTTATGTTACTTTTTTGTTATTTACTTAACGTCTGTTAGTGTATTAACGTGTTTCAAGAAGTGTATAGTGTAGTGCTTTTTTTATCATTATGAGTAGCAGAAGAGTGGAAACGCCGAGTGAAATTGAGCGTATTTTATTAGAGGATTTATCTGAAAGTGAAGTAAGTGACTCAGACACAGACCCTGACTTTCAATTGTACAGTGATCATGACACAAATAGTGATATTGAACTAGTAGAGAATGATGAACTTGAGAATAATTCAATTGGTTATGTGAGAGAACTCAGTGAGGAATGTGATAACCTACACATACCTGAAGGTTCTGGTGACCCAAGTTCAACACCAGCAGATATACTTAGAGCCAAAAATTATTTCCTTGGTAAATATAAAAAGACAAAATGGCAAAAAAACTTACCAACACAAACTGTTAGAACCCGGTCTCATAATATGGTATCTCATTTACCTGGAAACCTAAGGGAAGCTAGGAATGTTCAAACTGCACTAGATTCTTGGTTGTTATTTTTTAATGAGCCACTACTTGAGTTGATTGTTGAATCAACTAATATTTTCATCAATTTTGTAAAGGACAATTATACTGATGATCCCAATCTGGCACGACCGACCTCGGCTGTAGAAATGAAAGCCTATTTAGGACTTTTATACTTGGCTGGAGTTTTACATGGTGGACGGATGAATGTAAGGGAATTTTGGGCGACTGATGGAACAGGGGTTGAGATGTTCAGGGCTGGAATGGCTTTTAGACGTTTTAGGTTCCTTTCCAGATGTATACGTTTTGATAACGTAACAACAAGAAATGTCCAGAACCCCTATGACAACCTTGCAGCAGTCAGACAGCTTCTAGACATATTTGTCTCAAATTTTAGAAAATACTTTTCTACATATGAATGTACAACATTGGACGAGATGCTTGTTCCCTTCCGAGGACGATGTAAATTTCGAATGTACATTCCGAACAAGCCAGCCAAGTATGGTATTAAGGTCTTTATACTGGCTTGTTCGAAGACATATTATGTAAAAAACTTTGAAGTGTACTGTGGTACTCAACCCAACGGTCTTTACGAGATAAGTAACAAGGCCGATGATGTTATCTTCCGGTTAGTTGAGCCTATCAAAGGTAGTGGCCGTAACGTGACACTTGATAATTGGTTTACTTCTTATGACGCTGCTAAGACTCTGTTGAAAGAATACAAGCTAACACTTGTGGGTACCCTGCGGAAGAATAAGCCTCAAATACCTTCAAGCTTTCTTCCAACAAGAAACAAGGAACAATATTCTAGTCTTTTTGGATTCCAAGAAGATTTTATAATGGTATCTTACGTACCCAAGAAAACGAAAAGTGTTATATTACTCTCATCTATGCACCATGACAGTGAAATCGACCCTACTACTGAGGAAAAGAAGAAGCCCAGCATCATAACTTATTATAATTCAACTAAAGGTGTTGATGTGGCTGATGCTATGTGTGCTGAATACAGCGTTGCAAGAGGATCGAGACGTTGGCTATTGACTTTGTTTTTTGCTTCAATGAACATTGCTGCTCTAAACACTTTCATTGTCTTTAAATCAAATGGTCAGTCCATAACCAGGAGAGCTATTCTCAAGGACTTAGTAAAACAGATGCTGCAGCCCTTCTTGACCATCCGGGCTCAGCAAGATAACCTACCACGAGAGATTCGGCAGTTAGCAACTAAATTTTCCGGGTATGAAGCAGAACCTAAACAGAATCCGGCTCTAGGTAAGCGTGGTAGATGTTCCTTGTGTAAAGACAACAAAACAAAGTACTTTTGTAAAGAATGTAAAGTTTGATTATGTTTAGGCCACGCTGAAATGTTGTGTAGCCAATGCTGGAAAAAGTAAAACTTTGGAACTCTATAAAAACTTGTTTTTTTTAATTTTTTCCTTGTTATTGTTTTAATGTTGGAACTACTCTTAAATAGTGCGTGTAAAACTACCACAGTAATTTTTTTCAACTTTTAGCTTCTTAGTGTAACTTTGATAAAACTAGTGCAATTCTTTTGAGTAAAATGTTTAAAAAAGTAAATAGATAGTTATGATTTTTTTTTAGCAATATTATTGTGTGAATTTAGTGTTGAAATACTGAAAACATTCCAAGAAGTAGTATAAAAATATGTTTGACTCAATTAAAATTGTTTAAAATTTTTTACTGATTTTTTACGTTTTAGGTCTGTGAGACCCAGCCCGTCTACTTATGTAACTTTTATTTGCCCGTTCATTCTAGGGTTAGTACTTATATGATAAATATAGGGTTAAAATGCATAAGCGCGGCCACCTACGATATTTTGGAAAATTGTTGAAAACCACAAAATAGGACGATATCCACAAGAACTTTTTTTTATTGACCTAGGAAAGTTACTTTTTTTCAATTCAAAGTAGGGTAAAAAATTCAGTGCAGAGGTATAAGTAGTGAATGGGCGCGGAGTGATACAAAGGTTTCGTGACGTTAGAGTGCTGAGCATTAAGTTGTCCTCATCGGCTGCGGTACGTCATACAACCTTACTTGTGTAGATATTTGAGAAACAACGTTTTTGCTTAATTTTTATACACACATTTAAATATACTTATAAAGTCTCCAGTTAGGACAGATTGTGTATTAAATTTATACACTACTATATAACTATATTAAAATATACCTAAAAAGTGTCCAGTCAGGTTAGATTTGGTTTTAATTTTATACATTACCTAAATGGTTACATTTATACAATTAGAACCAAATCCATCCTGACTGGATACTTCATAGGTTTATTTCAATACAGATATATAAAATTCCCCTTCCTTGGCAGTAACAAATATAATAGTTATCAATATAGCTTCGACATGTTTTTGTTACATAAAGTTTAGATTTCCAAACACACTAACTACAGTTGTGACGTCACTAAACATTTGTATCACTCTACGCTCATTTACAACTTCTACCTCCGCGCGAATTTTTTACCCTACTTTAAATTTTTTTAAATTAACTTTCCTAGGTCAATAAAAAAAATTCTTGTGGATATCGTCATATTTGGTGGTGTTAAACAATTTCCCAAAATGTTGTAGGTAGCCGCGCTTATGCATTTTAACCAAATATAGTATTATAAAATGTACTTAATTTCCCAGTGTCTATTTTTTTGTAGACCTGGAGGAAAACTCTATGATCCACTTTTCGTGTTTTAAAATCAGTGCCACCTCTAGGGGGTTAAGTTTTTGTTTCAATTTTAAACCATTAATCCTCTTTTCATTTAAAATAATTTCTTTCAGAACAGAAAAAAAGAGTAACGTGCCCTTGGTCACCTTTTAATATAATTTGAAGCTTTTAAATCAATAAGAAGCACAGAGATTGTCATAGCACATGAAATAAACTAGTAGTTTACAAAAAAAAGGTTACATACTTTCTTATATAACTGAATTACAGCTTCTCTCTGGGACATTGTTAACCAGATGATAAGACCTGAAATCCATCATGGTAAAGTGATTAATGTTTAGAATAAAAATGTACTTTTGGTTAGGTTAGATATAATACAAGTCTAATACATATTCTTAAATATGTTGTCTTTTATCACAGAAGCTCAAAAAAAAGAACACATTGTGGGACTCTCTGCAAAGAACATATAAATAATCACCTGTACATGTTGGTAGGTATTGAATCATCTCATATTCAAGTGGAAGGTAGTTGATTAAGATTTGAGCTCATATTGATGGCAAGATCTGTCTTTTTCAAATTGCTATTAAAAGTTTTAAACTATCCAGCAACAAATTTTTCTTTTTAAGAAATATTCTTTTAAAGGTAATTACATTAATCAGTTACTTTGTCATAAAATATTGTAACTCTTTCATATAATTACAATGTCTTTTAATACTACTTAATTTTTGTTTCTTTTATGAATATAAATGAAATGAAAATTTCATAACATAATATTGACTATTTTATTTAGGTCACAGACTAATTCTAACCTACAAATAAGCAGTGACACTATGTAATTGATTTATCACTATCTTCGATTCAAACTATTTTAAAGTTAGTTTTCAATAATAATTATAATTATTATTAATTCAATTACAAAACCTTACCCTTGAAATGCCTCTTGAGGAAGGAATCGTCATCACACTCATACTAGTTGCATCATGAACTAATTAACTTCACTCATGTTTGTTTTTAAATGCTGATTACACTGTGGTTTTTTACAGCCATGAAGTTAGTGGCAATGTTACAATTACCAATTTAGAAGATGTCAGACAGTGGACCTAAACATAACTCTAGTTAATCATTCAAGGAAATGAAAATATTATATTTTCAATTCGAACGTAGTTTATATACATTTAAGAATAGTTATAAACATGCTGTTCCAGTCCAAATAGTTTATGAAATTATTTACAAGAAATGCTAACCTGTCTGTATCCCTAAACTAGTTATCTTTCCTAACATTTGTCTGCAAATTTATTTTTGCTCCTAACTACAGCAAATATTTTATACATACAAAGGTTATTTTCTATCGTACAAAATATGAGTTTACAGGTTTTTTCGTTTTCACAAAAAAATTTTACTAAAAAATACTCTGTAAACAAGTGATTTTAACCATGAAGATTTTAACAAGCATCATTAACCATAAAATTGAATCGTAACCTCACGGATAAAAATATATGAGGTCCTAATTATTGCGTAACTGAGTGAATATTTTTTAAAGTACTTTCAAAGGTATTCACTCAGTTACGCAATAATTATTTATAATTTAATTAGTAAATTCGAGATGTTTGCAAGCAACACAAAAGCGTATGAACTGAATGCTTCTCTGTAGAACATAGTTGTTTGTACTTTACGTATATATTTCCTTTAGCCAGGTAAATAAATTATACCAGCTGATGCAGAAACTCATTAAGTACACTCAAAAAATGAACTTCCACTCATACAAATACACACGCCATAAATAAAAATTTGGAGAAAACAATATTCAACTTCCCTCCACGGTCTACTAAATTCTTACTAATTCGAAGGGGTAATATGACTTTTTTCAAAATTTTTATTTTGGGATATGAGCTGAAGTTTTTTTAATTTTTATTTGTTTTTGCTATGAGCTTCTGCATTGGTTGGTATAATGTTTTTGGCTGGAATCGATTGTGTGGCTAAATGAAATAAATAACAAATATTATAAAGAAATTATTGGCTTTTACATTAGTTTATGATTATACGAACTTTAATTTTGTAAATTTATAAAAACTTACTAAGACAGAACGTTTTCGATCGCTATGTGGCAATCTTCATAAGTGTCTAAATTTTCCGCTTGGAGTTGTTAGGTTAAGCGTTGACGGTTTAAAGGCAGATTTTCGATATTATCAAAGAGTATGTGGGATTTGTATTGGGTTTGTTCCTATAATATGTTTGTGTGTAGGGTGTTTGTAAATTTCATATTTCTCTGGTGTACTAAGATGTGGTCCTTTTTTGTTGATGTGTAAGATTTCTAGGTTATGGTAAATGTCTGTATATTTGTGTCCTGTTTTTTTAGGTTATTGGAGAATGCTGAGTTGATGTTCTGTTTGGGTGGATTTGTTCCTCGGCTCCTTGTTGGATGCTACAACCTGTTTGCCAAATGTGGAATTTGTTGCAGTTTGTACAGTTTAATTTGTAAACGCCTGGTGCTTGTAGTTTATCTTTGTTGTTGGTGTCATGTCGTATTTTGTATTGTAGTATGTTATTAGTTTTGTATGCTAACTTGTAACCTGTTTTTTGAAATTTGTGGGCTATTTTATTTGATGTTCTGTTTATGTATTTAATTGTGATGTATTTGTTTTTCCTCACTGTAGTGTAAATTTTAGTATTATTTTGTATATTGTACCATAGTTTGTCTATTATTGTGGTGTTGTATCCATTTTTATATGATAAATATTTAATAATGTCTAGTTGTTTGTTTTCTGTAGTCATTGGTACTTCTTTGAGTCTATGGAGCATGGATCTAAAGGCAGCGTGTTTGTTGGATTTTCTTACAACACATGGAAAACAACAAGATACTCGCAAACAATACACACATACACAAAATCATTTACTGGCACAGATATGTCGATGATATCATAATACTATACAGAGGCAGCACCAAAAAATGCTAAAATCTCTTCACCTAGAATAATAAAATACTCCCAAAACTCCAGTTCATCTCAGAGATGGAAACCAACCGATCTCTTAACTTCCTCAACCTCACCATAACAAAAAAACACAGCTTCAAGATTTACAGGAAACCGACAACGACAGATACACTTATCCACAACACCTCAAATTACCCTATCCAACACAAACACGCTGCCTTTAGATCCATGCTCAATAGACTTAAAGAAGTAACAATGACCACAGAAAACAAACAAAGAACTAGAGACCATTAAATATTTAGCATATACAAATGGATACAACAGCACAATAATAGACAAACTATGGCACAATATTCAAAATAACACTACAGGGAGGGAAAACAAATACGTCACAATACCATAGATAAACAGAACACCAAATAAAATAGCCCACAAATTTCAAAAAACAGAGTACAAGTTAGCATACAATACTAATAACATACTACAATACAAAATGCAAAACATCAACAACAAAGATAAATTATAAGCTCCAGGCATATACAAATTAAACTTTACAAACTGCAACAATTTCTACATTGGGCAAACAGGTTGCAGCTTTCAACAAAGAGCCGAGGAATACTCAAAATCACCCAAACAGAACATCAACTCAGCATTTTTCCATCACCTAAAAGAAATGGGACACAAATACTCAGACATTTACCATAACCTAGAAATCTTTTACACATCAACAAGAAAGGACCATATCTCAACGCACTCAAACAATATAAAATTTACAAACACAAAATTAAAAAAAAAAAAAAACAATACAAATCACACATACTCTTTGATACTATCGAAAACCTGCCTCTAAAACCGTCACCGATTAACCTAAAAACAACTGCAGGCAGAAAATTTTGACACTGATGGAGACTGCCACAGAGCGATCGAAAACATTCTGTCTCAGTAAGTGTTAAAAATTTACAAAGTTGACCTTAGTCATAAACTAATGTAGAAGTGAGTAATTAAGTTTCACCGAACGTAATGGACTACAAAATTCAAGATTATAAAGAAAGTATTTATAAAATAGTTATTTTACATAAAATTGAGTTTATAAGCTGCTATTAAAGCAATCTTAAATTAAAAATAGAAGAGAAGAAAACCAAATTATCAAAGAACCATACATATTTAATTAAGTAGGTGTGAGATCTAATTGAAGAAATTAAATGGCGTGCACCCTCAAATGAAATACAATTTGAAAATAGTTATTAAACCTGGTGATATTTGTAGTGATCTCTTCGCGAATTAGTACAGGTTAGGTCAGCAGGTGGAGAGAACCTACGTAAACCTTGAGATCAGTTACTTAGAGTTAAGATAAATGGACAGAAAATCAATTATTAATCACTTGAACAATAGTTTATGACTATCCAAACTTTATATTTAGTAAATTTGTTAAAACTTACTGAGACAGAACGTTTTAGATCGCTATGTGCCGATCTTCATCGGTGTCTTCTGCTTGGAGATGTTGGGTCAAGCGGTGACGGTTTTAAAGGTAGGTTTTCGATAGTATCAAAGAGTATGTGTGATTTGTATTGTGTTTGTTCTTTTAATATGTTTGTATTTTGTGTTTTTGTGTGTCTGTAAATTTCATGTTGTTCTAGTGTGTTGAGATGTGACCCTTTTTTGTTGATGTGTAGGATTTCTAAATTATGATAAATGTCTGTGTATTTGTGTCCTGTATCTTTTATGTGGTTGTAAAATGTTGAGTTGGTGTTATGTTTGTGTTCTTCGACTCTTTGTTTAAAGCTGCGACCTGTTTGTCTAATGTAGAATTTGTTACATTTGTCGCAGTTTAGTTTGTATACGCCTGGTGCTTGTAGTTTATCTTTGTTGTTGGTATTGTGTTGTATTTTAAATATTTTAAACTGCTATACAAAATACAACACAACACCAACAACAAAGATAAACTACAAGCACCAGACCTTATCGGTCTTATTGGTGTTCCTTATTTATGTAGTTTAGGAAGTGCTTGTAAGGTAGGTTCCGTAGGTCTTATTGCTTTAAGGTATTTTTGTGTGTTTTAGATAATACGTGTTTAGTTGAATTAATTATGTGTTTAACTGTGTTGTGATATTTGTTTGTTGGGTCTTTATTTGTTTCTGAGATGTTGTTTGTCGTAATGAATTCATTAATTTTATTGTTTAAATCCTGCATATGCATAATAACTATAATATTACCTTTATCTGCTTTTACGTATTTTAAATCATGTTCTCTGGCTTTTTGTTTTAGTGATTTGGCTGTCTGTATTTCATTGGTGTGTGTTATGCTCTTTTTGGTCCTGTGTGTTCTTATTGTGATACTAATTAAATGTCTTAAGTGTTCTTGATCTTGTATTTCTGTCTGTTTTATATTGGTTTCTGTGTCAATTATAATTGCTGTTTTTGTTTTATTGTTATCTTTGTAGTGTATATTATGTTTAGGCCTTTATTTAGTAATTCTATTTCTTCAGTGGTAATTGTGGTGTTAGTGTTGTTTACAGTTTTTTCATGAAAAGATTGTTTTGGCTTTTTCATTGCTGGATTTTTTCTCATTTAAAAGTTGATTTCTTTTCTTTTTATGTGTTTCATGTGTTTCTTGTAGTGTTTTAGTGGCCCATTTGTGTGATTCTGTAATTAGTTTGCATATGAATTCATGTCAGTATGTATTAGAAATGTTTAAATGTAATTATAACAATTTTAGGTTAAGTTTATCTTTCTTTACATAAAGTTATTTTATTGATTGTTTGATATACATTGCTTCTGCGAATCTGGTTGTTTTTATTATATTCTTAAACAGATAGAAAATGATAAAACTGACCAATATGTTTATTGGCCTTGAAGAAAAAACAGACCTTCACAAAATTAGCAAATTTTTATAAATATATTATATTTTTAATATTTCTGGTTTATTAATTGAGTAGATATATAGCTTTTTTTGTTGAAATTAAAAGTTATACAATTGTAAACAGCAATATGACAAAACACATATCCTCAAAAAGTCACTTCTTGAGTCAGATTTAATAAAAACCTGAATTGTATTGAGACTGTAATTGTTAATCACTTAAACCAGGGGTTCTCAACCTTTTAGGCTCTGAGCTTATATCTGGGAAATAGACTCCGATTTTGTTACTCAGAGACAACAAATGCTCAGATATTAGGTCCTTCATTTCATTTACTAGGTCTTTTGGAAGACTTTGGGTATCATCGAGGAGGTTGTTTAATTTTGGAAAGGTAGAAAAGTTCGGCTGCAAAATGTGCAGGCGGCGTTGCCAAAGAGCCATCTTCTCAGCAAAACTCTTAATTGATTCATAGTTCTTCAAATTACTTTTCTGACCTTGTCGCTTTAGGTTCAGAAGATTTATTGTTTCGAAAAAGTCTGACACATATGCCAGGTAAAAGATAAATTTGTAATCAGTAAATTTCTTGTACAGTTCTTCACTTGAACTCATCAAAAAGATTTCAACTTTTGATTTCAAGTTGAACAATCTTGCAAGCATATTACCTTTGGACAACCAACGAACTTCGATGTGAAAGAGAAGTGTTTCTTGATCACTGTTCAGTTTTTGATACAACACTTGAAAAAGTCTGGTGTTCAAAGCACTGGATTTGACGTGATTCACTACTTTAACTGCTAAGTTCAAAGCAGCGTTAAGTGATTCAGGGAGAGTCTAGCAAGCCAAAGCTTGTCTGTGGATGATACAATGGGATCCAATTATTTTAGGGTTTTTTTTCTTAGCCAATTCAATAAATCCTAATCGACAACCTGTCAACGCTTGAGCTCCATCATTACATATTCCAATAACTCTCTCCTAGGGAAGTTCATTAGATTCTAAAAATGTTTGAAGAGCAGAAAATATATCGAATGTTTTAGTTGTTGTTTCAAGATATTTTGAAAACAGTATTTCTTCAAGGAATTTCTTATCTATATATCTACAGTAAAACAACAACAACGCTTGTTTTGAAATGTCTGTTGTTTCATCGCACTGCAATGCAAAGAATGGGTAGTTTTTTAGCTTTTGCACCAGTTGATTTTTCAAATCAATAGCCATGCCATCAATTCTACGTTTGACTGTATCGTTAGATAAAGAAATTTTTGCAACTTTATTGTAGCTGTCTTCACCGAGCACAGTACTACAAGCAGTAATCAAACAAGGTTTTATGAGTGACTCACCGATTGTGTGGGGTTTCTTGTCTTTAGCTATAAACAAGGCAATTTTGTAAGAAGCCTCAACGGCCTTTTCAATTTCCATTCGAAAACTTCCACTGGAATCAAGTTTCATTCTCTTAAGGCAACTATTCCTAGAAACGAAAAATTCAGTAGGTTTGTCTTTCAGGGCAGCGTGATTTGTAGTCAAATGGCGTTCCAAACGTCCAGGTCGCATTGCATCATTACTCAGAACTACATGACAAATTACGCACTGAGGTAAATGACTACAGTTTTTCTCAATAAATGTAAACCCGTATTTAATATAGTCACCACTGTAGAGTCTTTTCTTTGGTACTGATTTATTCATTTTAATAGCAACTAACCACTAAAACATGCAATATTTGTCAATGTAATGGCGATGACAATTAACAACACAATCGCTATAACAATTACAATAAAGCTACATTCACAGGCGGAGGAGAATGCACAACTGGATTCTGTGTGACAAGTAGCGCTTGTGGTGGACAGGAGTGGGACTGTGGCAGACATGCCCACTACCCCCCGCCGCGCTATTAATAAACAAAAACCCTGCTATGCTGAGTAACAGCTAATTTCTCAAGCCTGGACAGACACTTACTTACATTTTATTGAGTAAAGAAATAGAGCTTTATAGCTCTATTAAGCTTTAAAGAAATTTCAATGATTGTGTGTTTGTGTCCAACATCAAATTCAATTTTTTTAAACATTTGTTGACGCCTACCCTGGAAATCTTCAACGCCCTCCCCGAGGGGGGGGGGGGGGGTGCGCCCCCCAGGTTGAGAACCGCTGACTTAAACAATAGCTTATGACTATTCGAACTTTAAATTTGTTAAAACCTACTGAGACAGAACGTTTTCGATCGCTATGTGTCGATCTTCATCAGTGTCTTCTGCTCGTCGACGTATCTGTACCAGTAAATTATGTTATCTGACGACATCATAACATTATATAAAGGCAACACACGCAGGCACACATATTTCTAAAACACCTAAATTCCATACACCCTAAACTAACATACACCATCGCAACAGAACAACAAAACTCCCTCAACTTCTTAGACCTCACAATTAAACGAACAGACAAACAAACACATAAATTCAACATATACCGAAAACGCACCAGTACTAATTCGACCATACACAGTTCCTCACCCCACCCACACCAACATAAACTAGCTGCTTACAACACCATGATATATTGCCTGCTTAAAACACCGCTAGACAAAGATGAACACTACCAGGAGTTAAACACCATAAAATATATAGCACAAACGAACGGATACAACCCAACAATGATTGACAAATTATACAACCGCCTAAAAAATAAACATAACAGCCCAAATACAAACACACAAGATGACAATCCCATAAAATACTTATCAATACCATACAGATCACCCAAAACACACAATCTAACCAACACATTACGAAAATACAACTACAAAATAGCTTACTCCACACACAACACTCTCAACAAACAATTTAAACCCAACAACAAAATCAACGACATTTACAACACCATTGGAGTTTACAAACTAACTTGCAGTTCATGCCCCAGTTTTTACATACTGGGAGGTCATTCTACACACGTTACCAAGAACATATAAAAGCACTAAAAAACAATAACTACTGTTTAGTCTGGAGAGAGACTAAAGTTAGAAAAAGCGAGGTGAGATACAAAGTATTGGCGGTAAGTTTACAAGAGGTTGCGCAATCGTGATTAACAAAGCGAGGTGAGATACAAAGCATTGGCGGTAAGCTTACAAGAGGTTGCGCAATAGTGATTAACATTTAACAAAGAAAGTTTAAAACCGCACTAATTAAAATCAAATCATTCAGAAGCAAATCAACAACAACACTGAATTTAACACGAATATAAACGACAAGTTATCATTAAAACCTTAACTAAGCACTTACCCGAGGTAAGGAGTGATGCAACTTTCTGAAGAGCGAGGTAGTGGAGCTTCCACAGTACTGTGGTCGTCGGATGCTGTAGAGACGTCTTGACGGCGGTAAAGTCACTAAAACTTAATTTCAACCATGAGTAACATGTACAAGTTTAACATTACAAAGTCACTTATAATTTGCATACCACGTGGCGGCGCACTACAAAGTTTCACAAGCGGTGTAACCGAACTACAGTTTAACAGCGCGAAGATTTATGGCTCAGATTGGCAATCGACACTGACCCGAACTTTCACACATATTACTAAATGCTCGCGTTACATGTAAATTGGCTACCAGAACAAAGCCAATACGGAAAAAGCGGCGCGGTTTAACACTGACTGAACTAGTCGAATGACGAAACACTTCTCTGCTAATACGGAAAACCTGTACAAAAATGTAGAATAAAGAAAGCAGTAATACCAACTTGAGAACGCTTGAGAACAACAAAGTTGCACTGGCTAAAATGCTGGCCACAGGTCAAACGTCAACGAGGATCAAGAGACCAGTTGTACAGCCGAGGAATGTCGCGGCAAAATACGAAAATACAAAACCTGCACTGAACAACTACCAATCAAACTTCGCCGATCATCTCAACTAACCTACAAATTCTTCATAAACAACACAGAAATAACCAACGCTACACGACCGAACAATACGAAATATATATAGGCACTTCAAACTACACCCTACACACATACTCAATAAACAATTACATTACAACTCATACGCACTTTTTGACATCATAACTCCTAATACACACAAAATACACCCACACCACCAAAATATCCCACCCCCACCCTAACCTACGTAAACCTTGAGATCAGTTACGGTCTGAGTTGACAAAGGGACA